>JACJUY010000057.1:238265-383540 GCA_014220935.1 Platorchestia sp. MABIK
CCGAGCTCTGAGGCGTGTTCCAGCCGATCGATGTCTAGCCAGCCTAGATCCCAACGACATGCATAATAAATGCTGATAAATTTAGCCACGTGAAGCCAGAGTGTAGTTAAAGGGAGAAATGTGTCATTTCTTTCAATCCTAAAGAAGAATGGAATTTTTCTGTCCTGTAAAATTTTGTGGCTCTGTGAGTCAAAGAAATAGGGATGGGACACTTTCACTAAATTCGAAGAATGTGTGTCTATATTTTTTAATTCGGTTTCAAATTTAGACTTCATTCGAGACGTTCGACATACAGACGGTCTGGAAGCTTTACGCATTTGTTGGAAGTAATTTACAATTTTACCAGAGAGCGATGCCATCTGACTGCTCTCCCATTTTCTCACGACTCGAGCAGAACGCTCTGCTCCCCCTTACCAGTATTTGCCTACTGATCTTATCGTCAGCTTCGCCCTCGTGCAAAAAAGCCCCAGAATAATCGACCAAGTACAGTCTAATCTCGTTCTCGTTTTCTCGGACCTCACGACAGTGATGAAACTTGTAACTAGTTTCGTAGAATTGCCTGTTAAAAGGTAAGTATTCTAGAACGAGCACTTGTCGTTTCAGCAGTAAATGTTTTAGATGTTTTAAACGCTTTATTTTAATCAGCTTCGTATTGTAATCATGAGAAATTTAAAAGTTGTATGTAAAAATCCAATGTACAACAAATGGAATTTTTCACACAACACAAAAGACTTGTGATACCGACAATAAATCATGGCTGAACAGTGTGTCTGCTTTCAGCAGCTTTTGAATTTCTGTGTATGAGGCTGATTTTGGATTTGCTTCAGCAATCTTTCCGTTATCTTCACACCATAAATAGCAGGAGGTTAAAACCACAAATTCCGTCCAGACGTGTAGGCAAGGCCTTCCGAGTCCCGTGCGTGTGTGCAGGATTACCACAACACGTTAGCATTGATTGGATTTTTGTTCCGATCAGGGATACTTCTGCCCGAGACCAGTTCAATACAAGTTTTCGTGAGCTTTGCCGAAAGAACACCATACACATCTATTACAAAAACTATTGTTCAAAGAAATTTATCCACATGTCAATGATGAATGAGAGTCAAGCTAGAGGAAAATAAACAGCTATGTAAACATTCATTCGTGGTTAGTCGATACTCTACCTCTATTACGTGCATCTTCGGAACTTTCATGTTCCCTGTCTTCTAAGCATATGATCATGTTGTGTTAATAACGTCATAAGTGCACAAGTTGCGCATGCAGTACAAATAGTTCTATGATTAAATGCATCTCAATATTTATCTTGCTCATTTTTAGAAAAGTTTTCAAAATTCTTCAAGCGTTAAGATTAATACAAATTACGTGTTACCCCAGAAAAATCTCTATATATGAAATTCAATCTAAACTTGACACATAGACAGATGAGTACTTTTTCATCTTTAGATAGAATCGCTGAAGCAATCAGGCTGATTTTGCCGGCCGTTCTTTGAAGGCAGAACAGACAAGATGGCTGGCAAAAATTTCTCTTAATATGCTCTCACAGATATCAACAAAATCAAACCGCTCTCTTCATCTTATTTTCAATAAAATGAACCCATCAGAAAAATCGACCGCAAATACTTTTTAATACTTCATCTGTATAAATCTATTAAGAAGCATAAATAAAAACACCAAGGTTGCTACTCTCAAAGTCAACATTGCTAAAATTATTTATTGCTGATAAAAGGTAAACGTTTCGAGCACCAGGCTCATCATCAGTACAAATTTGTCTGTGATGATGTTCTTCAATATTAAGAAGCATAACTAACATCACCGAAAAATAACTACAAGCAAAGAAAAACTTAAATCCCGTTCCAGAAATAAACAGCTGATTTCAGGTGGAGGACATTAACCATTCTGGAACACGTGGGATGCAACAGGTAGGGCTCAAATTATGAGCCCGTTCATTGCAGTTCTTTAGGTTGCGACTGGCGCTTGGTTCTCCCTTCGTAGTTTATTGTCCCGGCAACAGCGTTCAGACGGCCCTCAGAAGGTCAGCTTTAAAACCTACAAAGACTTTGCTACACTGCTCCCTGCAGCTTCGATAAATTGCTTCCTTTTTGCTTAAGTTTGTCGCAGCCGTGGAATGTGGATAAAAATTCGGGTTTATAAACTCTAAGGTGAAACGTGTATTGATTTTTTCTGAATTTATCAAGTTAGTGCAGCGTATACTGCGGGAGAGTCTTCTACGAAGCTTGAAGCTGAAAATTTAGTCTAACTCATACAGAAATCTCATGCATATTCTGAAGATAATGAGTAGAAAGGTAGAAAAAATGAGGTTTGACACGTAAAAACGCCCGACCCGAGACTTTTAGAGTTTTGACACAAGACTTTTTGAGTTAGTTCTATATTATTTGGGTATATGACCCATAGAGGTTTCCAGAGCTTAATGTAAATTCTGATTACTGAAAGACGCTTAAGTCTTTTTCATGTATACTCACCATCAACGTCAGAGGATGATTCCGAGCAGATTCTTCATAATGTCAAGTTGTAAAGCTGTCCTCAATCGTACGATTTATTCAATGACCTACAAGGCTTGGAAAACTGAATAGATGGATAGAAAAACTTGATTAACAGCCATCCACATAAACTTCAAGGTAATTTTATACATACTAAGTATTACGCCTGAATACAGGGATCCGTGCCATGCATTGCAAGAAGAAAATAATAATTAAACAAATTTTGAATGGGTTTAAAAATTCCCACCACCAAAGTCTTGCGCACCTATCGAATTGATTGAACCGGAAAAGTCTATATGGATGCGAAGTCTCTCAGGAATTCGCTCCTGGCACTGTCACGGCCGAAGTCTTATGAAGAACTACTGGGGTAACTTGGTAGACGAAGTTTTGAAGCAAGGCATTCGAGCTCAGACTCCATCTACGGTAAATGACTTAGTGAGAGAGTTCGGAACCGCAACCGCAGACCTAACAAGCGCGTCAGTTATCGACACAAAAATCTTTTCACAATAGAAATGTTTCCTTGACAGCTTCTTCAGACATCGCCTAACGACGTGCAGGAAGAAACATAAGTTCAGTTGATTTTTGTTGAGATATGTTACACATTTGAGTAAATAAATGGAGTATGTTACAATCGTATCGTAGCTAAGTGTTCAAGCGATGCTGATGTTGCGAGCAGTAATATAGCAAGTATTTTGACGAGGCAGGTATGTTGATAACTCTTTCGATTAGCTTCATTTACTCGATGTTTCCAATTTCAATCTAAATTATTTGTCAAAAGAAAGATAGAATTGATATTCAATCGAATTTTTGAGTGATTGTGCACAAAACCAACGGTTAATGTTGAACAAATTATGATCGTACTTAGAAATAATAGTTGAATACAGCTATTTCAAGAACTTTATGCTTAACAGTAGGCATTAAGGCCATATGGATCGTTGGACAATGCTGTTATTGACTGCCATAACGAAAATAGTGATTGGAATTCCTCAGAAGCAGCTAAAAAAAATCGGTACTGAAAACATGCCCGTTGAATGTGAATTGTAATTGGTTGTCAGTGGAGGTCTTAGGATTATATGGAGGATTGAACAACACAATCCTCGACTCCCATAACTAAAATTCTAATAGCGCCTAAAGAAACGATGAACAAAGCGTCTTCGGTGGTTAAATGCCGTACATAATAGTAATAATAATAAAAACAAAAATAAGGAACAAATTTGCAGTAGAATACATGCTCGCTGAATTAGAATAGTAATTAGTTGTACACTGCCACGCTTATTCATTTGGTGTGACACTCGGAAGCGGTCATGTGCAGAGAAGCCGTCCCCACAGGACGCTGCTGAGCATAAATTAAAGCTAGCGATGCTATCTGGCGAGCATGTGACTACCGTGTCACTGCCCATCTGTCGGGTAATTTGTTAAGAGCTCCCGGCGACTGGAGGAAGATTTTTCGCGCCCGAGAAGTGAAAGAAGATTGAATATTCATTTAATGACCACATCTGATCCCATGTTTCATTTGTGCATTGTCTCCAGCTAAATATGCAGAAAATTATCTTGGTTAACATAAGCGTTTAAATATTGTCCTAAAGCTAATTATTTTAATTAAACTGTGTGGCAACAAAGTGTCATTCAACGCGAGCATCGATTGTGGAATGTAGTTCTATTTTCACAGCATTTTTAACTGTCTTATATAACACTGTCATTACTTCTGAAGCGCTTTTCGTGTTTTGCGGTTAGAACCATTAATAAATGATAATTACGATGGTATGGTCGAACGGCACGTTAGCCAGCGATCTATGACTCGGTGATTTAACAATAAAATCTGCTAATTCCTGCGGTCATGTCCGTTATGAGCGGCCAATTTGGCACAGCTGCGCTCAACGCAGCTCAAATTGGCCCTAAAACTGTGGTCACCTTCATGCAGCTCTGACAGGCTTAAAATTTGCTAAAAATCAGGATAAGAGTTCGTCACGACTCTTGGTCGTCATATGGATTAAAGAATGCTTCATTTCATGCACATCAATAGTGATTAGAGCACAATGTTATCCAAATAGGATATAAACTGACTCACGACACATACAAAATTCCCGGATAGATGGCAAAAGTCAAGCGCCGAGGAAGAAGCAAGTTTATTACCCAAACTGAGAGGTAGACTTTTTGAAATAACTATATTGAGTTCTAAGCGGATCATTGTGCGTGGAAAATTGGAAGTGTTGTCCAGTAGGAAAATTGTTGTATGGGTTGTGGTTAGTATGACCACACCACCCACAGCTTCTCATCTCCAACGGTGGAGCGATATTTGTTGTGTGGGTGGCAGTCCACGGTGGCGCAGAACGAAACTTTCACCGCTATTTTTGAGTCGAATTACATTCCACACGCACGACTGTAATGTTTAAGGTAATAATGGGTGAAACTGACGCCTAAATGTTTGTGGTCTAATTACATTCCATACGCACGGGTATAATATTTATGGTAATAATGAATGAAACATTATGAATGTTTAGATAGGGGGTGTAAGTTAATATGCAGAAGAACTCGGATGTTTAAGAGCTTGAAGTTTTATTAATGATAGTTCATAGATCGAAAATGACTCAGTTAATGTCCATTCCTCTCCTGCGAATTTTTCATAGATTCAATTTGAAGATTGTAATGCCTCCTCAGGCAAGTAGGTATCCGAGCGCTTTACATTTTTACACGCTTATTATTCGAAGATACCGTAGGTGCTAAGAGTTAGCTATGTATGATTCATCATAAATTAATGTTGAAAAAATTCCAGGCCTCATTAAGGAGGTAATAAGCTTCAAAAGTTCGAAAGAACAATTCATGCTCGAATTGAATTTCAGAAATCTAAGGATGTGTGTTACAGTTAAACACGCGTGTCCGACAATAACTAATAAACAATCTCTCTTCAGACTTGCGACTTTTAATGTTGATTTGCTTATGAACACCAGCGGCAACTAATTCATTAGTATTCTGTCACAACTAAAACCAACCATACTTCATAGCATACTTCACGAAATGTTATTGCCTCAGCGAATATACTAATCAGATATAATTGCAAACACATTTTCCTTGAAGTGGCTTAATTTATTGTAAATCACCAGATAGTTCAGTCACTATCCAAAAATTTCAATAGTATTCTCACCCGATATATCTCATATCATTCAACTTTATTAATTGAACGAAACCGATCCTATCTTCTTTTTCTTTCATTAATCTGCAAAAAATGGATGTTTCACCAACATATACGTAAATATGAAATACAGTGAAAACATAAGTTAACTTACAGCCCGCTGTAGGTAGAATTTTAACTGACGTCAACCTAGAATTTTAAACTCGAAAACAAATAAGATATCCCCCCAAACTTTCTCAGTTAAGCGTAATTAGATGATATAAAATAGGGAACTTACCGAATTGACTTCTCATCCAAGGATATAGAGGCGATGTGTTGGTGACTTGATTGTTCTGTGGCTGCTGCTGTAGTAAGGGGGGCTGTTGCCCCGTGTGCTGCTGGGCCGGCCACACACCCGCCGTCTGGGGCTGGGTCCCGTCCTGGGACGCCATGTGGTGCGCTGTGTCCTGGGGAGGACCTCCCAGCTGCTCCATTTGCGGCTGCTGGGCTTGGGGCGGCAATTGCTGAGGTTGTGGCTGCTGTTGGGATTGCGGTTGTTGTCCCTGAGGCTGGTTTTGCATTTTACAAGACGGATATTGTTGCAATGGCGGAGAAGCTTGTTGTCCCATGCATGTGGGGGCTGCAGGAGAAGGGTCCCTGTAATCGTGCGGGTCATGAGGCTGGTGATGACCGTGAGGAGTGTGAGGATGCTGAGGAGTCTGTGCATTCACATAGTAACTGTTCATAAGCCGGTCGTATGGCGGGTATCGAGGATACCCTTGCTGGTGGTGAGTGTAGTAAGGGTGGGCCGGTGGCATCCGAGGGTCGTATTCCCCACACCCACCTTGACTAACTTGGTACTCGTCCGGTGGTTGTGGGGGCCTATAGTCGGGGTAAGAGGTGTAATAGGACGACATGTTCGCCATGTCGGGGACGTGGGGGTAACTCACTGCAGGGTTGGACGCCACGGCGGGGGGTAGCTGGGGAGCGTCGGGCAGCCCTCCCACCAACTCGCAACCGACCTGAAATGAGCAAATGCAACCTCTGAGTGTCTCGTTGATGTTGTAGAAATTCTTGCTCTTGAGAGTTTTAGTTTTTACGGAGTGCATTCGTGCTCCTGCAATGCAAGTCACTACGTGATATTCAGAACACCGAGTAAAAATTAAACAAAAACTGAGGCAACGATGTTGCGAGTATAAGTAGATATTTTTATTTTAAATAAAAATGAAACATGGGGGAATCCTGTTTTTGGAATACTTAATAATTATTATACAATAACTAGCATACTTTTTCAAACGACTCGAAAAACATTCTTGCCAACCGAACAATACTTCCTTCCCAAAAGTATTCAAACATAGATGAAAGGGGGTAAAAAAATATTTACATACATCAATCCCGAATTTGTATCACAACTCCCCAGATTTTATTCACTAACATTTTTAACATCTCTCCTCTCCATCACCTGAGAATATGAATTTTTATTTCGTAAGATACAACGTCAATCACAAATTTATACAAGTCTTTATCCAATATGACAGAAGAATAGGTCACTGAAGTTTCATTGAAGAACGCACAACAATATCATGCAAATTATAATGATTTGTGAACAAACTGCATTGCATTCATGTAGTATAGCAACAGTTTAAGAAATTGGTTCAGGGAACTGCAAAGTTCCAAACCTTCATGAACCATTTGAACTTGCAGTCATATTATACAAATGCATCTCTGTTACATCAAAACGTATTGCTAGCCAATATATTGTATAGTGTTTTGGTGAATAGAGCAATAGAACCGAATAGTTTTATGGATAAAAATCGAAAAAAGAAAGCGTTACTTGTATTTCGGAATACAGTGAAAAGCAATTCATGTTACTTTCATATTATTTCTGTAGGATCATGCCAAAGAATATTATATTCGTTTAGATTGGATTCAGACCTATTAGTTACTTTTCAAGCTCAGCTTTTGGTTTCATTTCATGAATTTGTAGTTGTTTCCACCTTGAATCTGATTGCATAAAGCTAGCAATATTTCATTATTTGTGAAGTAAATATGCAGAAAAACTACATAAGCTATAAATCGAAAACTGTTTGCTAAATCGTTTATAATGAGAGTCGTTGAAGGGCTTTCGGTTTATTTCTTTGATCACCAATCGCTCGTAGCATTTACATCAGAACGCATTCAGCCCTCATTACGATTCTATTACCATTGTGGACCTTTCAAAACCTCCGTAATAGAGCCACTACTTTTCAGAACCTCCCAGTGTGAATGATTAATACCGATGAATTGTAAGTACTGCCATGTATAGTTCGCTGGGTCATGTGGTCCATGCAAGTTCTTTTGTAGCTTCCAGCGACGATTGATACAATGCTGACAGACAGAAAAAAACTACTGGCATTTATCAACGCAAAAAAATCGTTGCCTGTAAATACTGTTTTGAAATTTCATCAGGGTGAAACTCAAGATTTGATGCATGAAAATTGTTATTAGAAATCCAGAAAGGATGAACATCAATTTTAAAAATAACGGAAACAAATTGAATCAAGACCGAATGAAAGACGGATCGATTTATTTGCATAGTCTTACAACTTATACATGGCTGAAGCTAATATGCACCTAGGCTTGTAAGCAGCGAACCCTAAACTTTTCCTGCCACCTAAGTGAATAAAAATCCGAAGCTTACGAAAACATAAAACCACAGAATACAATATTTTTCTTATCGGAAAACGCTACCAAAATTTAAAAACCAACTAAATTCGAATCAAATAGCCATTGTGCTCGTGGAGCTCACTGGAACTGCACACAAAGTTATAACAAATACGGCGTACTTTTCCCCTTTTCGTTTGCCTTTCGCAGGATAGCAAGCGTCACACAGACGGCAGCAGTCTTACGTCAATGGAGGAGCAGACGTGTATTAATTGTAATGGCAGTGCCTCGGCCGTGGAAGAACAGGGACCTTAATTTCAGGAAGGGGGACCTCATACAACCAGAGAATGGGTATTGAATAGCAGCCAATCGAAGTACGGAGGGAACGTCAGAAATACAATATTTCTCAGCCGGTTGCAGGGCAAGGAGGCCGAGGCAAATATAAAAGAGGTGAACTTTCAGATAAACATTGAACGGGAATATTATAAACAGGATTATATGGAAATTATTTACGCTATTATTACTAGGAGTAAAATTCCCTCATTTTAAAGCAATTAATTCCAAATTATCAGAGGTCAGTGTTAATTTTTTGCATCATTTGGATGATGTGATAGACTACGTGCTTAAATTTATTTAATGAGAATTTAAACTGTCCTTTAAGCATAAATTAAGGACTGCAATGAAACACACTAAAATGAACTGGAGTTAGAAGTAATAACGAAAAAATCATTCAGGGCAGAAAGCTTTTTCAAGATTTCCGAGCATAGCAGAGGATACATTTACCTCTCTCACACATTTTTCACCGTATCAATGAACGGCAAATACCTCATTATTCGAATATCATGGATGCCCATTCGATTCACTCGGTTTCAAGTCACTCCATTATCCGTTCACAACCCTTAACAGCATCGCAATGCGACAATCAAGAGTGCGGTAGGACGCTCATTCCCAACACCCCTAACGGTTGCAAGAGCATGCAATAACAGATCTCTCAATCTGTCAAGCAAAGCATGAAGGGGAGATTGCAAAGGCCCTCGAGAGAGCGGTCACCGGCTTAGAAATCATGGGTGTTACGGTCTACTGATGATATGATGATGAAGTACGATGGGATGATGATGACGTACTATGAAATGATGATGAGGAAATGATGTAGGATTCTGTGACGGCGCCAGTGAAGATTTATAAAGCATCCGGTCTTGGAAGAATAGATGCATGGTTAATAAATGATTCTACACTTGCAATGGGAGGTCAAAGAAACGGATTTTGCTCACGTACTTGTGTATCAAACCAATGAAATCACTGTGGAAAAACTGTGAAAAAACTGAAATACTAAAACGTAAGAGCATGCTCTCAACTTTTCAAACGAACTAAAAAAATAATACAATGCGCAATTACATGCTCCCTATTTCATTCATTACTCACCATTGTCATTCGCTAATGAATTTTATTGTATTAATTCAATGTAGTAAAAATCTTTTCCTAATAAAACACAAACTTCAAACTTCTCAAATGAAGTGACACATCTCAAATGAAGTTTGAAAAACTTAGAATATTTTTCACACACAGATTAAATTCACTACTCTGTCAAAATAACACAACTTTAATAATTAGGAAAATTGAGTTCCAATTCATGACTTGGAATTTATCAAAGGTTAAATACAATAAAAGTTTAGATATTCAGTAGCTAGATTTTCAACAGAGGGGGTTTACTGTTGGATAAACGGAGACAAATAATTTAACGATAGCCAACAATTGAAGAACATAACTTTTAAACTGCCACCACATTTATATTATGACGAGTTCAAAGCAATGCATTCGAAGCTTGTAAACGAGAGGTAAAGAAACATTTCTGTTGTGCGACACTGACGCCAGGAAACGTTCTGCCCCTCACAGTTCGAGGAACCTACGCCTCGTCTCGATTCAATGTCAAATTCGAAACCTTCAACAAAAATACAAAGGTCCATTAAGCGTCACAAACACCGACCGCGACCTCAAGTGTACCAGTGCAAAATATTTATGATGTTGTCTCTAGCCTTCAATGCTCCTCACAATATTGAAATTCACAAAAAATTGTGGTTCTGGGTTGAAACTTTGTACAGTAGTTCACGAATATCTCAGGAAGAACCATTCCACTTATTTCAAGAACAATTACTATTTTTAAACACACGCAAGTTGAAGATTTTTTTTTCCAGTAGGAGAAGGAGCATTTCCGTTCTGTTCCACGAGACGAAATCAACACTCATTAACGTCCAGCAAATAATTTTCTAAATATTTTCAGCCTATTCCACAAAACAATAACCATACCAATTTACAGTCAAACGCAATACCAAAGAACTAGGTCAAGGACAGCGCACACTCGCAGGCGAACCGGAGGTGCTACTGAACAGAACGTGCTCGAAACGCGTTTGCCGGAACCGGAGTAGAGCAAGGAGGACGGACTGGCGGGCTCACCGAAAGAAGCAAGCAATGGAGCGCGTGTTGTGGGCAGCAAGGGATGAATGACGTGGAGACGTGACAGCCTGCCACGGGTCCCAAAAAGGGGGAGGGAAGCAGAAACCAATGAAGAGAGGGAGGGAAGAACCATTAGAGGCTTCTAACCATCCCTGCTCATTCTGCGCGCTACCGAATTTGATGGCGAGGAGGGTAGAGATTGCTATTCATGAGCGTGGGAGCTCCAAGCGTGTAAGCTGGAATTGTAATTAGCCAAACTAAATTATTAAATAATCGTCAACAGGGGTTGAAAATTCGGCATGTTTATACATGAGTGTTAGTTAAATGTTTTAGCAAACTCAATGAATGAAATCCAAATGGCAAAAATTTAAAGCGTTCATTTGTTTACATTAAGCTATAGTTAAGCAAAACAAATAAATTAAATAATGAAGATAAATGTATAATATTGGAAAAATTACTCATCAAGAACAGTGCATTCGTTCGTACAAACATTCATTTTTATGCACACTGTCCTTGGCTTTCGAACATGAAAGAAATAAATTGAATCCAGAGCTAATCGCAATATTTTTGAGCACAAATAGAAGGAAGACATAACTTTCAAGGTGAAACAGCGCTCATGCAAAAAACAAAAACATTTACCTGGTGTTCTACATAAGTCTGTGATCGTCGTAGAGAAACTTCCCAATTCAAAAAATTAACCTTAGAGCAGCAATGCTTAGAAATTTTATAGACTTAGTTTCAGAAAAAACGCTAAAGAAATCTTGCATAGGTGCTCAACTGAAAATTGGTTTCAGCTTGCGAATCAGAAAGAGCGAATTTCCTTTGAAGGACGGAAACCCATAATTCTGAGCGAGCGACAGAACGCCATGGCCGAGAGGGAAAAGAATCTAGGACACTTCTACGCTTGAACGACGCGCCCTGATTGTCTTTCACAGAGGGATGAACGGATGTTCCGCCTCGTGGGCTGAAATGTTTCGCGCACTGAAAAATTTCCCGCGAAAAGCATCGGAAACTTGATAAAACTAAACCATAATAAACTCTGTACCTTCAGCTTATCCTGATTGCATTAAAATGAAGTGCGAAGATTCGTTTTGGAAAACAATGGAAGACACAACGTCCTTCATGTAGTAGGAACGAGCAGAAAAAAATTATCGAAGCTCGGAAATGTATGCGTTCGAGTGTCAAAAGTCGTTTTTAATCTCCATTTTCATTAGGTATAATTTTTTTCGATGAATACATATATTCTATGTTGTTCAAGCCAATTATTTTCCCCATCTCAATTTTCACTATTAAAACACTGGTGTTTTTCTTCGTTCACTGCAGACGTCATGATTGTGCGGAATATATCCAACGAAAATTTATAGGGGAGTTTCCCTCACGCTCGATCACGAACTTGAGCTCTGCACACACGCGCACAAAAAAAGATCAAGCTTCATTGACCCATAATCCTGCTCTGATCTGTCTCTGTCAACAATCTGCCCTCCGTCTCATATTAACGCGCGCCGTGACTTTTGGTTGCGTTGTATCGATCGGATTTCAGGCATTTTCTTTTCTTTTCAGACAACATCGTCTTGGATAATTCACTAGCGAACAAGTTCTTAAATAGAAAATTCCATAATTAGCAATCAAATTTGTCACAAGTGATGTGAGCATCAATAAAAATAAAGTATCCAGTAAAAATATCTTTGTGTCAAACAATGTAGCATTAAAAGTACTTAACTTATGGAGAAATGTGGTAACAATGGCGCAACTTTGTTCAATAAAGTTAAGAAGCACTGAACTCAATCTACTGTATATACTATTGGCACAAATTGTAAAAAATTGGCTCAACGTAGAGTTTCGAAAATAGCATTTCTTTAATATAAAAATAAACTTGCTAACACTTATCTCATATTTCATTCGATTCCAAAATTTCCTACTCAGTGTATGAAACAGTTCTCAAACATGTTTGCAGCAGCGTAAACCAACTTTAGGTATATTTGGCAGCGAGGAAACAGACGTTTCGTGCGTAAGTCTCCCAAGCACATACTAATGCTTTGTCCTAATTCAATAGCACGGAAAAGCGCCACAATGCAGCGACAGCGAAAGGAAAACACACAAAGAGATGGATCGCGCAGAAAAATTGCCATGGGGAAGCGGATAATGCGGAGCAGAAATTGGAGCAGGAAGTGGTAGCACTGGCCCAAAATGGACAGCGTCGACCATTGTACGAGGGAGCCGTCAGCCTCGACGGTGAAATGACTTCTTTTGCCGCGTGTTGCAATGCGTACGCGACGTCAGAAATGGGAACTTTGTTGTCACTAATGCAGATATTTCACCGACATTCTTCCAGGCACTATTCTAGTTAAAAATCTTTCCCCTGAATGTGCGCCAGCGCGAAGTACAACTGCACACAACTTCGGAATCTGCTTACTCTAGAAATTCAAATGACAATCATCAATATAACTTAGCGCAAAATTGCAAAAATCGTTTGAAATATTTTCAACACAGACAAAGCGCCAAAATACTAAAGGCTTGAGAGTTTTATTCCTCAAAATTTTTTAAAGAATAGTTGAATTTTCTGCGATATTACTTAAAACTGTTAAATGTAAACACGGAGTTCGTTCAACAGTGTGCAAAAGAATGACATGAGGGAGATTCCCATTCTGTAATGCAATCAAATTAAAATGAAGCTCAAAAGTATCTGCCACTTCCTCACATGAAGATAGCGCAAAATTCACTGGAGCGGACATCATAGAGAAGGCGATAGAAGACCACACATTAATTGTAATTCGTTGAATGAAACAGGACAGATGGTAACGGAAAGCGTACCACGTACAGGGTAAAGGGGTTGGAGAGGTAAAGAATATTGATCAGCTTAGAGCTGAGAAGCAGCCACCTGGCAGAGTGCGGCCTCCCGTAAAAGAAAAGATGTATATCGTGAGAAGGAAACTGGGAAAATGAACTTACCGTCATCGCAATTAAGGAATCCGAAAATGATATAAACCAGTATTTACCCTTCTATGCCGTGGCTACGCCATTATCTCGGCCAATTTTCTGCCTTGTTATATCACGTTAGAAAATGCTGTTGTTGTTTCCAGAAGAAATTAATAATTATGCTGAGTTATCTATATATTCCAGATGGGTGTAAAAAATAATAACATTTTTCTCACCGTAGCTGTTGCTATCTTCAATCATTTGGGGTGAAAAGTTTTTGACTTATTAGGAAATCTCACTAAATTTCCATAAGAAAATTGCAACAACATTCAACTAAATAAATCAAACAGAAGGGTCTGAATTCATATAAGTAATAGAAAAAAATGATAAAAACTTAATTTTTAATTTTAAGATAAATAATTAAGAAAATATGAAAACTGCATGCAACGACCCTGAATAAATAATCCAAGGGAAATTTGTAGTCTTCACTTCCCAGAAGAGTACATTAATCGCAAGTCATGTTGAAAATAGCTTTCACAAACTTTCTGCACTAATTCTTAACAAAACCCAATGAGGATGAGTTTTACATGTGTCATAGTAAATGAGTGCAAATAATACGATGAAGAAAATAGATTAAGACCAGGCAAAATTCAGAGCTGCAGAATTTCATGGATTCTCGAGAAGACAAAAATGAAAATCGAAAATATAGATAAGACACAATGAAGTTTGTAAAATATTTAACTTGTTTTTTCCATTTGTGAGATGTAAAAATGCTTACACGTGCATCAGTAGTCAAGGAGGAAGAGTCATCTGAAAGAGGATCGTAAAATTACACAATAAAAAACACAGAATTGAATGAGACAGATCTAAAAGCGTGTATCAAAACTTCAAAACACGATGAGAATAATCAAGAATCAACAATACGTCACAATTCAGGGGAACGCAAGAGTTAAACAGAGAAACGAGACAGAACTACAAGACTGAACAGACCTCATTATTTTCAGTGTAAGTGCTTGGTGGACAATAGCCTCCAGGAGAGTCCTCCTCGCACCCTGGAACTGGCGGTCCATGGTGTCCATGCATGCCTGTTTCTCCCGAAGGCCACATCACTTCACACATCCCGCGACAGAACTGTACTTCGCTACTTGAGTGAGAGCAGGGGCATCACCAGCAAGAGTTGAAGTGCCCTCGAAATTATAACATATGGATGGAATCGATGCTCTTGTCGAGGGGGCCGCTTTTTTTTCTCAAACATCACACAAAGAATGAATTTAATTTTAATACGTGCAAAGATGCATGGTCCTCAATAATGCTGTGGTGCATTATACGTGAAGGGAAAGATATAGACTATGTGGGCTGACACACTTTGTTCTTTCCACAGTGAGCAAATTGGAGTTCATGAAAACACGGTTTCAAGGTAGACGGTTATCCTTACATAACACGGCAATGAAAAAGACACATTAGTTCTTGAAACGTGATGACCTTTAATCTTCTATTAAATTTCGAAAAAAAACTCCGCAAAAATTCCAAAGCAATAGAGGCGAAGCAGAGTTTTCAATAACTAACAAATGAAGGTCGTTAAGGCACCAGGGTGGAGTAGCAAGACTGCATTTCAGTATATTACATCGATTTATCCACTTCATCTAGAGCACTGATTTTCCATCATTCAATGCAGAAAAGAGAAAAGATATTACCAAGAGGTCATCTAGAGCAAACACATGCACACAAAATTTACTGGAGAATCAAAATACCGTCCACACAAACAATCGAGGTAAATCTGCTGGAAAAGAAATGCGTCAAAGTGTAAAATGCAGAAGAAACATTTGCAGAAATTCATCTCCTTAAAAGTAACAAGTTTATGAAATACACAAGGCGAATCTCTCTGTTTTCTAACAGTACTTGCAGCTGTGAATTAAAACTCTGTGTTTTTAATTCATTCGAATTCCTTTGAAAAACAAACACATTACTAAATTGTCATTGTGAAATACAGATAGTTGTTTTATTTTTCATCTCCAGGTAAGAAAGAGGGCCAGAATTTGACTTAAATGTACGAAACTTTTTTCAGTTTTGAGGTAGAGCATTGAAGTGACCTATATGACCTTGTACGGCTTCTTGGGGCGATAAATTTTCTTCAATACCCAAACACCGAAACGTTGAACGAGCGAAATGAGTGCGTCCGAATGCAGTCATGCGTTCAACTCGCCCCAGATGTTCTTAATCGTTTCTAGAGTCGTTTCTTCACTCTCAGAATAAGACTACGTAGCTCTTCCTTGGGGCAATGCATAGAAACTTTAAGAAGAATTTGGCATCTTCACAGAAGTATTTGAAGGATAATTGGAAATTAATTTATCCATGACTATAATGGTTTAATAAAAAATTGTGAGGATTTTATTCTTGGAACAATTACGACATGTTTTAATCATACGATGAAGTCAAAACAACCAGATCAAACTAGTGAGGAAAGTATATTTATCGATTATTCAAAAATGAAGTTTAAATTAAAGCTCACATCAAAGTAAGCAATTTTGAAAATATCTCAAAAAATAATTTATTTATACATCATGTGAGCATAATGAAAGCTCTTCACGCATTTTTTAAAATGTTTCATTAGCTTACGCACAGTCTCAATCAAAATTGTTACAATATATTCTTGGTCAAATAGTGTAATGTAACAAAAAGAATTTGTCATTTAATCTATTTTTGTACAGTTGTTCTTGATTTCACATCTTCCATTATCGATTTGCAGCTCGCAGAACTTTTGCCTTGAAAATTTTAGTGGTTCTCCCATCCATGTTACGGAAAATGTGAAATTTCTGAAGAAAATTTAACGAAAATGGTATATTGGTAGAACCGATAATTTCCCCATAGGGACGCAAGCAGAATGTAGATATGCGCATGTTTTGAAATTTCTTATGTTCGTACAGTTAGTTTGATGCATTTACGTATTTTTAATGCTAATAAAAAAGTTGCACGACCAAAATTTTTTCTCATCACACCTTTGAATGACAAAAAACTCAACTCCACGGTATTCAGCTGCCATATTTAACTTACTCCAGGTCCAAATCTTTTTCATATTGTACGTAGTAGAAAAAACAAAAGAAGTAGAATATTCCCACAAACTTTTTACAAAAATCAGCACAGCCGATAAGATGTTCACAAAAACGATATCGTTTTTCTACCTTTATTATTATGAAATCCGTCATACATGTCTGGCGGAAAAGCCCCAATGAGAATGACAGTGGTTGAAAACGATTGAGAGACCAACAACAACAATGAATTCTTCTATTCGGCTATGTTAATGGTGAAAGTCTACATATTTCTGACATGTAGAAAAGGAAAATCTTGAGTATAATATAGGTTTTGATGAATTATTATCATTCATACAATTTTTTGTTAGGATTTGGGAAACTTATGCAATTTTATGATACTTTATCTGGCATTTCATAACTTGTCATCTGTGATCCTATTACAAATATTATTTCTCAAGGGACGAAATGACAAAATAAATAGGAATAAATGTAATTATTTGTTCACGAACGAGACCTCTGACATAATCGTACCACATGATATGCGATGAAAGAAATTTCTTCTCTTCCCCAGAAAGGCTAAGTAAAATAATTCTTTATCAACTTTTATGTAGGACCAAACTTCGATGCTATTAATTTAGTGAGAGACAACATGTGCAAAATTCCTCAAAGTGAAATTACTGTATATACCCTTTTTGTCTCCTACTCCAGTTTTTCAAATGCTAATGTTTGTCTAAATTGTGAGCTGATTTAACTTGGATATAAGAGTCTATCCGAAAAAAATATGGCAAAAGTCTGCAAATATGAATTGAAGAAAACTGAAAATGCAGCTCACGCATTTCATTTATTTCAGATTATTCGCTCGCACTTCCTTACTAGAAAATTTTCAGACTTGGTGTTCTATTCATGAACGTTTCAGAGAAATTGAAAGGATGTTCAAAAATGTTTGCTCGATATTGCAATCATACGGTATTTCTGTAACTGTTTGAGCCTCTAAGCTTCACTTTACAGTGTATGTTGATGGTACAACATGCGGTGCTTATGTCAGTGGCGTTCAGCAATGCGATTATTGTTGTTCTGTTTTTGTATGATTAAGCAGATATTGTAACGAAAAACGGGAGGCACGATACATTCCATAGCCTTCTTTTAATTAATAGGTTAAATCATGTTTCCTTTCAGTGCTCATAATATTTTTCGAATGTTTTTCAACTATCAATTGTTCGTGGTAGTTTCAACATTTTCCCTCAGTCGAATTAAATTAATTTGCTTATTCGTTTTTTTCTTGGGATACTCATGTATAAGAGATTTATTTATTTACAAAAGTTTGGATTTTTGACAGGGATTTTTAGGCAAGCCCTTATTTGCACAAAGGTAACTGGGTACGCTGTTTTACGATGTTTAATTCTTGGGCTCGCTGATGTTAACGAAGCCAAAATACGTCACGCGGAATGCAAGCCTCTAAATTCGATCAAAATCAAATTTTGGCTTCTTCCATAATTTTTGCTTGAGAAGCTTACAAAAAATGTTACCAGGCCGGTCACAAGGTTGACGAATGTTGAAAAAATGGATTAAACATTTTGTAATTTAATTTTTTAAGACTCCATATAATTTAAGTTTGAACTTTAGGCTTATATTTTCTCCTTTAGATGCAGAAAAACTAAATGCGATGAGAGAAAAATTAAATTGAAACATGTCTGATGAACGGAAAGATGTTACAATATCATTAAGCCTCCACAAATAATTTTACAAACCCTACTCAAGTTGATAGTCATAAGAACATATTTAATTCCTGCATTCTTTTCAGAGGCATACCATTATCTTCTGGTAAAACTGGAGAGCGATAAAGCTTTGAATTTAACCATAGAATTGAACTGATTTCAAATTCTACAAGGCATGGGATGTATTTGAATTTTTAATGAGACCCAATGAAAAAATTACCCACAGCCCTGCCTAAAAATCAGTGTTCACAGTATTGTACTCAATGTTAATGAGCAAAGATTTTCAAAGAAGCCATAGACATTTCTCCGCTCAAAGCAACTTTATCGATGTTATTCCTACCAGGAAAAGAAAAATCAATCGCCTCCTCAACCTGGTGCTAGATAATTACCGATGTCTCAAAGAACCGAGTTTGCGGTTACAAGCAAATCCTCCTTAGCTAATTCCGACCTCAAAATTAGCACGCTTTTCGCGGCGTAGCATCGAACGCTCTACCGCTGCTGGAATGCATGAATATTTCAGTACCTTATGAGGCACGTATTTTATAAAACACACATGCAGTTCTGTTTTTTAGAGTACCTCGTTGAGAAGTACGAGTGAGGTCATTGCATGACCGTATCCGGAAGGCTGGTGATTGATTCCACGAGTTTTCCACTCCGTAACAAATTTTGCCGAAGGCTGAATCGCCAAGGTAATAAATTTGGGCAAAAAATTACCGCAACGAGGTCTTGAAAAGGATGGTCTACGCATGATAGACAAAAAGGACAGTTACGAAGGAGCTCTCCTTGCGTTAGGAGTCCTCTAGACGTTCTTGTGGAGTACGCTGTCTTACTAATTAGATTTTAAAAGTGATCGTGACCAAACTACTAGTAGAACTTACAGACTTTTAATTTGACTGTTGAAATAGGTCACGATGAAACCTCCTAAGTTGTTCTCCATAACCACGGTAAGAAAGTTACACGCTATAGAAATATCTAATTGCTTTTAAAACTATCAGTTGTTACTGAATAATTATGGACGACTTGTACTTGAAAATGTATCGTTATGCCTTCGAAGATAGAAACAAAACTAAGAACTTCTTATCCATTTTAATCAACAGTCCTCTAGCCAGCATGGTTACTTGCGCAAGGAACTTACGTAAAACGTAATTAGAATTTTTTTCAGAAACTACGTATACACAAGCAATACTACATATGGAGCAAGAGTGCGGTTACCTTCCTAATAAATAACGACTATAATTGATCAATTTTGAAATGCTCGCTCGAAAAACGTTCAAGAGTGGAGGGGCCGAAAGGGAAGCCTGAGGGGGCTCGAGCTCCCCGAAGTAAGATATTTATAGGCGGGGGCGCGCGCCAGTACTGAAAATCAGCTGGGTGCATTGCGAGTGCCACTACTCTGAGTTATGAAGAAAATCGAGTGATAACAGTTCGAGTGCATCCATCGTTTTCATTTCATTTTTAACGAATTTATCAATGATAAAGTTCTTTACTTTTCATTCAGGGTGTTATATCTTGTGTTATTTATTTTTGAAGGAATTCAAATTGTACGGGAAAGCTGTTCATTACGAAATAAGTACCTTCTAGAGAACGAACTTCATGACAGCGTTGAATGTTCATATTAGAGACTGATTAAAAAAGCAAGTGAAGATTGAAAATTTTTTATAAGCTTCCGAAGAAGTAGTTAGCTCAATTTCTTAGAAGGTACTTGCTTCGAATTCAAATGTTTGTACATTGCTTGCCTCGAAGATGCTATATAAATTCTTGCTCATTGATTAATTCAACTCAAATCTGTGAAAAACGAAATAGGGGGATCCTGAATTTAAAAAGTCTAGGCTAAAGTTTCTTTTCATAATACCGGAGTTTTTACAATTGAAATGGGAAAATGAATATTTAAACAAAAACGAAACAAAACATAGTTGACCTATTACATTCTACGGAATTTTTTAAACATTGCACAGATTTTTCTCGAACGATAATCAGAGTACATGCTAATGATACTTCAGAGCATTCAACGGTGTTCCAAGAACGATTAAAATTCTGCTTCAGCAGAGTCTCGTACCCTGCAAAAAAAAACAATTTCAATAGCATTGGGTCTCATCTCGAAAATGTTTCCAGTCTCGTGAAAAGTATTCAAAGAACTTCGAATCATTGAACGTTGTTCTCGAGTCGTACTCGACATTTTACAGAGACACCAAACAAGCACTGCGAGCAGCCTGAGAGGAATAGTTCCTCTTTAAAGACGCCGTCCAGCAACCGTTTTCTGTGTCGTCCCCAATTTATGGTTTTCTCTGAAGGACTGGTCGATATTTATGGCGCTAGGAGACAGCCACTGGACACCGGTGTAACGGCCTCGAGAATATTTCATCTTTCTCTCTCTTTCTGACGTCCACGTTCCGAAAGAAAGAAATAGAAGTTGCACTAGACGGAACAAAATTGCATTTTTGGAACGGAATGATTTTGCAAAATGCTTTTAGTTTGATGATACTTTGAAAATGAGGAACAGTTTAGCATTCTTTGATATCGTAAAGCAAACTTGAAGTTGACGATTGAATTTAGTTGGGATGATTTTGAGAGAAAACAAGAAATTCGAAGTCATATTTATTTTGGATTTGTCATCTAAAATGTTATTAATGCAGAAATATCGAGGAAATATATGAAATGCTGACCAGTTTCAGCAACGGAATAAGATGGCGGTGCTTCTCTGCGCTCCGGCATTTTCTGTAGCTGAGTTTCAGTGCGATCACAATAATTTTTTACTATAACTCATGAAAAAGGCAATAAGCATATTTCGCGTTTTTATATAAGTCATACTGCTGCTGCTGCTACGGGGTAAAATTTTTTATTTCCAAATCTATTGTGGATATATATTTATTTAAATAGGTTATCTGTAACATCTTACATCTATTATAAGTAAACCAAGTCAGAATGTTGATCTGTAGTAGACATAAAAGATGATTTCCAAACTAAAATATCCTTGACATTATAATTTTATTTAGGCCAAAAGTTCCATTGTGTTGCTGAAATCGTTCTTTATGGTAGGATGGTAGGTAAATATTTAAAAAAATCATTGATCTCACTGCATTCATCATAATTCCAGACATCATATCGTTGCAGTTAGTGACGCAATATTTTGTGGATGATCACATAGTAATTTTAGAGATGATCACATAACAATTTTAGAGATGATCACATAATAATTTTAGAGATTATCACATAAGAATTCAGGAATAGTCAAAGATCGGGGTCAGATGACCATGTTTGTGGAGCTTCAGCTTCTGATGACTTGACTATTTAAGTTTAACCTTTACTTTATCTACGATCAGAAACGTGTCGTGGGACTGTTCAGATAAGATAGGTGCTGAATTAAATGTTTATTATTCTGCAAATAGAGTGTTATTAAATTAGCAGTCAGAATCTAATTGACAATTTTTTTAGTGTTTTATCTTCTGTTCTGATCTCAGTGTAAAGATATTTAAAAATAATTATTCGGACATAGAGATGTCTTTTGAAGATAAACAACAACCTACGCAAAATTATGAACAATATTCATTCATTCGCCTAAGTTCATTCAAGTACACAATATTTTTTTAGAAAACTAGAGCCTGCCTATGAAGAGCAAAAGACCCATTCTCTCAAATTACAACCAATGCTCCAAACTTTAATTACTCTAATATCAGCTATTTTCCATAGGGACGCCTGGTGAAGAAAGTTTGACTTAATGCAATGTGTGCTGTGAAAACTTCAGATTGCCAGCACGGTCGATGTAGGCGAGCGGAGCCTTGGTTCGGAACTTCCATCAAAGAAAATGGGAATTCTGATCAATTTTGCTATCAGTCAACGCCATGGAAGCTTTAGCAACATCGATTACTGATATCTACTTCGTAACGCGGAGTTCCACTTCTTCATGCCGCAAATAAAATGAGTTAATTTAGATGATTAATAATGTGAAGGTAGAGTGATAAAAACATTGGTGAACCGGTATTCGTACCATAATTCCTCATGATAAATTAGCTTTAAAGTCATGATTTCTTCGTACAGCTTCTTGGCCTCATACTCGATACAACAAATTCTTTCACGATAAGTTTGGTCACAAACTCGAAATTTTGATCCAGGTCTCCTGCTAAAAATGTGAAACATTCTTCAATAAAATCATAAATCTATGTTCCGCATGGGTTGGGTATGTACTTTTTACTACAACGGTATTGGTCGGCACAAGTCTAGATCCTTCACATGAAACAACTACAATGATCTAAATGCCTTTTTGTGATTTTAAAAAATAGGATGTTCCTATATTTTATTTCGTGAACTACATTTCCTTGCATAGAGTTGCTTACTCATGTAAAGAGAGCTAGAAAAATCCTAGGAGAACAAAGAATAAAATAGTAAAAGCCCAGAATGTATCTTATACAATTTTTACAGCGTTTCTAACATATAGCGAATTTAAACATTATATAATGAAAAAGTACTCAAAAATAATGTTGACATATTTGATCATTTCAGCAATCTACCATCACCGGATGAACTTAGCGGACACCTCAAAGTAGGCAGCGTTCAGTTGTGTAAAAATTTTATAATATTTATTGTGAAGAACCTCTTAACTTAAGAGTTCTTGCGCAGTGGTAACATCTCTCGACTTTTGCTGGAAACTTGATAATTGGGAAGTTATTTGTGCATTTAATTTGATCTGATACTACTATCCTCGTTTTTAGAAAAATATTCTTATGTTAAAATGAAATCCTTGATATTAAAACCATTTTCTCTTTACTAGCACACCCTTTAAATATTTCTTATATTAGAAATTAGATTATAAATAATACCTTAACTTTGGAAACAAACGTATAATTAAAAAAAGTACATTCTGATTCAATTTCCAACAAGTGGAAAAAATAATGCGACTCGATTTAATTTTATGTAATAAATTACTTGAAATAGAATTTATTGCTTATTGATAGTAATAGGAGTGATTTTTTAAAATCCATAGAAGAAATTTATCTCTCCATCTTTTAGAAATATAAATCAAAAATATAATTTGCCTGTCTCTATTACATGTCAGTTCACAGAAGAAAATGTTCTATGAATCCTTTTTCCACCCGAAATCAACTGCTTTACAATTTCTGTCGAAATTTTAAAGAAAGTTTTATCGGAGCGAATGATTTTAAAAATGTAAAAATTTTAAACTTTGAGGAAAAAAATACAATTTCCTTGTTGGAGAAAATTTTTGATGTACGTATCCCTCATGTCGCGTTGGGAATCGGGGACATGTTAAAATGTCGATATTGCAATTAGAAATACTAACGTAGTCTAGTTGGAAATGATAGAATTGTGAAATGACGTTACTTTACTGTGATGTGAAGCAGATGTCAGTGAATCTGGACTATGTAAGCGCCCAATTATAAATGTATTATTTGAAATCATGAGCAATTTAAGTGTTCACTTTATAGTTATGATATCAAAAACCAGAAGCCATAATATCTCTAATTTGTTTGAAAAAACGTTGAAGATACTTCTCGTCATAAAACAAAAATAAGTACATTTTTTTTAAAATAATTTAAGGAAACATTTCAGAAAATTACTTTATGATTTAAGTTTTTAACATTTAATTTCCTTTTCATTTACCAAAGTACACTATTAGAAAACGCTTTGAGAATTTTATTAATTTAGAAGTAGTGGCAGCAACAGATTGTTAGTGAAGATACTTTCCAATAACCAACAAATAATGTGTAGATTTATGAAGATTATTTATGAAGAAGCTCGTGAAGACAGAAGATGGCGGTGGAGATATTTCCCAATAAACAACAAGCACTACAAATGTAAGAAAGGGATCGTAGGGGATGAAATCATAATGAAATTATTAACGAAACTTAAAACCGCGTTGAAGGCACATGATGACAACGCATTGTATAAAATTAGAAAAGATTTCCAGAAATTCAGTATTCAGGAGAGTGGCAGCTGTTTGGGTTGTTTATTAAGATGGCGGTGAAGGCATTGTGTGTCGGGAGAGTGGCGGCGGGATGGAAGTGGTGCTGCATTTCAGAACCAAGGTCTGTCTAGCATTGGTCGATCAGGGAAAGTTATGGGCGGCGCTAACGCGCGCTCAAATTCCGATCCGATTTAAACCTATGTGCGATTTTACCTGCAAAAAGAGCTGCTGAAATCAATTTATAACTATTTGGGCTTGAAGATTGTGATGAACTTGTGCATGTTATTGTTTTGTCGAAGCGTGTTTGTGGAAAGACACTTGGTTACTAATGGAGAAATGAAAATATTGGCTTGTGTCTATTTTGGTCCAAGCACAAGTTCAGTTCATGACTTGTGCTTGTATATTCAAATAAATTGAGCTAAACTTTTAGGCAAAATGCCAACGGTTAGCTTAATATATAAAAATGAAATGGAATTCGCTCAGACACAATTTTTTAAATTATAGATTCAGTTTTTAAATAATATTAATTGCTTTTGTTTAGGCTGTGCTCATACGAAGTTAAATTACCTTTAAGAAATGGTGGAAAATATTCCTACTCATAAAGATGCTGCAATTAAAAACAGTCAATGCATTCAACGTTCAAAATGCAAAGGCTATCCTAAAATACTGACAGGTAAGCCCACGAAAATGAAGTATGTGAAAAATGAACTTCTGTTCATTTTTGATGGAAAAATGGTAGAGCGGAAAATTAACATCGACTTAAGATTTCTCGTTCGCTTAAATTTGTTCTTCATTTTATTTCAAACCAGTGAACTTTTCGTAGATAATTTTACTGCAACTCATGCCCACATCATATGGAAAACATCTACCATAACCTGCAATATACGTGACATTTTGATATATATATATATATTTAAAATTGACCTTTGATTATCTGTCAAATATTAGAATAGTTATTTTACGGTTGTGTAAATGTACCCTTTCATCGTAAAAATTTTCTCAACTATCATCTAATTTTGGATCATTGATACTGGCATGGATGACTTTGCACTGAAGATATTAAAGTGTGTTTTTTTTTAATTCACATCATCATTAACATAAAAAATCTGATTATAGGCGCGAAATAAATAATTATAAATGGGGAATAAGTAGTTCAAGAAGAGAATTTAATTCGCATGAAAAATTACATAAATATTAATATACATTTTTTGACCTACTTTTGTACTATCCCTACTGAACTTGGCTTGTAGGAGTGCCTAACTCAATAAGTCATCATTTGTGCTCAACCAATTTGAACATGAATTTTACACAAACGAACTCAGAATCTTGCAGTGATATTTTATCTTCCATCTGAAAGAGCAACTCGTAAAAAATTAATTCAAGCATATCTGAATAGGGCAATTTTTCCACAAGGTCAACAATTTGTTTGATCAGGAATGTTCAATAGTATTATGTTGAAAGATAATTTTGTGATTGATTTTTTTAAAATGATTTTTGTTGTAAAGGAGCACGAAACCTAAGCTCGAAGTATTGAATAACATAGCTTGGGCAAAATCTAGTACAACTTCAATGTGAAACAGCAAAAAAATACAGAGGAATGATTTGTTATGAATTTTTTTCGTAGACTTTCTAATAGTTCAGGTCAACTGATGAGCTAATTTTAAGGGCGTTTAAAAAGGTTTGAAGAGTGTTTTTCTAGTGTGGGTGATAGCAAAGGATTCTGAAAAATAGGGTACTATAGTTAGTTAGCTCATTTTCAACACATCGCATCTACGACCTGAGGAATCTAGAAATATAAACCCCATTCTTAATCTTTTTCTGGAATCTTTCATAATTGATTAGAAGTGAACTTTGGTCCGCAGGTACTTTAGTTATGCATGAACGAGCATTCTAAGTCTGGAACAGCAATTTTCATAGGTATGTTAAAATGATAGATGAGTAACTTGTCATAGAACTAACAGATGGTAAGCAAATTACTAAAACACACCGAATGCTCGGGGAATGACTTGAGCTAGTACGAAGAGCCTGTGAATTATTGAGAAGTAATTTACAATTAAACGATATTGATCTCCTACACAAATACTGCGCTTTAGGTCCAGAGGGGCGTAGACACTGACGCTCATAGAAATGATTGTAAGCTTTAGTGTTGGAATGTATGTATTTCTCTTCGGTTGTAATATATTAAGAGCAAATCACAGGGCTTTGCACTCTTAAATAGTATCTGCAATAATTGATCTCTGTATCATGTGCACTCAGTTTCATTTTTATTCGTTTTAACACAAAATGTTTATAACATGAAGCTTGTTATTGAAGTGTAAGGAGCATCTCTGAAAATGACTTCACGGCTAGGATGTCTTCCTAAAAACTACGATTAGACTTTAAATGAAGGAATATTCGATTTATGGGATAATGATGGAAAACTTCATAACCAAAAATTTTCTAAACACAAGATTGGTTTGAATACAATTGTTAAAAAAATGCATTCCACTTTACAGGTGTCTTTCTCTATGTTCTGTGTGTGCTTGCTGAACAAAGGAAACTGAATTTAACACATTGTCTGAAATTTTTTAAATTATCAAGATGAAAGTATCTTTCTTTAGGTGCTAAAAGTTTTGAATATTTGTAGTCATAAAAACAAAAGGATTGGTTAATGCACGATCATATTCAATGACCATTTATACGCGCGTAAATTAGTAACGCACATTTACCTTAAAGCGGTGCTTAATGCACTAATTATGTTGAATGCTTATCGTTCCGAACGTGAGGGCAATACATCGAGTTTTTGAAATGTTTCATGTCAAGTGAACGGGATTTAGTGGGAACGACTTTTGTGCATCACATTTTGCCGTAAATGCAAGTATAATCCAGTTAAGCCGCCTTCAAATGAAATGATACCTCAAATGGTTTTTACGGTCAAAAAATTTCGGCTTATGATTTCAAATTCAAAACATTTAACTTTCAATTTCATAAATCCCGTTTCAATCAAGTTTAGTACGATCCAAATCCCCCCGGCAATGGCACACTTATTGTCTAAGCGCGAGTGTTTGACGAGCTAGCTGATGCTGTTTTTATAACTTGCTATTTCAGAAAACATGGCTGGTTAGCGTCAGGGCAAACATCGCTCGCTTGGCGCAATGTTTAAAGGGGATATGAGCGACCAACACTTGTGGCAAACAAGACAAACGGTGTCCAGCATAACTCCAAATTGCGCCTCCAGTTTTTTTCTCCGCTTACTGCACATTCAATAATTTGGTGAGTGTCAGAAAATAACAAGACGCATTTTTATTTTTATGTTGTGATTAACATACTTTCGTAATGAAGTGTGATTTTAAGCTAATTGTGTGAGGAGATTAAAAAAAAAATCATATATAGTGAAACATAACCATCCACTTTGCTTGCTTCCTGAAAAATTATTGTTCTAATATTTGAGGAAAATCTTTTGATGACTCAGAATTGGAATTTACTGGCCTCAGGTACTATATTTGGAGTAGAGCACAAGCGTACGATCATTTTAAAATGGCGGTAAATCACCTACGATATTTTTGTTCATAGTTCTAAAACAATACAAAGAAAGGAACAATTTTCTTGATCACCTAATAGATATAATCCCAATACTTGCACCAGCTTACTTCAGTCCAACAGTTAAAGCCCCCCTAACTATGTATGAATTTGTTTATTAAGAATTAAACCATCTTGCGAGTTGAACGAAAAATAAATAAATTTTCATTTCTGACGAATACACTCAGCAGTTTTTCGGGTCTGGCTAAGCTACATCATAAAATATATTTGTAGGTCGACGCAATTAAATTTTGCAGAATAGCAGAACTTCCACTTCATCTCAGAATTTCTTCCTAATTAAAGTAACACCGAATAATTTGGCTTTTGAAAGAACATCGCATTTTTCACACAAAAGTTATCGTAGAAAATTTCAGCTAACGCACTTTTCTATTCTGAAATCGGCTAGAGACACAGGAATCATTCACGGTGTCTCATGGACCGGGTTGTTGAACAGTAACCTGCTTCATGGACCAGCTGACGTGTTTCTCTAACACGTTGGTCGCGATGTGAGCCGCCGGCGTACTCGGAGGCAATTTTCATTACGCTGTCGACCGACCAATACTCACAAACTCAATTTTCATAAATACTTAATCAAAGTTAAACGTAGGCACGATCCAGTTAATGTTTGCTATTTTCAAAACTGCTTTCTACTATTGATTTTTAATTCGAGTTGAATATTACACTTCAGTTTAACCCATCGCGTTATATTTGATAAGGAATGAAAAATTAGCTCGTTCTCAGAATTTATAGTGCTTCTACTGAAAGCATTACGTACTACTGGTGGCAAACATCTGCGTACTGATTGTTTGCATTGGCAGGAGAGATAATTTTCTAATATTTCCCTATGAATTCTGTTAATTGACATTTGTTCATAACATATCCGATTTCTAGAAAAGTTGGTTTTGAATTGAATCTTGGATAAATACTATTGAGGATAAAATTGATTAATTCACTAAAGAATAATGAAGGAAAACTTTACCCTGAATATTCTCAGATGCAACAAGCGATGCATCGGATCAGTGAATAATTTTTTTAATGTCGTGAACGAGTAAAACTAAAAACGAGGAGACGATGCTATGGTGTTTAAATTCTTCTTCGAAGAATGAAATCAGAGCCATACTAAGGGAAAAATAGTCAAATATGTGCAATAAAAGATTATTCTCAACGTACATGAAAAAGAGTTAAATACTATGAATTGCAGAATGCTGGGTGAACTTATCAACAGTGGACTTTTCCATTATTTTCTACATCATGTCTAATAACTTTTATCCTAGATTATAAAATGAACCAAAATTATTAGAAGCATAATGAAAAAACATGTGTTGTTGAAGGATGATTCATTCATCAAAACAATGATTCATTTATTTCATTAGCCAAAACATCTACTGTCACATTGATACGCTGTATTTACTTCAACATAGATCAGTGTATGCTCCTATAACGGAGGGATGAAGCAATGAGAGAGATTTTGAGACATCTAAATACTCGAGCAAATAAAAGCACAATTTAGCGTTTTGGGAAAAAAACGGCTTACGTACGATTATGCTGAATAAAGCACGTAAATCATTTATTGCTAGGCAGATTAAAAAAGGAAACATATTTCAGATCGGGAATCCTTGCGCACATGGGAGTAAAGCGATTAAATCATGTATCTGAGCTACGGACCTAAACTTCGTTTTAAAATGTGATGGACGGTCGAACAGGTGCAGTTCATATTTA
The DNA here is from genome assembly GCA_014220935.1 of Platorchestia sp. MABIK. Classification (NCBI taxonomy): domain Eukaryota; kingdom Metazoa; phylum Arthropoda; class Malacostraca; order Amphipoda; family Talitridae; genus Platorchestia; species Platorchestia sp. MABIK. The sequence goes on from JACJUY010000057.1 coordinate 267,821, forward strand.
ATGAAATAGATAAGGTAATTTGGTGTATACTAGGTAAACTCAGTCTTGGTGAACGAACGTGCAATTACGCTTCATCCTTTTCGGCATGATATCAAATTGGTATAGAAAAAATCTCATATTCATAAACTTCGTTGAATTAAGTTAAAAAGCAATTTTTCAAGGAAAAAGAAGGATATTGTAGATAAAAGAAGTAGGAATGTTATGATAATGCATTTTGAACTTGAATTTCAAGAAATAAATATTTGTGCCTCAGTCGGGTATTCGATTTCAAAATTAAAGAGCAATCACGCACTTCAAATATATTTAAAAGTATTTCAGACGAGTATAATGATTAAGTCATGAACATTAACTAACACTCTTTAAATCTATTTAATCTGATTTGAATTAGTATAAAGGTGAAGAGAAGAGAATATTGCCATGAAAAAGTGGTAATTTTCAATGTATTTTCTCAAAGAGAAATGAATGAATTGTGCTCTAAAACTCTATTACCACAGTGAGGGATTTTTTTTAAGCGTCAGTGCGATAATTTTTTCTACGTGCCTTACACGTAATTACTCGTAAAAAATTAGGACGCAATTCCGGGCCTTGATCTACCATTTTCTCAACGCTTCTTCATCGAGCCTTTTCGAATCATTCTATCCTGGATGATTTCTTCAGAACCTTCAAAAGCAGTAAGCGTTGAAAGACTGAAAACCTGGTGCATCGAAAATAGCATAAAGATATTTCTTCATTTCTCTTGGAGCACTTTAGACAAGCAGCCTGATTCGGTTACAATGAGTTGGTCGGCAGCGGACGCTTTTGTCTTGACCAACCGTGGACCGCCAGCCCCGACTCTAATACCTGTGATCCAACGCAAATTGCGGACAATTTTCTCCAGGCTTGAGGTTCAGTTGCCAGTGGGGAAAATAGGACTTTTTACGCTCCAACAAAAAACGTTAAAGAGTCCGGTAGAATTTCCGTTAAATAAGAATGTTCAGAATAAATTTATGAAGATGTGTGCGTCCTAAATACGAAAATGTCTTAATTTTACACTTCCTAGATTCTCTCATTGTAATACAATTCAACTCATCTCATGCTTAAAATGTTGAGGGAACGAGTGTGTTGAAAAAATGCTAATTTTGATTCTCACTGTCCCCTAATTAGGTGAATGAACCAATTTAAATTAAACCATGTTATTTATCAATTTAAAAACGTACGTAAAATATTCGTATTCATACCAATGACAATTAACTGACTCATACGTGCATCAATTGTCAAGATTATCGGAAGAAATGAAGCTGAGAATGCTTTGTTTCAACATTCCCCATTAATGTAATAAAGTTCGCGAGCGGTTCGGCGGAGCGTAATGAGAAGCATTTCCTGTAGCAAAGCGGAGCTCGTGCAGGACCTTCATAAGGCTCGTAAACTTCCCATTAAGCTCCAGATTGAGCAAGTCCATTTCTCTCCGGTAACGAGTCCACTTGAGTTACCCTCAACACGCCATAAAGTGAAACGCTCGCCTCATAAAATTGCCCCGAGACCATAGGGAGGCCGCCTCAACTGATAACAAACTGGGGCCATTTGCACTCTTTAACTTTTTAATTTATCGCAGATAAAACGACTCGCTGGGTCGAGCTTCAGCTGGTGACATTGGCGCTGAGGCGACCGCTAATGGTGAGCCTCATGCATTGGAGCCACGATGCGTGTTGTGGGGAGGAAGATTTAATGATCATCCTGGATGGTGAGTACCGAGCGTTTTGACATGACTGGTATTACCCTTCATTTCAATTGGTTTTGGCAGGGTGTGCATAATTGGTTCAAATGAATCACCGACGTGGAACTTCGCAGGATAAGTTCGTTTTTGCATTGAATGAGAGAATTGAGTTAAATTATCAATAGTTCTAAAATACGGAAATATTTCTCGCATTAGATTAGAGGAGCATTTTTCTTATGGGTTTAACTGCTAGAGAAGTTCGTAACTTCTTTCTTGAATAAGAGGAAGTTCCTACTCGCGCATTCCCCTTAATTGTGTTTAAAAAAATACAGAAAAAATATTCTAATTAGAGACACATCTCAAATAAATTTATTAAATAATTATAGGCAGATCAGATAAAACTCTAAATATTGGCTCCCTTGATTTGCACAGTAATTGAGGGCATTCGACTTAGAGTTTTATTTTTAAGATGACGGAAAATTCATCAGCATAACACATATTTTTACTGTAAACTTCTATACAGACCGAGAACGAAATTAATCACGCTGAGATATTTGTTCTGACGATTATTCTCATTCATTTAGTTTTACGTTGCTTAAAAGAAATAATTTCCTTCAAAACAATAAAGTAAAACAAATATTCGGAAAATGGAGATAAAAAATGTGTAAATATAACGAAAATTCGTTGAGTGATTTCTAAAAATTTCTTACACGCTTACTGGAGAAGAAATTCATACAGCAATTTTTCAAAATTTCACCCTAGAATAATTCAAAATAGAAATAATTTGTGCAAACTTGGAAGCTCTTACACCACCACTTATAAATGCACACGACTAATTTAATTTGGCTGGTGTCCTTTCATCGTGTTTTTGATTCGCCGACGGGAGCGCAAAAATGTTATTTCATTGAACAGTTTTGAACTACTTTTTTCTTGACACCATTGAAATGAGTACCAATTCCTGTAAAACAAGCATGAAATCAATTTTTCCCAGAAACCACAATAGCGCTCTAATCAAGGAGAAAATTCACATTCATTGATATTGACTTGTAACTGAACAGAATTTCAAAAATATTGATAAATTTGACCTTGGATAGTTGTTTTTATCATTTTAATTGTAAGTTTTTCGAGGAAATGTCCCATTCAAATCGAAATACACGCCGATATTTTACTTAAAAGATGCATAAATAGAACAATGCGAAGAACAATATAAAAATGTAAGTAATGAATCAGAAAAATCTCTGAGTATATCTGATTTCTCTTCGTATTTCTTTGAGTTTGAGTATTTGTTTCTCAATTCTAGAATACAAGTTCTCCCAGGAGTAGGTCTAAAAGGGTCTTCAAAATTTCTCCGAAAAGTGGGGGACGGCGACGTATAGCGCACCCCGACAAATGCCTTCTACTTGGCCAAGTAATGGATTCAATTTCAGAGCAATGGCGCCAGAATGGAGTCACTTCTATCTCAATAGAGCATGACCCCACTTAGCTGTGACTACGCTCCACTCACAGGGATCCTGCAAAATTGGGAGGATGCGAAATCTTAGGAACAACTGATATTTTTCAGGACTCTGACGCGTGTTATTTGACAATTTTTGGGAGATAATTGAAGCGTTAAGTTTTAGAATTTGAATTTATACGTCGTTTGATATTTGACTGAAATGAATTTTTGGCGTTTGCAAAACTATGTTCATGGACAGGAAGTGAGGGGCTATAGTGTCGAAAAAAGCATCGGAAAGAAATCTAGTTCACAAGAATTGTAATTTGCGATGTTCTAAAAATGTAAGGATTTCCAAAGTCTTCGCCTTGAATTTTATTGAGAAAATTATCCCAATTAAACCACAGCATTATAGCGTGAAAACTCATATGTGCAATTCATCTCATGCAATTCAACTTTCTAAAATTTAAAGAATGAACCAATTTATTAGACAATCCATCTAACGATTAATGCCCACGTATTTAAAAAAAATTCAAACTTTAACCTTTTTATCTTTCAAAGCTCTATTAAAAAATAAGTGTCCTTATTTGAATTTAATGATCGATATCTTGAAAGGATAATATATTACTGCTGAAAGAAGTCTAGTGTCTCTAATGGAGCTCAAAAAAGGCAGAATTCTATGTAAATTCGAAACCCATTAAAAATGACTCATGCCCAAAAAATATGATCCACCTTATCTTTAACGGAGCACTCGATTCTGAAAACAGAGAGACTCGCCGGATATAAATAGTACATACTTGAAGCATCCTCATTAAAACTACCCTCACGAACAAATGTATGAGTAAATGAAGTGCACCTCACAGGGAGAGAATATAAACAGAAGGAATTACCAAGGAATAACTATCAGTACATCACTTTTCTCGATAAAAGTGAACACGGAAAATCATTGGAATGACCATCCGTCACTTTGAAATCCTACCATTTTGGAGATGCGGGGTACCTGTGGTGCAAAGGAACGGGTGGAAAGAATCTAACAAAATTCTTTTCACGATAAACAGCGAAAAATTAGATTTTCTCATTCACTGTATCCTCACTTTCAGTATGTGTACTCTACTTAGCGCACAGAGAACACACTTAGCGCGTTGACTTAATGAATATACTGAAGCACTACTAGTAGCCTCGAATATAGTGAGTAAAGAACATTAACTGCAATGACACTTTATCGCATTGAATCACTGGGAGAGATCGAACTTTCACACAACTAAGGACAATCACTCATAGAAAAGGCCAGTGCTTTCGGGTCACTGAAGTAATTTTCAAACAGCATCCAATATCGCCGACATCAATCATTATGGTCAATAACAATTATGGAAGCGCTTCACACTTCTTCAATTCCTGAAGCATAAACGAAAAACACTATACCCTTTCGTGATCCAAAACGTAAAAAATGACTCTTTTGAAACACACATCGGTGAAATAACTAACGGGGAGCTGTAGAATATTACAGGATTCCACAATTTTGTACTAGGCCACTTGAGCACGAACGGGTTGCACCGCGCTCACACCGTGCCACGAGAAAGACTAAATAGCCGTCCACAACTGACGGTAAGCTGCGCGCACTAGAGAGGTTCGCCATACACTGAGCGGGTCTCAAACCCTTGCTGAGTGACTGAGACCCCCGAAAGAAGAAGGGGCGCGACGCCGGAGCAATCGCGTCCAACTGCATGCTGCTGGTGTTGGTGGGCCAGCGTCTTTAGTTCACAACCAATGTGTCATTTGAAAGCAGGATCCGTGAAAATTTCAACTCAAACATAGTTCCTTTGACGGAAATTTCAGCGCCAGCGTCTTTAGTACGCAACCAATATGTCATTTCAACGCCGGATTCGAGAAAATATCAGCTCAAACGTAGATTCTTTGACTGAAATTTCAGCAAGTGTTTCTTATTTGTCATACGCTATTTCATTCAACGCGTTGACGAAATTCATTCATCATGAAAGGCAGTTCAGATTAATTCAACATAAAGGTATCAGAAAGTTGAAAACTTTTCTAGTGGCCATTTTTCTATTTCTGTGTTGTGACAATCGCTTAAAAACTGCAGCGTGAAATAGGAAAAATATATGCATTAGTATGTTCATGTTTTTAGGTTTCCTGATGAAGAGATGGATCGAATCTGTCAACATCGAACTAGTGCAGGAGTGGTAAATTCATTTTGGGAACAATGTAATGTAGGTAAATGAAATATTCATGTTGAGAGAAAGCGATGTACGCTTCCTATGGGACATTCAGAGATGGTTTAGTTAATAGCATTCAGTCAAATTAGAATGTTTGAAACATAACTTTTTAAAACCTACAAGACATTCTCCCGTATTACTTTACCCCGCCACACCATTTTTAATTGCAAATTTTTTGGAGAGTTTCAGATTCTTAGTACATTTTTAGGGCAGTTTTTCAGGTCACACTTCTTGAGTTATGTTCTTCAATTTACTAGAGTGAGCTAAAATTGTTATCAATTGGCGTTGCATAGTCTAGATACAAGTAAGGGAAAACATTTCCAAAAAGGAAATTAGAATGAATTTTTTACGAGTTTGTAGAAAAAAGAAATGCGAGATCGTTGACCTTATTTTAAAATTTGATACAAAGTACGACAAGGAAATTGATAGTTTTCTGAATCACAAAAAAAGTATTTTCCATTATTTCATCTTTACAATTCTGAAAAATTTTCAAACAAGCAAAATACAATAGTTACAAGGGAAATTAAGATTTGAAAGTCTTACAAAATTAGCTGTATTAAGCTTTTTTTGATACATGAATCGGGAAAAGGCACTAGGAGCAGCCATCAAGAAAGTAGCTAATTATAGCTCAGAATACGACTTTAGGATATATCGAAAATTTCAAGAAATCCCAATTGGAAGAATTACTAATGAAGAGCCCGCTAAACAATTTTGCATTTTTTTGAACTTTTAGGTTTTAAACTAACCACACCTAAGTTGAACTATAATTTAGTGGTCATAGAATCCCCAATAGGGAGAAATACTCGTACGAGAAAAACCTATACATATACATGTGATCGGTACGCGCTAATTTTTTTCATAAGCTTTCATGAACAATTTTAAGCCCAATACTCTTTCTGGAAAGTCCCCACAATCTTAAATTTCCTCGTGCATGAGGAAGGAAAAGTAAAGCACGAACATCCGTCGCCAATAGTTGCGTTGGGTGATCCAGTTCGCATACGTCTATGTGGATCGATAGCTCAGAGAAGCAGAACACTACACGAGGCCTGGGCACGGGTAACGCTCAGGCAGATGTGATGGGAAACCAAGGGAAAATGGTGGGTCGGCGAGGGGCTTTTCCTCTTCCATCCGGCGTCCGTGGTGTCTGTCCCATTCCCCTGACGGAACAGGAGAGAGAATGGTACGCGCAACACAAAAGACGACGGCCGCTTTGACGCTGCGGGGAGGGAGGGCTGGCAAGGAGAGATGAGAATGAGCGCGCCCTAGCTGTGCTCCTAGAATTATGATATCCGAAAAACTTAACAATTCTACTCTTGGAATTTTACTTATACAAAATAATAGTATTTATGCATGAGAGAGGTACGAGCATGGGATGATTAAAGACGTTGAAGAGTGACTGCTCCATGTCTAAGTAATTCAAATTTTTCAAAATTCTTTCTGTTGAACAGATCTCTAAAAATATGACTAGATTATGTTTGACACAACTAAGCGCGTTAGTTAAACATAAATTCAACAAACCTACCTTCCTGTTAAGTTTAAGGATGCGTTCACTAATTCGCCAACCTTCGAAGTGACAGCTCGTGTCAATAAACCCATTGACAAAACACATATTGAGTGCGATTATAAGGTATTCGAAAGGTGTCAAAATATTTTAGCTTGGCGAGCTGTGAACTACTCACCCTACACCATTAAACAGTCGTTAAAGCGCGTTTAACCAGCGGGATTTAGCGGAAAAGCCGTCGTAAAGTGACTATAAAAGTCACACAGGTTTCGCTTCTCTAATTTGTTGTGCAAGCTCCCTGCTGCTTAACAAACAAGTTGCCCTCCAAATGCTACTCTGCTTTCGTTTAATGATCCTAGGGGATTTCATCTTTCGGACTGAGTGACCACAATCTCACTTGGAAGAAAACCAGCGAGAGATTAATTTTGTTGAAAATTGAAGATGACCTTAGATCGTACTGAATTATTGTCAATAAATATCATTACTTTGCTTCAAAGCAGTTGCATATTACCGTTTTTTGAAAAAGATCAACGAAAAAGTATAGGTCATGTTGCAAGTTAATGTAATGTATAGTCATTTTAAGTTCCAATGCGTTATTTCAAAGTGTCACACGGAATATGGGGGAATAAATTGCACTGGCACAGTTTAATTTTTATAAAGCTGTCCTACAATTCGAGACTCTCGGTAGGGATGACTTGAGACGTAATAAAGCACTCATCTGAAGTACATTGCGTCACCCTCGCAAGAGCCTTATTTCTAGTTCGCTGAAACAGAAACAAAAAGCGAGTCAAAAGTCATCTGTAATTAAGTCAAGTCATGACCGGGGACATCTCATTTCCTGTGTCGTGCCCGCCGTAGCACGACTGCAGCTTCCAGCTCGGTCGAGGTATCACAAAAAAAGCCAGAAATTGCTTCGTTGGAAACCAAGAACTTCAGTAGTACAAAGAGAGTCGAAATGGAACGTGAAGTTTTGCAAATTTGAGATGAATCCAAAAATTTTTCGAAGCTAAATTGAAGTTCATGATGTGAAAGCGTGTAATTGACGTTCTGAAATCAAAAAACTGAAAATGTGAATTGTTGGAGTGAATGGAATTCTGTCAAACTCGAAGTGATCGTGTCACTCAACGTGAAACCATATTGTGATACGTTAATGTTTCATACGAAACCATTCTAGGCAAAGAGAAAGAGGAAGTGAAATAGAAGTGGAAGGTTAGTTATTTTTTTCGGGGGTTTTAAATTTAATATCAAATCGATGCTAGAATAAATATACTGACTAACCTCAGAAGCTGGAAAAAATACGCGTGTATTTCCAATTACGCAGAAAGCTGTGTCATTTGTACTTGCTTTGATTCAAAAACATTGAGAAAACGTATACCACGACCAAAAAAGTCCATTTGACAGTTTACCAATGGCCAAGACAGAGGTTACAAGATTTTTCCCTTTCTTCAAGGAGTGCAGTTTGAGTGTCTTCATTTTCTCCTGATGACTTCGGCGCGGACTGGCCGCCCCCCGTCCGGCTTACAAAGAACGCCAATCTCGTGAAGAGGGGAGAGCTTCGGACGGCCGACGTACACCGAAAGTCCCGGCCAGGATGTATTAACTCATCAAAACTCACAAAAGCTTCACAAGCTGCTTCAATTTCCCAAGAGAATTTGGACAAATCCACTTAAACGAGTCCAGTTTTCTAGACAACTGGGCTAGGGTAAGGGTATTGTTCACGGACATGCCGTGGAAAAAATATTCAACCAAGTCTAGGAATGGATCTGTTAGACAAAAGTAAATAGTAAGCGCTCACAAATTTACATGTACACAAATCAATTAAACAATTGGTTGCAAACTGTCAAAAAAACATCTTGAATAATCATGAGATGCTATGTTGAATGCTTAACGAACTGAAAATGACATCATTTAACAGTCTATCAGTGGTTAAAGAAAAAAACGTTCAGTGCAAGCAAAATAAAGCAGAAATTAATTGAAAGTTTTTTTTGCAATTTCTCAGTCTGATCTCTGCCTCTATATTGATATTCTTTAAATAAAACATCAAGATCTGAGTGAAAAAAAGTTCATTTGTATAAATTTCTCATACGAAGTCTACAAGATAAATGAAGTTTAGGAAAATCTACATTTCTCGAAGTATCACTCGCAAGTTAATTTTTCAATTTATGGGCTTGTGTTTTCATAACATTCAAACGAAAACACAAAGCTGAAGCAAACAATGTTTTCTAGAATGTAAGAAGTTTCCAGCTGGCACAATCGCGCACCGTAAAGGCGGCTTCGCTACCTACAAAAGTGCCGGCAATTTCGGAGAATTTTGGGCCCGAGTAGCTCCCCCGAACAGAAGCCGGAGCGGAAAACGGGGAGTTGAGTCTGTCAGAGGAAGGCCCGCTCGAGGAAGCAAGAGACCGGGACCGACGAAAAAATTGTACGGGAAATCGAATTTTTTTAGAAATGCAGAAGAAAGAGAAGAAAATACAGCTCAGAGTAGCACATGAAGGCATGATACCAAGAGACAGACGTGATGAATCGTTTACAGTGACTTGGAATCTTTTTACTTGCGAAAAATGAAGTGAATAATGCGGTATGGATGGAGACACTGGAAAAATTTAGGTTCTTCCGGTAATCATCTCGCTCATACACAGGCAAATGGACGTCGAAGAAATTCTTAGTTACAACAAAAAAATTCCTGTGTGTAACTCCGACTGGAATTTCTGACAATTCTTCCTAAATTAGCGTTATTTTTCACCATAACTTCAAAGAGAAGACGCCTAATGCGGTTGAATATTACATCGGGAGTACTAGCCCGTACGAAATGAAGGTCTTCAAGCCAATGACTCCATTAAATGAAAAAGTCAAACTCCATGAAAACTGTGGGCGTTCTGCCTTCAGAAAAATATACTGTAGGTGTTCTGCTCAGTGAGGCTCTATAAACGTGATAACATCATTAGTTTGCGCAGTTACTGGCAAGACTTGACGAATGAGAAAGACTTCCAGCGCTTACTTAATGGCTACCTAGCACGATTTATTCGTATGATTTCGTTTCCGTCTAGGAATTCTCATTGATGATGAAACAAATGGATGCTGATTAGGAAAGATGATGTCTTAAAGAAATGCTCGCATGAGAAGTTCGTTGGATATCCTTAAATGGAAGGGAAGAAATAACGAAACAAAATGGATTATGAAGTTGTTATGTTGCTTCGTTGTTTCTCTTGACTTGCTCATTGTCCAGTTTTATGAAATCCGTAAATTTTTGTATCTTAGTTAATGGCACAATTTTCTATTCATAAGTCAGTTTTCATAATTATGTAATTGATAATTATTTTCAACTAAGTAGCTTTTGAACTTGATACTGTCAACCAATTAAACTGAAAAATTCTAGAAAAATTGAATAAATGAACACAAAAGAACATGAATTTTCATGCGATAGAAAACAGTAAATTTTTTAACTGTTTCTTTTCAACGTACAATTTTTTAATCCAAGAAATTGCACTCAGTAATAATTCTTTTGGAGTTTTTTCGCAGGGAATGATTTTGAGCACAAGTTAGTGCACGAGAATATTAAGCTTATCCTCAGCGTCAGTAGATTAATCACCAACACCCGTTATCACTCGTAAAGCAAAATTGTGGCAACGAGATTAACCTTATTAAGAAATTTATTTTTCCGTTCTCACTCATTTCCAGCGAACGACGGGCCGAAGTGACTATTGGAGGCGGCTAATAACGCAGTCTGGAGGTGTCATTATTTGGAAGGTAAGAATTTCTTCAGATCTGCGTGAGGCGGCGTAAGCGAGAAGTGTTGAAAGTCTCAGTTCCGTAACATGTCATCAGAAAATTGATTTGTCGGGCTTTCTCAGGCGATGAGGGACGGTGGTTCTTAGGTACCGGTTGAAAAGAAGCCTACAGCTTCATCATCTCATTCTCAAGACATTTAACTCGATGTTGTGAGTTCGCAAACCGTAAGATATATCGGGTACAGTAAATATCGTGATGTAACGCTTGTTTTTAAAATAACACTCAGCCCCAGAGAGATTCTTGAGAATTCTACGCGTACTGTTTATCGTACTTCTAAATAAGAGTGTTTATCGACGGGAGCCCGAGTGAAACGAACTCAGAAAATGATTTAATCCCTAAACGAAGGGTTTTAACCAACACATATCTTCATTGAAAAGCCGGGAAAAGGGCGCGAAAAGTCAAGCTCTGCAGCCCGCCGTTGAGAAAAAAGTGAGCCCGCTGCGCCAAAAGGTCTAGCGTTCAAAGAAGTGGAAACGGTGGCCCAGCAGTTGGTCTGTCCTTTCTAGTTTTGTTCCGTTCTTTTTCTCTTTTGCTATTGTGCTATTCAGGCTCGATGCTTTTATAAGTTAAAGTGAAGTCGGTGAACCGTGAGAGGAGTGCAGAGGGGTTGGAACGGCTGCAAAGAACACTGCGTTGGCTTTGCTATTTACGAGATTGCTTTATGCCTGCGAAAACACACCCACTTTCAATATGCACCAGAAGTTTCTTGATGAACAACAAGACGACGAGAGTATGTCTACTGTGCTCATTTTAAGAAGAGATATAAATTTCATTTATGGATTGTATGAGCTTTGAAATAATTCTCAACTTATATAATTGCAAAGATGTTGCAATAAAAATGAAATCATAACCATTGGAAAGTTTAAAAGTTTGGAAATATCAAATCTATTTACGTACGTACAACAGATGGTTGTAGCTCAACTGCAATTTACAACTCGTTACAAGACTAATGCACTCATCATCATAGCCACTGAGGGTCCCTAGCGCCGTCATCAAACCCTTTTTCAGAGTGGTGGTCTTGAATGATGTTTTATTCATCGATTCTTTTTGTATGGGATTTGAAAGCGTTCAAGTCGCTCATGAATAGCCTATGATAGACAGTGAAATTTTGAAGTGCAATCAATGCGCATTGTCGTTTTAGGGAGCAACGGCGTGTCATCCAGAGCATTCAAATATAACATGCATGTAACCGCACTCTACTGAATCGAGATATTTAAAGGGGAAGTGGCGTGGACTCCCTATTTTGTCAAATTCAAATTCACTAAACATCAATACTTCCATGGTTTCAAACGTACTATTAAGTATTTTAGGGAATTGATACGCCGTTCTTCAAGCTTAGTTGAGCTACATAGATGCCTTATTGAACAGTATATTCATGATATGTCGTATACATCATTTAAGGATGGAATAGTTTGATGTTGATTTTTCTAATTTTTCCCTGCGGTGAAACTAAGATCACGCAGAGCTTCTCATGAAGGATCTATGATTGACTGACAGTTTCATTAAATGTGCCAGTTGATCGTGTCAACTGAACCTACGGAGCACCCACCCGAAACAAAAACTGATCCAGTAGCATTCCAGCCCAAGACCGTCATCGTATATTAACGTTTGCAGCACTCCCTTGGTGCTCCCCTGTGGGCCGATCTCGGAGATCAATATTAACGCAGCGAGCGATAATTTGCGATGCTGAGGAACAATCGTTGAGACAAACGCTAGAATCAGAAAGCAGAGGGGCGTCCTCACCCGAAATAGCGACATGAAATATCATTCCGGAGCAGTATTTTTAAAAGGTCATCTCTTGTCATTCATGTGGTGACATTGCTGTAAGCTTTTCCTGCTGACATTTTTCGTGATTTTATTCTGAAATTATTAAAACTTAAATTGCAGGTCTCGATGTGAAAGAAAATGAGCTAGGGACATGTTCAACAAACGTTTAATTTGTGCTAATTTTCCATTCAACATTCACTGGGAAGTAAAAAACGGAAAACCTTCTCCTTTTTCCTAAATTGCGTGCGACTCGATTCTTATAAAAGAGTAATTCATTGTTTTCATCGAGAGAACTGCAACGATTTATTGTTCACAACACAGCAGTACTAATTTTTCTATTGCTAATGAACGCCCATTGGCGATGTTTACGCACACAAATGTGTTATTTAAAATATATTTTTGCTGTCTTAGGATATTTTTCAAGCAATTCACCGAAAACCTTGAAAGCGTTTCAATTTAACGAGTTTTAAGTTCACATAGGAGTACATGAAATTGTTGAGGCAAATTTGCCTAAGCCACAAAAATAATCCCTTTTAGTGTACTTGGACCATTCGACCTTCAACAAACTAAAATCAGAGCTGTCGAAAAAGAATTTTTGTGATACTCGGGCCGAAATGATGCCATCTCTATTCATTTGGAGGTGAATATTGGAAACAGACAGCGAAATTTCGAGTGGTACGTAATTCATGCGCATGAAGCGTGATGGTGGGGAGGTAGTGATTTAAGGAAGAGCAAGAAGTCATAAAGTTGAAGGCAGGAAACGAGCTCGACAGCGCTTGGCAGCAGAGTAAGTCAAATGTACGTGAACGGGTCCAGGAAGAGGGGCAAGAGGGTAGGTAGGGAGTACAGGCTGCAGGCCACGCTTAGGAGAATACCTCGAATGCTCGAAAAAATTTCACATGGGAAAACTGCTCCGATGGCAGAAGCAAGCGCAAACGCATTGATCTACGATTGATAGGTGCGTATACGTGCTCACTCTGAAATCGACGGCTGTACTTTTCAAATTCGATGGTGGATCCAATAATATAGAGCATATATCTGTCGCACTTAGTAAAAAGTAATTGTATGAACAATTATATTAACAGTTTTTCAGATGCATGTTGTAATCAAGATAAATTAATCAGAACGGTTTATGGACTGGAGTGTTACAGGGTTGTCAATTAGCTGCAATTGCAATGGACTCTCTTAACAAGTAACTGAATGTGACACTTAGACAGTAATATATATAGCTACTACGTTATACCTGCGTCCATAAAAAAAGTTTCAATTCAGTTCCCCTAGAGAAATCAAAGGGTGAATGAAAAGAAATAAACAACATACGTATAATCTCTACGATTTCCTCCCCATGACGGTTCAGAAATCGACGAAGTCATAAGTTGTCAATTCATATTTTCAGCAAATATTCCATAACGTCGTAGAACATAAATTTTATATCAAGACAGAAAAAAATTCATTATATTTTAATTATTGATAAACACAACTACGAGCCAGCCCAAAACACTTCTCGAAGTAGCATTGCTATCTCTCAGATTGTATTTTGCGTACAAAAGACCAGCCATTTTTCATTTGAACTAGACTCAGATCGATGAACGACACATGAACAAAATTAAGCTCATGTTCATATTTCGAAAGAATACAAATTCTTCTAGCATACGACACGTGTTTTGCAGCGCGCGGTAGACGCAAGGAGAGCGGAGGGAGGGAGACTCGGACGCAGTTCTCAGGTCCTGCGTTCGAGGAGGGGAGCCGTGAGGCCGTGCATGGGAAAAGGGAGCCAGATGTGCGGATCCACACATGGAGCAGCGCCTCTTCCGTGCCCTTGGAAACTAAAACTCAGCTGCTCACAGCTCAAAATGTAGTTCGTAAAAGAACTTTCTTACTCGTTGAGTGCTTGCGTTGTCCATTGTGAATCTAAAGGACAAACAACGTTCCTCGTGAGCATAAGAGAGTTGTAAGTTGCCGCCGAAAAAATAGGGCAGTTTAAAAAAAAAGTTTGTTTCCAGGGTCCCTTGAGAACTTTATTTTCTCTGGTTATGATGTGTATTCATGAAAACGTATTTTGCTTTAATTACGTATCTCATTGAGATTGTGTACATGACCTTGGATAATAATTCCATTACTTTTTTTTCAACCTACGACAACTTCCCATTCATTCACTAAAAGTGTTAATGATGTTTGCGATACGACCGTAAATAAACGCATTATTAAAATTTTTTAATTAAATCCTTGGCAATATGCTAGCCTTCCTCACTAATCGTTTCAATCTTTAATAATCAACTCTCTCTTAATAATAGACTAAGCTCAGGAACATATTTCACAGCGTAGACGTCTTCCTTCGAAATGAGTGGTAATTTCTCGGCTTGTAATACCGTCCCTATATTTCTTTACTCTCCACCCTGACCTTTGAATAAAACAAGACAATTGTGTCTCAATGAAATATTGATGGAGGCCACATGAATAAATCTCGAGGCTCCGAAGTGGGTAACAACTGAGGAGAAGAAGGCCAGGGAGGCTTGTCAGAGCGCTGTCACGAAGGGTAGGAGGGCGATCCCCCCTTGATATTTATGAGGGTCGGCCCTCAACACTCCCTGTCTTCCTCATCAGACCCGACCGTCTCATCTTGCTGTCGTGCCGAAAAATCGCGCTCTATACAACTGATCTTCTCAAGCACATCGTATTCAATGTACTGTCCCAATCGCTTCTTATCATTGGGATCAAACTGTTGATAAGCACTTGTCAAAATAGATTCGTTTTTGAAATAATTTTGAATTTTCGGAAGGATGAATGAATATTTTGCAAAATACACGACAATGCACCGACCGTCTCATCTTGCTGTCGTGCCGAAAAATCGCGTTCTATACAATCGATTCCTCAAGCACATCGTATTCAATGTGCTGTCCCAATCGCTTCATCTCATTTTGATGAAACTGTTAATTATCATTTGTCAAAATAGATACGCTCATTGAAATGATTTCGAATTTCCGAAGATAGCATTATTATTCTGCAAAATATACGTTAATGCAGGTTCTAACGCTATACTCGGGAATTGAGCTCAATTCATTATTTTCATAATTTTGAGATATCTTTATTTATTTTCAATTACTGTCGAGGGCAACTTAAAATCGTATTTTACCTAATATTTTACGCATAGAACAATGCGATCCATTGTTACTCTTAGTATTGTCAGGTGAAACATGGTTTCACAGTTGAGCTTACAGAAGTATTTATTTTCAGTTTAGAATATCTTTATCTGCTAATCTTTCTTTCGTGAATCAGCATCGAATTAGTGCACACCTGAATTCATTTTGCTGCACCTTCTACGACCAGTTATCAAATGGTGAAATTCGGGCCTAAATTATTTATCAGAAGAGATATCGAAGAAGAAACCATAATGAAATGCTAAGAACTATATTTCAAAATTAATAGTTCGAACGAAAATGAATTGTTAAATTAAAGTTTAGTGGCTGCAAAAAACGATAAAATTAATCAAAAAATCTCTTGAAAAGTTACTCATGATACGTATTTCTTACCTAAAAAAGCTCGAGTTAATTAAACACAAGGCGCACCTCGCAGCAAGGACAATACATTTTAAAGTCGAGATATCCTGTTGGTTGTCAGCATGACGAGCCAAAACCGCCGACGCGATAGGAACCTCTTCCACTGTAAATCATCGTTGCTGTCTACGCAGAATAGAGTAACGGTTCAAAAACACCGTTTGCGAGCAGACTGTTACAATGTGCAATTGAAGTGTAAGAATCATTGTGTGGAGTCAGGTCGTATATCAATATTTTTTGCAAGCTTTTTGCAACTAGCTACGCAACGTATAA
This sequence comes from Platorchestia sp. MABIK, assembly GCA_014220935.1. Classification (NCBI taxonomy): domain Eukaryota; kingdom Metazoa; phylum Arthropoda; class Malacostraca; order Amphipoda; family Talitridae; genus Platorchestia; species Platorchestia sp. MABIK. The sequence goes on from JACJUY010000057.1 coordinate 284,061, forward strand.
ATCAGAAGCGAGAGATGCGTCCTGAATAGAGACGTGTGAGATTTTCAATTTGATTTTTATTCACTCAGCGCTCATGATCGATTGATAGAGATAGATTCCAATTGGCTTAGCCTTATATAATATTTCTGTCATACCTGAATGCATTACAGAGAGCTTATTCGATTCCTATTGAGAGAACCTTCAGTTTCTGGGTCTGAATGTTATCGTGCATTGATGTTACGCTAACTAAGTTCGAATAAAAGTGCGACAATAATATTTTATAGTGAGAGACAGGCCTGATCGTTTTAATATCACACCCTTGTATTACGAGTTACATGAGCACATCTATACGATCTGGCACCTGAACTTTTTTTTATCGTTTTATTCGTACGCACCGTAAATAAGAAGACTGCAAAAACAACTGATTAGCCAGGACCACATACCTGCAAGGAAGAAAGAAAATATGTTAAATATGTAAATAAAACAAACATGTGGCATGATAACCAGAACTTAATGACGAATAAGTTTAATTTTTATATGAATTTTAATTATCACCACTGAATAGCATTTGGCATTCAAGAAAAAATTTCTTAAAAATTCAGAAAGTCGAATACTAAAAAAAACTACAGTTGGAATTGTTACCCTCGAATTTCATTTCTTCCGAACACTTTTGAGCCCATTTTTCTCAATGGGCAGGCAATTAAGGACATATATCAGCGAACGGGTATTAGAAAGGATGAAGATGTAATCATCGATAGTGTGCTGATTAAATTAGGAAAATTTATATCTATCTACTCGAAAAGTCTTTCTCCTCAGGTCAAGGCACATAAATCTGCGACATTTGTAAATGAAAGAAAAATATAATCTAAGAAAATGAGAGTCGCTACGCACATTATCATTTAAAACAAAAAGAATATCTTTCGGAGTTCACGAATGCTCGTGGACTTCTTCCTGAAAGGAATTGCAGGAAAACTGGTTATTTTAGTTCCAAAAAAATAAAGGCCATGAGGATTGTGGCAGTATCAAGGACAGAAAAAAACTTATGCAACTTCCACTGTTTAGATCGTTCAAGAATGCCGTCCAAAAAACAAGGGCCGAGCTTCTAACGGAGGCATCGTAAATCAAGTGACGAAAACGAGGGCTTCCAAACGGATAGGCGAAGAAAACGTTTGACATGGACTGGGAGGGAACTGCGCTCTGATCGATACTTTTTTGCGGAGTAAAAACTCACTTCTAAGACTTGTTCTGTCATGAAAAGCGTCTCGATGAAATTTTTATCAGTAATCAAGAACACGAGTGGCTGCATAAGTTGTAGTACTCAATGAACTTAAAATTCGCTCTACCAACTCGAAAATTTCGAGATGGCAGAAATTAGAACGATTGACTAGATTTCTGAAAACCTTGTGCAAAGTTTACAAAACGAGTGCAATCGAATAGGTCGCAGAAACCGGGATTCAGAAATCTGAGCTGCAGCGAACTGCGAGGAAGGCTGGGGACGCAGCCCCCTCCAGTCGCCTCCTGCTCAGGGTAATAAATCAAAAGCCCATTCCAGAGCGCCGTAGGAATCCCAAAAAGTCAGAAAATGTATACAGGAGACGGGGGATAGTTGAAAAGAACCAACATTTTTTCACTTCATGAGAGTTTTTGCAGAGTTGAATGAGAGTGAGCACCGTGGAATGGGACTGCAGAAATATTCATGAACCTCAAAGAACGGTTTAGATCGAGAAGAAAATTTTTATGCACAAGCATTGGTGACATTGAGGCAGCAAAATTGAATTTAAAAAAAATGAATTGAAAATTGGCCTCCAAGTTTTACCAACACTTTTTGAACGTCTAGTGCGAATACAACACGAAACAATTTGTGTTGAAAATCATTTAGCATCTTTTCAGAATTTCATTTCCTCTCATGACTCTTACCTTGAGTATAGCATCTTATGACGGATGGCTTCACAATTCCATTATTGTCATCATAGTAATAAATTCAGGGAAGCAAGACTGAAACCGAGGCAGATTTACGAGCAGCGTGTCGACGTCTTCCATAACACAGACATCGATGGCTCTCGAGACTACTCGAGACGAGCTCCAGGCTCTTTCCTAGCTCATCATGGCTCGCAATGAAAGCAGTTGCCGACTCAACTCATGTCTTATGACTACTGAAGAGCATTAATAATACGCAGGCGTTTTGACGGAAATTTCTTGAATACATTCACGAACACGTAAAAATGTTGTTTCTTTTTCGCGCTTTCGCTTTCGGATTTCGTACATTGGTTAGATCATAAAGTGTTGAAAAGTGTCTGCCAACAGTCTGTCGAACTAAGCGAGTAGATCCAGACCATTGCCATGCATGTGTACCGATATATCCTGACATATCCATGGTATGCGTCTTGTCTGAAAACGGACTTTTTTCCCCAAATCATTCATCCTCTTTGACATCTCATTTTGATGAAGCAAGTTCCCCAATAATACAAGTAATCGTGAGCATATTTAAATAAATCTCCTTCAATCAGTAGTATATGGCTTAATAGCAAAGCAGCTTAGGTGTATTCTGCATTTCTTGTGTAAAGTGAGAAACTGGATGAAATTGCTCAAAAAACTAGGTAGATTTTCCGTTTCACATCATAGCTTCGCATCACAGTGATGTACAGTGATTTCCCCTGAATATGCCAAAAAATGGCAGTGCTGCTCAATTGAAGAAAGCATCTTCCAATGTATCAAACCTGTCATTGTAATCAGTATCAGGCTACTGTTGCGAGAAAATATGTCACTAGGTCAGTTGAGAGTTAAAGGAAAGATTATCCGGGATAGTTTAGATGGTATTCAAAGTAATTTAGCGATTGATATATAAAAGGATTCTGATTCCCAATCAGTGGACCATGAAAAACAGCATACTTGAGAGTGAGGCTGATTCTTTCGCTTTTCAATTCAATCTGAAGCTTTCATACTATATGCCAGTATAAATGTAAAAGGCTATGATTTATCACGACACTCTCAGCTGCTTGTTGCACTGTACGTACATGAAAAAGGGCAATAGAAATTGAATGCCTTAAAGATACGAAAAATCCTGGGCGTCAAACATGTGAAAATAAACCGCACAAACTGAAGGAGGTCTTCTGCTCTTCATTTGGAGAGAGGCAATTGCAAAAGTTTGGGAATATGTACATCATTTATATCTTTCAAATAAATAATGAAGTAAAGTAACAGAGAATGAAAATTCAAGAATAAAAATAGAATTTTTATTCGCATTTGTACGACAAAAAGTTGGTTTTAGTCATAAATATTAAATTGTCCTTCAAAACATGTTCAATCTCAGTTTACAGGTGAATAATGTACATATTATTTCATCATTTTTATACGGTTGACATGGGTATTCAACTGCGAATTCATTAGGTTCATGTAGAAGAACAATTGTAAGTTACTGTTTAGGAATTCTTTACAAGAGACAACTGAAATTTTTTCATAATATTGCCACTCACGGACTCTAATGAAGGAGACGCAGGTGCTTGAGAGAACGATGAATATTTCGGCAGCGAAAGAAAAACGGAAGCTATGAAGTAAATCCTTTAGTCCACCAGCTAGGAATCCAATCCGACTTCACAAATGGGGAGCCCACTTTGAGAGGGAAAGACTCCAATAAAAAACAAGAACTCGGATTAGACGTTGATTAAATTTGATCCAGAAGGAAGGTTGAAAACGAATTGATGAAGTGTACATTTAGTATTTTTCAGCATTGAGTCAACGATTCAAAAACTCTTTTCATTCCACGTCTAAATGTCTCGGGATTATTTCCATTAAAGGAGCTTAAGGTAGGTTCCATCATTGCAAGCACGAAAATGAGAGCAGAAACGTTTCCAGACTAACTTCAGAGTTTGTATTCAAGTCGTATTTGAAGATCATCTCGGAGTTAAGCTCCGATTTGAAATCTCCAAATAAATCCATGTATAGGAAGTGAATGTTCATAACACGAAAGCAAATTGGTCGCAGAGCTCAATGTACGGAGCTGAAGTAACGGTGTATTTTGGGACAGGTCGGGATGCCATCAGTCACAGGCCTAAGGAAGAAATCCAAAAATCTCGCCATCATTGGAAAAAGCCTTCGCTTACAGAATAAGAATTAGCGTGGGGCGCTGGGAACCCGGGAGAGGGAACGGAGGCTGAAATCCGAACGTGGATACACGCTTCACGGAGAACAAAGAGGGTTTCTTGAAGGGTGCGCGCACCAAAATGGCTTCTCGGAATAACTTAGAAATATTAGTAAAGCAGACATGCTTGGAATTCAGCCAGATGTTGCTGAATGGGTTTCTTTCTTGTGTAACCATTCATAAGACTTCCTTACGAACAAGAACAGTACTATTCCCGATGTGAAAGATTTAGTCTAACACTTTTGAGGTCTTATGTTTAATTGTTGTTTTTTACTGAGAATCTAGTAATTTCATTTTATATGTAGCGTTTATAAATTTCAAAAATTCAGATTTCAAACTACACCTCTCTTTGTGAAAGCCTTTCAAATGCTTACTGATTCATTGAGGCTACGTCTCTATTTAAAATAAATAATTGAACGTTTAGAACATTGTCCGATGGGTGTTTGAGAAGCTGCAGCTCGAATTGATTAAAGCCCCTAAACACTCTCAATGATTGCGTTTACTTTGTTATGATTGGTCTCCGCTAATCTCATAAATCCATTAATTCCGATGCCTCCCGAGAATAATCCCTAGAAGGACAAGAGCGTCACATATATTCGTCGGCGCGTAATCCATCTATCGGAGACAAACTTTATTAGGTATTCGATGGTGCGTCTGGCGATGATTTAGAGTAAGGGGTAACGTTCCATTTGTGAAATGGGAGGGAATGCCACTGAGCTGCAATCCGCGCTCTGTCTCTGAAAAACGTGAACTGCATGCACTCTGCCGCGATGAAATGAAAACTGGGAGCTCTCTCTTCAGAAAAAGAAAAGAAGAAACAAAGTTCTGTTCGCGATTACAAGTATTTTTGAATATATTCTACGATTCCTTAAAACGCTTGGTATTCAACATGAAAGTTTATTCATGTAACCACGAAATACGTCACATTTGCTATAGAGCACAGCTGAAATACTGCAAATGAAATTCAAAGTATCAATTTCACACAATGACTCCCTTGATAAACTAAATGTTGATCATTGCCGTGGATAGTAAAGGACCAGGCTTCATTGCAAAACTTGGAAATTACTTGCCAAACTCAGAGTGAAAGTATAGTTATTGTGGAATAACGCTGCGAACTTTTCCGTGTGTGACAACGTCACCGAGGTTCACTACTTTCGAGAGAAATTACAGAAGTTGCTTCCGCAGCGCAGTGTCACAGCAGCGCTTTCTCGTCTTCGTGAGCTTCTTTCTCATTTGCAGGGTACATTGCCTGACACATGCAATCGATCACGAAGCGTCAACCGTTCTCGCCCTTTCCCCTTTGCTATGGGTGTCAGAGGTACTATTTCTGATTCGCTTCGAAAAGGCTGCTAGTGAAAGTTTTTCAAAGATCTGACATCCCCTCAGCGAGGACGAGACTACAGTTTAAATTTCAAATTCTTTGACGATGTTCAGAACTTTTGACAGGAGTTTGGAAGGGAGAATTTTTCAGACCGTGACTTAGCAAGAAGGAATGAAATCCCAAAGGGTCGCTGGCACAACTGTTTGCAATATGGCTCTAGATTGAGGCGGTTTAGGAAGGCAGAGGGGAGCGTGGACGAGTGATCAATGTCTAAAATCCGGGATACGCCATGGGACGCGAAGGAAACACACCTTATGGCGACACATACAAACAAAATAATTTACCCACCTTCATAACAGGATGTAAATAACTCAATGCACGGTGTAATTCAGTGCAGGTTATTCAATTCGGTATCCTGACTGTCATTTCCCTCTTCCAGGCCAGCAGCTGTGGTGCTTCGAGGCCGTTCCACGTCTGTCACACTGGATAGCACCGTGAAAATGAACCGAGGGGGACCATGACCAACTGGGGCCGAATGCAATCACCGAATCGCCGCCGAGTGCAGTCCGAGCTGTTCCAGCTCTTCGCGGACACAAAAAAACGTCCGCGAGTGCAAATTCAATACAATGCTGTTCGGAACGCTGTTGTTTTCCATTTCTTGAGGCGTGTAATGGTAGTGGGACGCTTTCACTTTTTTCGAAATACTGTCACAAAAACTTTACTCCACGCTGAAAGGAAAAGAATGTGCAAGTAATGAATTTTGTTGAATTATTGTAGACAATTTTGCTTCAATTTCAAAATTCAGTGTATTTCAATGGAATGATTGATAGAGTTCTATCCCACTCACATTTTGTTGGTGTAAAATTTTTGGACATTGGGTAGTGAAAGCAGAACGTTTTTTCGAATTGGTTGAAAATTTTTTTTTTAAATTTTAGTTTACATGTACATTTTAATAGAGGCTAAGACTGTAATTGATTGCACATTTGTGTACTCCATTTTGTAAAATCGACAAATTAAGTGAATGATAAAATTATTTCCGGATTCTTAACGGTATATTACTATGTTAAGTTAATAATTGAGCTGCAGGTAAATGAAGATTTACAATGTTTTTTTTTCCCCAGAGGCGAAATTAAATTGGCTGTTATTGAAACGCTGAAATTTCTCGCCATGAACTAAAATGAAAAGAGAATCACATCAAGTCGAGGGGGGCAAGTCTTGTGAAGTGCAACTCGAAGGAGTCATGTCTCAGAACGCTGCAGCTTGCCGCATCAGAGCCTGACTGTTTTTTCTTCTAACTGCATAAATAAATAAAAATCCTAAAATACATGACGTTGATAATAATAATCATCATCTGTTCTTCTGTTTAAAAACAGTAAACCAATTTTAACGTTATTTTCCCAAAAGCTGTTAATAATTTCATTCGCTAACGACACCATACAATTCAACATTCTTTAATTTTAACCACGAAAAAATCAACATTACCTTTTCCTTAATTGCACTAGTAATAATCGTTTTTATGCTAATTGCACTGCAAATAACACCACCTCGAGAATAATATGAGAATGCTAACTATGCTCATAAAAATAGAAGAGACATATTATTGAACGCTGCCAGTATTAAAATCATAAGATAAACCAATGTACATATTTTTAAATCTAATACATCATTGAAAACACTGATGGCGTTATTCGAGTCATTTCATCACATTCCAATATAGCATATTTTTATTGAATAATATTCATAGAGTTAAATACCACGAATTTAAATTTACAGGGAGACTAATGTATAACTCATTTCATTTAATGCAGGATTTATTTCTAAAAAAGATCCTGTATTTCATCACCAAAGCTAGAACAAATGAGCACGAACCTTTTTTGCAATCGAACTTGAACGACATGTCTAAAGTTTAAACACGTGATAAACTCCGTTTACCTCGATAACGCAATGGTTGCAATGGAATGAAGAACGAACTTCACCTCAAACTCTATATACTTTCTCAACGCTGCTCCTCAAACTTAGACAGTACGAGTCTTCTCGAGGATGTGAACGAGGGGCTGGAGTAGCAGAGCTCATTTAGATTCAGAGTCACCGCTTCTTTCACTCAATTGAGGAAACGCTCCAAAAACTAGGCCCTCTCCCGAATAATAATAAGACTTAAAATTGAGCTAACTTCGCAGCAAATTTGGTGCGCTACCTCAAAATTCCCGGACTAGTTTTGAATGCAAAATGAGCGAGCTCACTTTGTTAACTCGGTTGAAGGTTAGGGGGTGGAATTTTTAAGCTATTCCATTTCATAATAATTTGTTATAGATATTTTTATACAATATTACTACACTTATGTTATCTGTTATGATAGTAACAAAAATAGGTTATACATAACAACTTTGAAATTTTACTGAAGCGAATGGCGATATTCATACAGCTTGTGATACGATCGATTGTTACGGTGGCATTAAAATTGCAAGTGGCTACTCTACCGGAAAAATTCAAGGCTGGAAACAATATAATAGCCTTATTAATCAACTTAATAAGTCACCACCAAACAATAACTAAGAATTATCTAAACAAGAACTACAATTTTTACTGGCAAAATAATTTTTTTTGTAGCTGTAGATGCGTAATGCGATAGATTTTTGTTCGTAATACAACGAATTCAGCAAGAAAACTCAAAGCCGCTATAGGCTTTGAAATAGAGTTTCAGAGCTCAACAATTCCTTATTGAAATATTCAAGGTTATACTTTGGGCATGACTTTGAAGAGCACTTCACATATACCGGCTGGTTCGATGCAGAAGCCATATATTGCACACTTTTGTAGCATTGTCCCCTTTCTGTAGGTGTTTTTAGGCCGTCGGCCCACCGCCCATTCTTCTTGATAATCTTCATCTCGTCTTGCCATAGCCTCGCTTGAGCATTTCTTGTCACCACCCCTTCACCACCACCACCAAGCAATCCATCATCAATTCCCCTTTCCTCCATTACACCAAAGAGATAAATTCTTGTCTTTCCCTAAACCTTCTTCAGGCTTCCGTCAGAGCAATCCGTCTTGTTTTTGCCTATCTTATTTAGTGACTGTCGTTAGAGCTTCTTTTGAACATAAATCCCTATTGATATTTTTAGTCGCAGTGCTGTGCACCGTCATTTCGTGATGAAAGTGGGGCACCTCGATGACTGGACACGTATGACCTCCCATGATGTGCGAAAAAAACCTTGAGTTTCTTTAAAATGAAGAATTAATTATTTCAAATTAAGAAACATGTATAGATTTTTTCATAAACCGTTCCCATACGTTGCAAGCTGACTTAAGACCGAACAGTGTTTTCAGAAAACTTCAGGAGATAATTTGAACAATGCTATGAATTAAAAAACGAGGGTGTCAATGTGTGAAAAAAAATTTTGCTCGCAATAAATAATTTCTTGAAATGAACACAGCCATCTAATTACTGAAAAATTATTGCGAAATCAAACGAAATGTTTCTGAACATGTTGGGGGAAGAAAAACGTTGAAATGCAGAAATTTGTTGCTAAATAGATTAAGCAATTCTCAGCTTGAATCATGATAATATGCAAATACTTCAATTCAGAGTGCAGGCACAATATCCAGCTTATATAATTAATGGGAATTAAAGTGTACTCGTTTAATTAGGAAATCCCTCAGAATCCCGGTCATGCACCCGACATATTTTATATCGAGATAATCAAGACACGCAATGCAGTCGCACTGTTGTTATCAGATGTGTTCGAATAAATACTTGGCTAATGCCATGCAGGAATGAACTTTATTCATTAAGAAGGACGCAACAACTTTTCTTCGATACAGAGACATTTATCTCAGACATGGACCCGCGTTTTAGATGAGCTCAACGTCAATGCTTCCTAAAGTTAGCGTGTACGACTCTTCGTGTCGGAAGATTAAACTCTACACTGGTGTCCAAGACGTGTCGCATTTATAAAAGAAAGATAAGAAACTTTTTAACATGGCAGACAACACGGCTGAGCAAGAAACCCGGTCATCTCTAGCCGTGTTAGGCATGATCTTACATCAACACCACCATTAGAACTACAGCTTCCTCCTTGCTTGTCGATATCTTCATTATTTGATAACTTATCAATTCTTCAGCCGTGTTTTTCTCCTGGTGTGCACTTGTTCCTTTGATTCGGATTTACATTGATGAACAATTCTGAATACTAGGTGGTGAGCAGAAATGAAATGTGAAGGATTGAGGATTTATATGTTGAGGAAAAGAGATTGGTTCATGGTGAAAGCATGGCATCTCTGAAGCTCATATATTTGTATAAATTTTCCAAGAAGCTGCATTATTTTTAGAATGAGAGAACAAGTGACCTTCTTTAAAAAATATCGAAAAAGGTCCTATCAAATGAATTATGTACTTTAAATACACATTTATTTGAACCGATCAGTTTTAGTTTTGCAAAAGAATTGTGTTAAAATCTATAATTTATATAAACCAAGCCCCTTTCTTAACGACTTTCCGGTCACGTTTTTCACTCCACAAAATTTGAGAAAATGTGAAAATGTTATTTAATTCGAATGGGCAATCGAATCTTCCGATTCTCGGCTGCGAATAAAATAACTGAACTAATATCGCACTGATTTTGAAAGAACGCTTTTAATTTGATGAAATTTGAAGTTTCACCATTTCAAATTCCGAATAGGAATCACGGATGATGTTCAACGATGTTGATAAAAAACTCATGTGCACTCAAGTATTATATACACTTGACAGCTTGTTTAAAATACCAAAAATTGAAAAGAATTCAATGCTTTCTACATGAAAGAACCAAGAATCTTTAGCAACCACAATTAGAAGTCATCTAAGAAATCCTACAATATCTGGAATATCTCGAACTCATCAGCATGCATGGGAGATTCGTAGATATACCTCGAAGAGCACAGTCCATGATGGATAATAAAGTCAATGATTTGCTCTGATTTTGGCTCTAAAAAAGTCATATTAAAAGGCAGAGGTGGAGGTGGAGGTGGTGGCGGCATCGAAACCTTCTTATGTTGAAGCCTCCTCCGCTCAGCTGCCATACGCTGCTGCACATAAATCTTGCCAGTGACTCTGTGCGTGTCACACAGAGGCGTATCGTCTCTCATTAAAGCACTGGCAACATTGGACCTTATCGTCTCACATCACAAGAACCAAACAACGGCAGGAATTTTTTATCCGAATTAGTCATCCTACGACCAAACTCCAAAGCTTGCCGAACTTTGAAGAGAAGATCGAACAAGCAGCGAAACCACGGCTCCAAGTCTGAATTAATAAGTGTTCTGAGGTGCTCTGCTCTCCATGATCTTCCATTCACATGTGCAGCATTCCAAATCATGGCAAGTTAGATTTATCGTTCCCCAAATAGAAATTCTTCTTGTGATCATTCGCTATTTCGGAGGAAACGTTGCTGACTGACGTTATAAGTTCAATATCCCGCGACTTTGGATGAAAACTGGGAGTTTCCTTTTGCATCATAATGGTGGGGATTAGGAAGCATTTAAACTTTTTGGCTTAGTGATGCATCTATTAAAAACCTAGATCAACAAAAAGAGAGTACGTTGGCATTCAGGTAGAAATGAAGTCTTCTGGGAGGTGCAGCTCTGCTAAGAACTTATTCATTTCATAAATCAAAATTAGATTCTCGAAATTTCATGTCTCTACCGGTAAATTAATTTTGCTCATATATCATATTGTGCGCAATAGAGGTATTTCGAAGATGTAACAGAGTTAGTTCGTGCATCCAGTTGTAGAAAAGTTATCTGCTTAGTACCACAAAATGCATGGCATGAGACAGAACCTGCAGTGACACATTCCTATTTACAACAACACCAGCGCCATGCCTATGATTTACTGTCATGAATTGAAGTTTTCTTGGAATCGAGCGTTTTTCTGTTCACATGGCTGAATATTGTGACAGAATTTAAAGGTGAGAATTCTCGGAGAGTTTTGAAATATGGCGTGAACGATAACATCATTCATGATTGTATCGATAAGTAGTTTTTTGTAGATGTAAATTATACAAAGCTCAGCATTCGATGCTAAAATTGTTATCAGGATTCAAGAATCATAATGTTAGCTCAAGAGAAGTCTGTTTGATGAAAAGTTATATTATATTGTTTTTAAATATAGTTATTAGAGATAAACAAACTAGTCTCCATTATGATGTGCAAAAAAAAAATGGTTGCAAGTGAAGCTTTAACATTTGCGTTTCAACGATTCCATACATCCCATTTTCAACCAGTAAAATCAAATATTTCCTTATAGAATTAATTTCTTCTCGAAGAGCATGTAGAATCAAATTTTTTGACTATAGTTCATTTAAAATAAAAGTGACATCTATGAGGAATCTTAATCACTATCTCTAACTACACCGAACACACATATTTTCTAAAATTCAAATACATCAAAAAATTTCGAAACACATTTCACGGACTGAAATATATGAGCAATTTTTCGAAACACATTTCACTGACGCAAAAAAATTATTTTCGAGAAGAAAATAAAGAACAAGGTGCAGTCAGTGAAGAGACTCAAGGTTAAGTGGAGGGTTCGATCACACAGGACGGCGGGCGCCTCATAACGCGCCGCTCATTACGGCTAAATCACCCCGCGTCAAAACATGAAGAGATAACTCAATGCGCTCTTTCTCTCAATGACTTAATTACAGCAGGGGCTCTGTTACAATTATTTTCTGTCTTCGATGAACAGGTGGTCGAAACTTCAACTCTTCATAAAAGAAGTTCTATGATCCGCTATTATTACGTAATGTGGGAGTGGTATTTTGGATAATTAAGGGGGCATGAGTGAATAAATATTGTCTCGAGATAACCCAGAGCAACAAGAACGAATCAGTTTTTTGAATGAAATATCAATCAGAAAGAATGTAATTAAATTCAATGTGCTTTCACTTCACTTTTTTTACAATATTCTAACCCCGTTGCTCATTTTTTCTTGTAGAGTGTAGGAAGTAATCTGTCTAGCATAGCTCTCGACGCACGAAAAACAACTAAAGCAAGATTAGTAATTTCCTGCTTTAGAAACCTTTTTCTAATTGCATCCACTGAGAAAGTGATTTTTCCATTCACAGTATTCACCTTACAGCCAAAGTACCAATAAAAATTTTGAATTAATTCAACAGAACACAAATTGGCAACTTCATTGAATTGAGAACAAACAAATAACTACAGAGCTGGGCAATGTTTCTTTAATAATGCTGTCAAAGTTGAATATTTCACTCTATGATATCTAACTATCATTGAATTTTTACATGCATTATACATTTCTTCCTCAATTTTTGTAGCAAGAAGTCAAGAGCTTTTATGAGTTTCCAGAGTAATTAAAGAAATAGTAAATTTCTCAACAATTTTGCTTATATTAAAAAAGTAATTTCTTAAGACAACGCAACACAATCCCAACAGTGAAGAGAAACTGTGACAATAAAGAAAGGAAAAGCAGCACTCTATCAACACTGTTACGTACACTCAAGTGCCTCTCTTTAAACGATTCAGACAAATATTCCAACGCCAAAAGAGTAATGATTTCAGTCGCAGAAAAAACAGTGATAAAGAGCTAATCCTTAGCCAGAAAAACTCGACAACATCATTCTCGATTCCGGCCAGGCAAGAAAGCGGCGAGATTCCCACAACAGGGCAAACAACGACAAGGTTATGAGCCAGGGCGACATTTAGTGCCTCTTTACTAGCACTCCGCCACCTCGCCGGCCATAAACCCTGCCACTTTATGGTCGTAAGAGAGAACTGTCCCGCCACTCGATACCTTCAGAGGTAAATGCAACAGATGAGCTTGCGCGTCCCGTGGCCCAAGACTGCGGTTGTTTACTACGTTGCTGAGATTGTCGATGAACGGTAATGCACTGTTAGAGTACACTGACAAAGGGAGAGTGCGTCTGATGAGCGTTAGTATAATACTTTTTTACTTTTTCGTGAAGGACAAGCCGTAGAGAAGAGATTTTCAAGTTGGTGTTGTCGTTCTATGCACTGAAGGAAACTAGAGAAAAATTTTGAAGCAAAGGAAATTAATTTTTCTAGCTCAATAGACTGTTTTTTGGGGGAAGGGAACAAGTTTTGTTGGGAGTGTGAAGATTGTATCACTATATTTTGGACACTTCATTGCAACCTAATACACTATTCGAACGAAAAATAAAAGTTTTGTCGAGTATTCTTTCCAAAAATTAGTAATATTAAAAATGATAAGAAATACTGATATTGTTTGAAAGCCACTGTTGAGTAGAACATTGCAGTATAATGAGACAGTACGTACATTCAAATTGTATAAAAACCTTCTTTAGAGCCTCTAATTGCTCAAACCCGAATCAATGAAATAAAGAGTACTAAACAAGGTAGGATTTATCTGAAAGTAATGTTTATGGAACCCCATGAATGAGTAAAATATTCTTTACATCAAGTGATGTATACCAGAAATACACTTACACTGGCAGCATCGTGAACTAACTTGGAATATTACTCGAGAAAACACTGTACCAACCAATACAAAAATATTAAAAACATTTTGCCGCTCATGAAAAACCTGGATTATTCGAGCGTACTTTGAATTTCAATTAAGAATGAGCACAGGATAATTTTTTAACTAAAAAAAAAAAAAATCAAGAGACAAATACTGCCCTCAGATTTTCCAATTCGTTTACCTTGGCTGTGCTAGTATACTGAATTCCATAACTTGAATTTGGCGGGAATTCAAACGACAACCAAGGAGTTTGATTTATAAAATCGAAAGAGGTGACAATACCAAATTTACTCGAGCTCTTATTTCTACGAAGTTTGTTTCTTAAATTTAACATTATTAAAATGCCATCCTGGTATATTCTTGCTTGATTCCGAAAAATTCTGCTAGAACTCGTGAAGTGTTGAGTATAGTCGGCAGAAATGAATTAGAGAAAGCTTTAAATTAGTAGGAGGAAAAATAATCTGCGTGAGCTTTTGACCTCTGCGTTCATTATCCTATTTATTACATTTGCGTCTATAAAGACGTATTCCTTTTGTATGTCTCTAATGCACAACAAAATGATGGAAATAAATTAAGGATTCACTACTTATGAATACGTTCGAATTGATGCAACGCTCGAATTACAATTTGGGTGGAATTTGTACCACTTCATTACTTTTCTTAATGAAACATTTTATTCGAAGTGAATTCTCCATTAAACGGTCCGTGCAAAGTCAAGCTGAAGAAAAAGCAAAATGGAAAGCGAATTAGCCCAGTTAAGACTGTTTCACCTAGAAACGCTTGATGTGTAGTCAGAATTCCGATTGATTAATGTTATAGAATGAAAATACTTTGTATAAAACTTGAAAGCTTTCAGATCTTCTCAGTAAAATGTAGATTGTTGATACATGAAATGTCACAGATAGTGTAAAGAAAAGTTTGCCACACCTAAACTATTTAAACGAGACTTCGAAAATAATTGTCGGTATGAAATGTCTCCAGATCACTAGTGCTGTATAGTGTTAGATTAATTGGACATCTCATAGACGTGAAGAAACTGATTTTTCCGTCTGGAAATTGGCTCATTATATTTCAAAACGTTCATCAGAATAACAACGAGTTATTTCATAGCAAAACAACTTATCATAATTATGCTTCAAAACTGCTACGACACTGCATGACTGGTGTGGTTCAAACTCTCATGTCTAAATATTTACGTTTGAAGTTCTCGCACCTGCATACTAATGACTACATCTCACCAGATATATGTTCATATGATTGCGATAGTTGTTTTCAGTGCAATTTAAAACAAGAACTTATAAATTTCTTCTGTTAAAAGAACTAAGTTAGTGAAAAAAAGGAAAATGCAAGAAGTACTTCTGTCCTTCCCTCAATAGGCAGGTCACGCTCATTAGGATCACTGAAGGCATTTGCCTACTTTCTTATAGCTCAACCAATGTTATTGAGTAAAGAGAAATAGTGCTTAGAATTAACAATAGTTTCAGAACTGTGTTCGGGTGAGACGACCGGTTAATTTGAGGCAGTAATTAGTACACAGTGGCTTGGAAGAAAGTCTTAAAATATTGCACATTTTCCCCGGCGTCACTCTATTCTCAGACTTGCTTCAATAATAACCGTCACGAACGAACATGGAACACTGGCCGGATGTTAGGCGGCAATCAAGCACAGTTTGTGACACGTTTAGGAAAATATTTGCCAACTTGAAGAGCAACTTGGCAACACATCTCGAAAAAAAGGAGATTCCCCATGGTTCTCGAAATTTGCCTCATGCCATCATCATCAAAAATAGAGCAACGTTGTGCGTAGATTAAGATGCTATGCTAAATTTTGACGAAAAGTCAAAGTGGCCTAAGAATAATCTTTTTAGGACTAATCATACTGAGTTTCCATGCTTTACTTTCATTTGCCTTTGTTCATTTTTAAAATCAGAGCAGCTCTGAAGAGCTTTCAATGATTCACGCTATTTTTCTGAAGCTTTTTAATACTTCAAGATTGAGTTTTTTCGGTCCCTTCCATCGGCGAGCTTTTCAGGACGTTTCGGGGAAGTGAGCCTCGAAAGCAATTAATTATAAGGCCTCGTCTACAGATTCTGTAGGGTTTGAGTGAGTCTTGAAACGCGGTTTGTTTTAAAGCCTGACTTTTTATACACTCCGGTTTTTAGGCTGATGAGAGAAGAAAGCAGGCTATAGATCTCCGCTTCCTTGCTTTTTAAGGAACTAGAAGCGGTCACATTCCCAAGTCCATTGTTTCGAAGCTGAACGGTTGCGGCTCTTTTTTTACGGTAGCGTTTCTCACATACTCTAGATGTTAACTCTTTCTGCTTGAAAATTGCTCGTAGCGAGGTATGTTTACAATAGTTTCTTCCCAAATTCGAGCGAGGAAGTATGTTATCGAGGAGTAGTGCTTGGACAAACGCAGGGTAGCAATAATTTACAATAGAGCTTCCTCCATTCACAGATGTGATACACATTTATCTTTAACATAGTATCTGATTCATTTTTGGTGACGTAGGAAGGTTAACCATTTTCTCGAAGTGCGAGTAAATTTGTTTCTCCCCAAGAGAAACAACAGCCCCAGAGCAGAGCAATCGACCATGGTAAGCGGCGGCCTAACCACTGCAATTTGTCCGGTGTCAGTCGGACTTGTGACTACCAATCCGCGCCTCCGCTTTTGATGACCCGTCCGCCAATCATGAACACGGAAACCGAAAATGTGACTTGCCTGCTCACGCCACAAATGGAACGATTCTCTTTGAGTTGATGAGTTTGTTTCAAGCAGAAATAAATGGAAACGTTGTACGAAAGCGATGACAGGTCCCTTCGTGAGTGATTTTCCACTGATATTAGCGCAAAAAATAGATAATCACTTGAGGTTTCAATCAATGAAAAATGTTTCTGCCCAGACACAGAGAAACGCATTTCGAAAATGCAGGGCAAAGAAAAAAACTTTGAGGTTGCAACAATAAAAATATTCACATTCACACAATAAACTTTCCCTCTTTTGAAAAACGCTTCACTTCTCTGTCATTACACTAGATTTTATTGATTAACTTAAAAAACATGTGCGTGCTATTGGCAAACAAAACTTAGAACAAGAAAAAATTAATGAGCAGTATTCCAAAGGTCAAATTCCTACTCACGTTCAAGAATTTGTTTCTCATAACGCAAGAAAATACGTCTCAATCACACCGAAGATTTTCCATCTCGTCAAGAGCACTGTAAGGGTGCCGCACGCATCTCTAGGAGACCTCGCGATTGCAAGTCATGATGCGCCATCAGAGTAACGACTGCCTGTTTGACTGTTACAAAACATTCTATCCGACCGAGCAGGAAGCGAGAAACGAACCACAAAAACTCGCGAGTGACCGCAAACCACAGGGATTAATGTCAAAAAGCCAGCGATCTATTATGAAAAGAATAATTAAGATATACGAGTGTAGTAGAATGACCGGGACAATCTCTCACAGTGTCAGGCGTCATTTGTATCTGTTGGGGAGCGAGGCAAGGGCTTTGGCCAGTCTCAACTCATGCTTCTCACGCTCTCATCATCTCGGGAATTTGGGAGGAGTGGAACCCAGTATAGTGTGAATGCAATATAAACGGTTTCAATCTACGCGGTAGCAGTCAGGTGTTCAAACGGGCGTGGACAACATCATCTATTTCAACCTGTGTGGACCCACTCAACTGTTTCAATGTTTGTGGACGCACTCAACTGTTTCAATCGGCATGGACATTAAGCTGTTCCAACCAATGGACGCTTTCGCAGCTCCTTAGCAATTTCATCTCAAGTGAGTGCATTCAGCTGTGCCAGCCGTTCGCATGAAGCGCTTTCATCATTCACATCATGAACCTCCATGTGAACTGCAGTAACACGAGATGCAGCAATTTCAATCGCTTTTACCGCATTTTACTCTTTTAGCTGGTCCATCGCGTGAGATCTGATGCATGCAATCCTAATTGTTTCTGGCATGGATGAAGTTACACAGCTGTGTAGGTTAATCCAATAGACCAAATAGTTCAGAAGCATGTTCTCAATTAACTTGATTTTTATCTTCATTTCACGAAGCGTTTCTGAGCTCACATTCGTATTTAAGTTTCCGTCAATTTGCCAGCGTAGTGTAGTCTTGTTTTCCAGAAGTGAAAAAATTAAATACTGTATTTCCAATACTCTTGTTTTGGGCAGCCTTATGTATCTTTTTATTCAATACCCATCAATTCCGTACAATGTTTCGTGCCAAAAACTCATTGTAAACGTATGATATTCTCGTGTTCCGAAAAATACTTACTTCAACATCTGCAAAGAAAACAGTTTTCAAGGAATGTGTTTTTAATTGATATCAATGGATTTCTAGTAAGAAACGTGCTTTCTTCCATTATTATATAAGGCATTTTTAAGCGTGATGGGCTTTTTAGATTCAATTGTCTCTTCATGAAAGTAATGTCTGGCGTAATATTCACCGGTGGAAGTTAAAGTTAACTGCTGCTGAGAAAAGTTTCAGCACAAAATAAGCGAATCAAGTTTTAACGTTCGTAAATATCAAACCTGCATCTTAAATTGAAGAATTTATTAATTTATCTGTATCACTGAATCGGCTGCATCACACGAATGTTACAAAAAGAGTTATAGAGAACATTTTATAGTTTCAAAAGCTACTACTTTCTCCCAAAAGTCGTTCTTTAGCAAGCAAAAGATTTGCTTCTTAATGTGCTTAGCTGATGCGATATCTGCACTCAAGGCGAGGCATGTAAAGAATACAAGAAACCAGTAGCATTAATTGGTTAAATTTAGGTATTTTTAAAACTAGCTGATTCAGTTGTGAATTCGATCGACTAAAAAATTCAAATTCAAATCCTACATACCATATCATGTTTTCAAATAAACGAATGTTGCTCGGTATCTCGACTAATTTGTCTATAAAACCCGCAATACTACAGAGCAATGATAATTGCTTCAGAAATTATCCAGGTTTAGTATTGAAGTAATGAAACATTTCATAATTGAGTTGCAATTTAAAGATAGATGGGAATCAAATTCTGCAAAATTGAACTGGATCCATCATAAGTCTTAAAAATCTCAAATGCTATAGCATCAAGATTACATTCAATCATTAGTCATCATTTTCATAGCCTACTTACGCAGCGTATTCTCCATGAACCTTAGTAGAGGGTTTCTCCAAACTGAAGAGGTTTCATTTTTAAACTCATCCTAGCTGTCATTACGTGCTGGCGCACGATTTGATTGAAATTGGAACTTTCAGACTCTGTTGTCCCGTGCTTCAGTAATAGCTGGGAGAAGGGATGAATTTACCAAAATGTTGAAAACGAACTCTTGGGGGATTGAAAGATGCTAACGGCTTGCTTATGGGAACTTCTCAGTGTTTGCCGCAGCCCTAGACTCGAGAGAAGGGTTTGGTAAATATATCTCGATAAGGTTGCTGATAACGTGTATATGGCTAACAAGACCACTCATGCTAACAAGGAGCTCGTGTTTGGTACACAGACAGGATATGAGTAAACTGGTGCAGATTCTGGTACAATAATAACGCTGTTCTCTTTCTAATTGAGTGATCAGAAATAACTGTACCAGCAGGATTTGAAAACATGGTGCAGATTCTGGTACGATAATTATCCATCAATTGAGTGGTTTGAAATAATTACAGAACATCTGGCTACTTTTTGGCTTAATAAGGAGGGTGAAAGATAATTATTCCAAATCTGCAAAGAATGATCCAATATTTATTCCGAAAATAAATTTGCAGAACTCAATTTCGCCTTTGTCCTGCACTAGGGTTAGAAGATGAATCTAGGCTGGTTTCCAACTAAAGTTATCTGCAAGCAGTTTGTTGGATTTTACGTAGCTTCTTTTAATTAGCTGCTTTAAATAAAAACTTCAAATTCTACGTGCATGGAGAATAGTTATTAAGGAGCGAAAATGTAGCAATATTGACGACGCGTTACAAACTCAACCAACCCACGTCGATCAGTCAGAGTATCTCGCAAATTTTTAGCCGTAAAGTTCATGCTAAAAACACCAATAATGATGGGAAAAAACTCCCGAAATAAGCATGACGAGACAAAAAACCGAACAGCTATGAAGAGTTTACCATAATTGAACAATTAAGTCATTTGAATATGATAGAGCTATTTGAAAAGCTCAAATTTAAGTTGCAACCAACTTTCCAACAGTGCAAAAATTACTGCAAATTTCAAATTCAGACGCATGAACTCGCTAAACACAGAGACAAAAACCTAATAGGGCTGGTTTATAGAGCTCTTGTGAGGAGCAGAAACATTGTGCTACTCACTGAGCCTCCACGTTCGAAGCTCGTAAAGATGCCGCTTCAAAACTCTGTCTCCGCCGCCGAGAAACTCGGCCAGAAAATATGGCACCAGACGCCAGAAGGTTCCGCGCAATTTCTTAAAGCCTACATGATTGTCGCTTCACTCGAAACCCAGGTGATATTTTACTGTACTGCTGGCTATCCGTGGCGCTATATTTGCTGACGATCATTATGTCGGGAACAGTTTGAGGTCTTTGGAGCATTTTGAGCACGTTTGTAAAAGAGATTTGAGTGTCCCCAGAGTTTGTCTTCTATGTGATGGTTTATTGCTAGGGTTTGAGGACCCTATTTGAGTTTAAATTCTATTAAAGATTTGGAACGAATATACAGAACTTTAATTTATTAGTTTAGGTTGTAAGTTGTGCTTTTGCACTGCCTTTGATATACTGTATTTGAGGAAATATTCAATCAGATGATGTAGTAAGTTTTGGTTCAACACGAAAACTGAGTTGAACCTTGAATTGCCTAAAGCATAATTTGCTGTTAGTGTGTACATTCCCGAGGTTGCTGCGATACTAAGTTTCAGGTGAAACATGAAATAAAAGCACTCTTTAGTGCAGAATGCTTCAATATTATTGGTTACATTGTCGTAGGCCAATGTTCTCCTGTAGGCCAAAACTTTAGTGAAATATACAATGGGTCTTGAGAGGTAATTTAAGCTAATTTTATTCATAAAAGGAAACCTAACCATTATACATGCAATTCTGGTTCCCTTTGGGCATTGGTGAAGTTAAACAATTGATTATTTACAAATAAAAATTAATTTCATGTTGTAAGCTGCACCGCTGAGACGGCTCTTCATGGAAGATGTAAAAATTATCCTTTTTATTCTAGAAATAAATAACAAAACAAGATATACCATCCATGAATGCATCATAATTCCTTCACAGCACGAACTTACATTCATAAAATTGACTTAAAACTCCTTTTACGACTAAAATAAACCACAGAATCAACAGCGACAATCAACCTCAATTTCATGACGCTAAAATAGCAGGAAAAACAAAGTATTTCAGACCCATAAGTATTCTTTCCCGACTCTAGAGCAAGTCTACAAAGAGCTCTGAGCCAACAATGATGTTGTGAAGTTTGTAGTAGGAGAAAACGTCCTAGAAAGCAAAAGCATCGATAGGACAGACGAGAACAAATGGCATCACGGCGAGTCATAGCGCCTGTCTCCCTGTAATGTATTATTGCTACCATGCAGTGACTTATGACGCGACTGTGCTCTCAATAACCGGTGTTGGGTGTCGCCCTTCCATCCCAATTGCCATAGCGCGCTTCTGGGAAAACATGTATAAGTTACTTGCAGGTTTCTTCGTGTCGTACGACCGTAGGAAAATACGAAAAAGTTGAACGTTGTTCATGTGAGGTTCTTTGCTTTGAGTTTTCCTTCTCGAGTGTGGGGGAAATCAGAGAACATTTGACGGATTTTTAATTTTTCTTCTATTGCTGCGCACGATGTTGCAAAAATAGTCAACTGCGAAATACGTTATAAAAAAATCGCAACGCAAAATTTGCGTTCCGGACGCCTATTTAGAGTTCTAGTTTATTTAATTTTCAGAAATGAACGTTGTTTTATTCGTCACTCAAGGAATAAGAAATTATCAACATGAGCATTTTTCGAAAATTCTTGCTGAAAACAAGCTCATTTTTCAACGCGAGCAAATTAAGTAACGGAGTTACTCAAAAATATAATACATATCGCGCTGACGTAAAGACTTTCCTCTATTTTTTTGCTCCAAACATGATTAATTTATTTCAAAACCGGAGGGAAAAGTGAAAAATCTTAACAAGAACAACGCATAATTCTAGGCATTGTGTAAACAAGTACTGAAAATAATAAAAATATATCTGAGCCCCTTTCAGACGCAGCCAGTCAATTTCTTTTCCGCACTCAATATGAGGAACGAATCTCTGTAGCAATAACACCTCCCCTGGGAGCCGTGCACCCTGTGTCCGATCATCTTTAATTAGGTGAGACGGGGCTAGCCAGAGGCGTTGCTAATCCTGCACCTACCAGCTGTCTTCTCCTCCTCTAATAAAACAAGTCATATTTCATGTTCTTCTTGTGAAAATTCTCTCTCGTATTAGACGGTTTTCGCTTATTTTTAACGAGAATAAAACCCAACACTAAAGATTTTTGCTGCACCGAGCGTTTGACTTAAGCAGTTCATGAATGTGTCTTGTGTAAAATATTCATTTCGTTAAAATAGTCTTCCCGGATTTGTGTTTAATGTTGTCGTGCGCTGATACACTGTTGTTGAGTTAGAGGCTTGTTATTACCATGAATTTTTATGAAATTCATTTGAAAAAATCACTAGAAAAATTGGAACATTTTCATACACACTTTTGGAGACTAAAAAGCTTGACAGATGTTTTGTTCAACATCTTATGTGCGTTAAATTTACATTAGCGTCAAAAATTTAGACCAATTAAAATTAAATCGCACTTTTGTTAATCAATTTTGGGTATGCAAAATGAATGCTATTCGCTAAAGGACATCTTTTTATTATTAAAAGTTATTCTTTATTTTAATATTTCAAAATTTATTAGCAATATTTGCAGTTTTTCACGATGAAATTAAACTCATATCATTTTGATTGAAAGTACAACTTTGAAGGGAGATTAAATGTTAATCCCGATGGTAGTTTAAATATTTCCTATCTGTCTTTATTGGGTTGTATTTAGACACGCAAGGGCGTGAGCATAGTCTGATTTCGACGTAAGTCGGGGTGAATAATTTGTGTTTTTTGCAGAGAAACACCAATTTGTCTAAGAGATCTTTTCATCAGGAAAAGAGATTGAAAAAAGTAAAGCCAATAATTTAACTTCAAAGAAACAATGTTGAAAAGCACAAAAATACACAATTTATTATGTCTTGTATTTTTATGCGAAGGTGAAATTACTTAGAGAGTGAGTACTAATTGATATATGTGTGTGAAATAATTATTTTTTATATATACAAAATTATTATATTTTTGAAATCATTACAAACTCTCGCTTCTAATTGTTGTATAATTTTCCTTTCGCGGGGGCTAATCAACACAATAAAAATACCTAATTTATTCAGCAACCGAATTCACTAGTATAAAAAATCAATATCAATACCGTGTATGTAATTGATTCTTTTTTCTTTGGAACGAATTAAAGTTACCACAATTATCGGTTAGAACATTCCAAATTATTTTCCAGCCTATTTATAACGAAAGCATGATAATTGGAAGTGTTATTGAAAAAACTGTAAGCTTTTAATCGGAATTTAGAAAGCTGGTCAAACTCAGTTCTTCAAAAACGACAATGTAAGAATACAGAAGAAATAAGAAATACATATGAATAATTTGATCCCATGAAAAAACAATAATTTGTTCCAAACCTTTAACAAATGTGATAATATTTATCTTCGATGTGCATGACCAAATAAAAATAAAAAAATTGTTTCAAGACTTCAAGATAACGTTCTTTTTAGAATTCGCTATATGAAAATAATACAACACAAAATGAAGTAGCTGAAAGCCTGTTTAGAAACATTTATACAATCGCGCTCATGGCTGCCCGGCATTGAAGAACACAACGTCGCAAACAAACGCTGTGTTTTCTCCGTTGGACGAAGGAGTTCCCCTGTGTTTAGCTCCCTCTATTTCATTCCACGGTTTAATCTCAGTTTACACATCCCCTTCCATTGAGCAGGGACCCGCAAGGGTGAATTTTAAAGCCACCCAATTGGATGCCTCTGACTGTAAAATTCACGTAGCATTTCCAGAGCGCCTCCATTAAACGAGCGAATTGATTTATTAGCTCTTCGCTGCTGACACACACACACGAATCTTCGTTGTGAAATTAAATCTTATTCTGACATTAAATGAAATGGGCATCTTTGTTCACTCCGTTTAGAGGACATCGGATTTTATGTTAAATTTTACCCTCAAAATATCCTCACTGTCGCCATTTATTTGAAATAATTAATATCATTCGTGTTGTGTAATAAATAAACGACACGAGCTCTCATTTACTAAAACGCCTCACACCTGTAAATGCTCATGCGAATACTCGTTGTTCTGCATAATTTTCTAAATGCCAACAAACTGCTAATGGTACAAAAGCAGTCAAACACATTGCATGTGTGATTGTGATTACTCATCTGCTTCGCCCGATTCAAATCAGGCCCAATTATGGTAGATGTTCTGCGACCATGCAACGCCTCTAATTATCCCAAGTCCAATTACAGTCTCTTTTTAGCAATGGCTTCCAGAAACTTTACCAGCATGTGTCAAAGTTTTGCATGCAGACGTATGAGTACACATCGTTCATTTCAAACAGGTAAAAATATTTACGTTCTTTCTGTTACTTTCAACTTGATTTCAGTCCGCTTCCTCTCCGCATTCGTTGTTTCGTAAAGCGGATATCTGCTTCTAAGGGCAAAATCAAAGTCATGAAAATGTTCATCCAGCAGCAGTCACAACGGCCAAACTTTTTGGCGACTCTATAATACTAATCTCGTTCTGCAGATGCACTGCGTGCGGATTGTGTTTGCACACTCCGCGACTGTACTGCAGCTCGCGTTATCTAAATTACGGTGGGTAGAATTGGAAGGAAGTCATAAATATCCGTTAAGGAAATTAGGTAATTAGGGCCAGGTAATGTCAATAATCGAATTTATTCTCTATTTTTCTTTGCAGCATGGTTCTCTTTTCCGCAGCGCTCTGCTAGCAGCCTGCGTTCGTGGGTGAAAAAACAATCGGAGTTGTGACGTCAACGGACAGTAATGAATTACGTATATTTTTAGCAGTGCTATTGCATCGTGACATCGATGCGTGACATCGATTACTTTATATACGTTATCCAGGAATTTTCTACGAAAGGTTTCACGTTTTTTGAGACAAAATTTTTTCAAACAGAACAGGAAAAAGTCACGATTAAAATACAAAGCAAGAGTCATACATGAAGTAATCATAGGAATCGAAAGTTTTATTTTGCAAATTTTTTTTTTAAAAGTTATCACTCCACATTTCTGTTAAAATGCTGACTCAGCTATGCATTAATTCAGAATGTTTTGAGTAGAAGAGTCGTCTATTATTAATAAAAGTAATTTAAAAATGGATAATTCTTCAGAGTTTTGTAAATTCAACAACTGTCGTAAAAACAATGAAAATATATTGATATAAAATGTCCTATGTGAAAGAAACAGAACAGTTTTGGCCCAAAACTTTTCATCTACAAATATGTTCAAAAAGCTTCATTTTATTCTTATTCAATAAATTTTATTATCCAGGTCTTTATAAAATCTTTTCAATAGTATTCTTAATTAGCTTCGCATACTTCAACACTTTACAATACGACGACAGCTTTCCTCAAAGCTCAGCTTTTTAAAAAAGTTGACCGTATCTAACGGGCATAGCCGCAGCAACGCTCAGACCGAGAATAAGGAAAACCAGATCTGAATAAGCTATGCATGCTCAACAAATCGTCTCGGGAAATTTAATTGTCCACAAACCGCAATTATTAGCCATAGTTCAGATTGAGAAATAGAGCATGAAGTGCCTGGCAAAAAATGATATTGCATGTTTGAAAGCATTTCGTTTCTGTTTGTTAAATCTAGTGAGTATTTTAAATTGTTTAAACTGACGTGCATTCTTTATTTAGGTTTGAAATTCTAATCGGATTTTTTCCTATGTGTTTTTATCTTGCATTGCCTCAAGTTCAGGATACAGGGAGAATAAAAACCTGAAGAAAAATATTTTCTCTCTAAGAGCGTGTGCGTGTTGTCGAGAAACCCTCAGATTCCTTGTCAAAGGCAATATATCTCTACGAGGGTATTTATAAACCCTTTTATTTTCATTGGTGTAACGCACGTCTCCGAGAGAAAGATCTATTGCTTCTCGACGCCACTCTCTACTCCGACTGAGTGAAATATTAATGAGTTTTTTGATGGCTCAAGACATGTTTTCAAAATATCATAGACGTCGCGGCATACGTTAGTACGTAAGGCATGATGTTTGACATTAAATATGGATGCTCATTTGTATTCATCGGAGCTAAAATAAATAGTCACTCGAGTCAGAACAAATTGTCTCTCACAGTTTGACAGCAGAATGCGAATTCTCATTTTAAACGGGGAAAATACTTAAATTTTTGACGAATTCAGAAATTGTATAATTGGAAAACGCTATTCAGGGCCTATTGTCACTGTATTCAATCTCATTTCACAAAGAATGTGTATGATTCTATTGCGCACAATCATCACCACGTTGATCAATAGTACGCACTTGAAGTTTTTACATCCGTTGGAGATCAATTGTTTGCACAAAGTAAGTATTGTGTAAGTAATGTGAGTAAAAACATTCAAAAACTGTGAAATTGTTTGCAATTTACGTACCTTTCATGAAATTGACGGTAAAAAAAAGGAAAATGTCATTTTAGTGCTCCCAAATTGTATCGTAATTGCAAGAATTTGTAACAAACTTGACTAAATAATTATCAATTCTTATTGCGTGCAATATTTTGCAAATTTCACTTGCATTGCACGTGAGTTCATAATTGGATGAATTTAGATTATACACTTATATGTGCATGATACTAATGTCCCGTAAAGTAGTTCTTTGAATTACCTCTCGCAACTGAAATACATCCAAGCTATTTTCCACTGACAATTCTAGATGCTTGAAACCAAGTCATTTTACCAACTCCTGGTGAATGAGCAGAAATTCTTGATTGTGCGCAAACTCCAGCAAGATCTGCTGGGGCGATGGGCCTAACTTATTCATGATCAGATATATTGGCTGGGCCAAAAAAATAATCAATACGTCGAGCCCCGAAGAGCGAACGGTTGGCCAGGTCTGTGTGTAGCGGCAGCTGCGGAGAGTCCAAACCAACAGCGGAAGTTGGAGTAACAGCCGCGGGTAGAGGAAACGCGGGTCTGGCATCTATCTCCCTGCTGTGAACGTCATGCATTCCAAAATGAAGGAACGCTCAAACAAACATAGCTGCACATATGCTATCTAACTTACGATAAAAATCTATAACCACTACAAATGATGGTGTACGTGAACATATGCGTACGTATCATTAAAGCGTTGCATATACTTAAAATATGATATATGTATCATTATAGCAGCCTTCTTATCATTAACAAAGAAGGATAACGCTAACAAACATTGGTACCCATAAGCTATCTAACTTACAAAATTTCCATAGCCAGAACAAATGACGGTGTACGGGAAGATATACGAATTAAAAAACGTTGAACATACTTAAAACATGATAATGTATCACTACAGCAGTGTAGGTACTAACAACATACGAACCATGAATGAGGGTATTTCAATCTCACCTCACTCAAGGTCTTACGGGAACTACCACGTTTAGAAGCGAATATGATGTGTTTTTGTCTACCACTCAAACTAAGTTTTGACTCTATTTTGAAGGGGGCACAAAAAGACATGCCCCATGAGAGGTAAGGTCAGATGCCCAAGTCTAAAGGTCGTGAGAGCGAGTCCTTTAGTTATCCCAGGCAACAAGTCTGGTAGTCACCCCAGCCTGGCAAATGAGTAACATTTGTGGCTGTCATAAATGGAATAGTCAAAGACTGCGTGCCAGCAGCGTTAGGGCTCCATAGTGAGACTGAAATATGGATACACTAGAGGGGGCACAGACTGAGTCCAGCAAAGACGTCTCAATATTCAAGATGAAGCTCTCCTGCTCATTTCAAGTGCTTTTCTCTAGATATTAAATGAGGTATCATTTCCAGCAGAATTTGACGGTAAAAATGTCTCAGTGTATACTCAGACTACATTTTTTGGAGTATCATACATAAAAGTGTAAGGCTGAATGAATGGAAGCCTACATTTGCACGTGAAGCAAAGGCCAAAAGATGACGAATCGAACCCCTTTTCAGAGGTAGCGTTGTGATTACTCCTTAGTGAACCCATTCATCTGAGTCTGTACTGAAAAGAACGTAGCTAAGGAATCCCGGCAATCAATTTTGACATCTGACAAAGTGCTCAGGCGTCGTGTCCCTCTGCACAAGCTGCTTCATTCTTGCTTCGCTTCCAGCCTATGAATAGAGGAAAAATTGTCCCCTCTATTCTGTCAAATGATAAAATTGAAATAGAATAAGACAGCAACGATCTGCTCTAGCCACGTCAATGATATAAAGTACATTGTCGAGTACAGTGCAAAAATCAATGAATCAAGCGATGCGAATTTGAGTACGAGTGTTCTCTGCTTTTCATGATGTAAAAATTACGTTCGAAGTTCCGTTCCTCAAAAATAATACCTCAGCTCTGTTTCAACCAATGACCAATAACTGCAGTTGCTCAATGAAAGAAAACCTTTCAAACTCACCGGCGCATAAACAAAACGGAGTATAAACTTTACATTGAGCGTGTGCATGTTCATCAGAGTGACAACTGAAAGCATCATTGAGAAAGCCACTCCGGATGTCGGCTGCATGCATTCACTGTTTTCATGCAGGTTGTGAAGAGAAGTCAGCGAAAACTATTCCAACTCCCGGGATTTCATCCATCACAGTCAAAAAGCGGCCTACGAAAAATGATGCCAATAAATAAGAAGTGCATGAGGTTGATTATGACTGGTGTTAGAGTACCGAAGATGGAAGTAATGAACGACAGTCGACGCCTGTTCCTGTCCAATTGCCAGGTTTCAGGCCGACGGTAATTGTGGCGGGAACGGCAGTCTAAGCCCTCAGCCGACCGTGCTCTAAGTAAATGCGCTGCACTTCACAGTCATTTGTGGCATGAACGTCAGTTTATCCTCCAAGTTAACTGTAGATAGAGCACAAAGTTCCGCCCAGTTAAGCTTGAGATCATGATTTCTGGTTTTGCGAATCAGTGGCGAAGTCTATAGACTTTACGCACAGTTATACGAGGATCATACCTTCGAATTTACGGAAAAGCATTGTCATGAATTCTGGTTTAACAGCAGCTCAGAAAAAATAACCAAGAAGGTATTTGAAAATGGATTGAATGCTAAGTGTTTTCAGAAATGATATTTCGCTCTTCATTAACAATTCACTAAAATTATAAGATAAATTGTGAATCAATTTATAAATAAAATTTTCCATTAGAATTGAAGTCATGCAGATGCTTTTGATCGGGAAATAAACTTTTTATTTATTTTACACGTGAAAATCAAGTCATTTTTTTTTCCTTACGTAGGCAATGTGTAATTTTATCGGCAAAACCGTTATCTATTATTGCTTTACTGTGTTACGTCGCCAGTGCATGCAGTATGTTCTGATGCAAAAAGTAATACCCAAAAGAATCCCTAAATGATACCTAAAATAAATCATTGTAGGTATTAAAGAAATGAGCCCCGTTGGCAACTGCTAAAAATTTCAATTTTAGGGGCAGTTCTGGTGACATTGGGAGCAGGGCTGTGTGCACTAGAATGAAGTGGCTGCTAAATATTTGTACCTTGTATTGGATTGTGAACAGCAAAGGTTTTGTTTAGATTAGAAATAAAATGTTTTCGTTACTAAATGTTTTCTAAATTAAATCATTAGCCCAATTTTGAGTCATGTGACATTTTGCAGCAATTCTTGGATTGTTATAAGCTTTTGACATATCGATCATTACATGAGGTTGATTATTGATCATTACATTTTGAAATGTTCCATTCTATTGTTTTTTTAAAGGATAGACTGAACTTCTCAGAAATGAAATTAAACATTTTGCCATCTAAAATTTCATAAAATCTCTAAAAATTTTGGTCATAGTCATTGAGTCGTTAAAATTGCTATAATCTCTGTTGGACGCTTTGAGAACATGGGCCGCATACCATTGCTAACGACTGGCTGCAGATGACTGTCGGTTGTCGGTGTTGCCTACTGGGTTGACCACCGCCTTTACAGAAATGCAGAATATTCTTGAGATGTGGTCTGCCTAGCTCTGAAATTATGTGCATTGTATTCGTATTCTCACGCTGAACAACTATTAAAAAGTCGACTAACGCAGTGTTAAATAATTATGCATTATACCTAAATTTATTCAGACCATTGGGCGAATGATTATGAATAACTACGAAAGACTACCAGGTGAAACTTGAATTTAACGTTTGCATTTTCTAATCAATTTGGAAACCTTCAACTATTATCAGTGTAAACGTTGTTATCAACCGTTGGCAGCTTCGTAGTTGAACTCGAGATTTTTCTTAAGAACCTGATTGTGCTCATTCAACTCAAATAGAAAAAAGCTAGCACATTGAGCATGAGGACTGTAAAAAATATAACTCTATAGTAACTCTTTTTGCCTCGTAAAACTGGAAATGCTATAATTCACAGCATATTCACCTAAACACATTTCTCTAGTGCTCATAATTGCTATAAATGATACTAATAAAAAAAATGTCCGTGTGGTTGTTGTAAATGAATAGATAAGAAATAAGACTTAATTTTCTGGAGGACAACAACTCATTTAATTTGTTTCAGATTCTAGGACATCATAATTTCATTCCTTGAAATTTAAAATTTGTTTAATCAGATGAAGCAATTAGTTTATAAATAATTGTACTAAACAAGTATCTCTAGTTATTACTACTTTTTATGGGCCCTTGAAACTATTGTAGATCCTGATCAGAGTCAAAAGTAAGAGCTGAATTTGAGTGTTTTTCAGTTATTCATAATTCACGTCTGAAGCACAATGAATTGCTATTGAAGTGATGCATACTTTAATTTAATTTAACATGACAAGTGAACGAAATTGAGGAAGTAGTTGACAAACCAAAATATTGAGGGTTGAAATCATGTTGAAAGCTTCACGAGGTCCAAATAACATAGAATGAAAGAGACAAAGCTCAAATAATGCTCTCGAAAACTGTATGAAATGTAAATAATATATAGGTCAAACTTTACAAAATTTGATCAACAGAGGAAAACTTTACGAAACTAAATTTATATGTTTGAAAATTTCACGAAGCTAAATAGAACATTTTTAAACATTTCTTGCTACGTAAATAACACACAAAAGTTATAACAATTTGAATAAAACATGTTAATTTGTAAAAAAATCAAGAAGCATGGTTGAAAATTCCAGGAACCTCAAATAACATGATTCAAAAATCTGTTGAACTAAAATAATATAAATGAAAAGAGTGCGAAACTCAAATAACGCGGATGAAAAAACACTTTAAAACACAAATAACACAGTGGAAAACCGGCAAAATTCAAATACAACAGTTTTAAATTCTACGGAACTCAAATAACTCCGTTCAAAACTCAATGAAATTCAAATAACATGGATTAAACTCTATGAAACTCAAACAACTACAATTTAAAATTCTACGAAACTCAAATAACACAGTTTTAAACTCTACGAAACTCAAATAACAAGGACGAAAACCTACGAAACTTAGATGGATTCAAAGAAATTTAAAAGGATTCAGAGAAGCTTCAGGCATCATTAGAGTAACGGTGGTCGTCACCCCGCGCCATTTCGCCGCTCACCAGCGCTAGGCCGGTGACGACCGAGCGATCGCTGACGCTCACGGAAGCGCGGCTCCAAAATGGCCAAGCAGTGGCACGACCAGGTGTTGAAATCAGTCTTCTTCCAACAACTAGCGATTTACCAGAGGGTGTTAAATGCCGCGTGTGTTAATACAGAGTGCGTTACAAGTGAAGTGTGTTAAGGATGAGTGTGTCATTGCACGGTGTGTGCGTCAAAGGTGTTTGCCCAACACTTAAAATGTGACTACAATGACCGCGAAATATTTAGAATACAAATTTGTCTAAAGTACTTCACATGAAAACCTCATTTGTTCCCCTGAATGATGAAAACAATTGCTAGCAGACAATACTTTATTTCTCAGCCAACCGGGAGATTGATTGACTCATGAAATATAGAAGTAAGATGTGGTGAAAATTTCAAATCGAATTAGGGCACTGACTCCATGATCGGAAATGTAGAATATTTTCTATATACATATGCGTCACACTTCTTCCACCACATTTTAAAAGGTACGAATACTTTACAACTGCTTAATCTCATCCCAAGTGATTAGCATTATTTAATGTCATCGCATATTATTTTTAAATTTTAGTATATTATGAGTGCTAGTTGCGGAGATAACATACAACGGTTCTCCTACTATAAAAACTGCTGAATGACTTTAACTACTTTTAGAAATGATATCATTGAATTGAACTACATATTGAAAATATCACTTAAATCCTGATTAAATGGTCTTTAGTGAGACGTGTATGGTATCTAATACATACTTTCATCAATACAGCTTGAAGGGTAAAAATAACGCACAATGAAACAAACTAGAAAATTTAGATGTTAACTCACATAGTAAACTGACTAAACACAACTCAGGTAAGTAAATTTTTCTTTTTAGTGCATTTTGTAGACCAACATGTCACTTAAGGTAAAGAGCAAGCTGTTCGAAATGAAACAAAAACCGTGACCAATATGTTTTCAATGCATCAAAATTAAAAAAAAATTATGAGCATCATCAGGAGGCAAAAGACTTTTGACCTCCATCACAGGAGTGATCATTTTCGCGACATTGTTCCTTTTCCATCAGTAAAGATTAAGTGAATAAATCATAGGGATTGTTATGTAATAAAAATGTTCAGCAAATGAAAGTAATGCTAATGCTTCATATCTTAGAGCTTTCAATGAGGTATTAATTCTATGAACTTGAACTTTGTTATACATAAATATCTCTATACGCGTCAGCAACAAGCACTGAAGAAAGTAAAATTTGAGAACATTTACATACCAATTAAGGGGATTTATGTTGAGGCATTTCACAAACCAATGATGATTTTCTTATCAACTCTATTGGAAGTAAACATTTTTCTTTCTTTTTTATTTCTAAGGAACAGAGAAGTAGTATTTTCACTCAGATTTTTCCAGTAGTCAATTAAACTAGCATTTAAGGAAACAGTGTCCCAGCTTTTTAACACCTGTGAACTGAATGAGTGGAACATTATTTGATATTCGTGCGAAATTACGCACAACCTCTTCATTAGTTGTGCACGACAACAAAATCATTTAGAGACAAATTTATGGTAAATATTTTATAGTCTTTGACGATATCATTAGATACAAACACAATTCTTGAGAAAAGATGTGAGTGTTCAAGTATTATAAGATTTGTGGCATGATAAAGTATTTTCTTAATCCCTGGCACATGATAGTTGAAAAAATATTTCATAATACAGTGTAAAATTTTGAATAAAGATGCCTTCCCAAATTTGGCAAAATATTGTTGTAGTCGTTCAACATTGGATTGCCATGGAACAGTTTTCATAGCACTGGATTGTCATAAAGACCGGTATTTTTTACGGCACATTTTTATCGTGCGGCAAGCAATCGCAGCAGGTTAGTGAGAGACGAAATCTCACTCCCAACCCCCACATCGTTGCGGTGCGGAAACACTTTGCATTGTAAACAAAGCTTATTGTACAGAAAATTCTCTAATGAAAATCTTCAAATCATAGACAAACGTTTGAAGATTTATTTGATATTAATTTCGAACGGCCTTTACATGACATTATACAGAGCGGTGGAAAATGTTTTCTTGGTGTTTGCTTGTATGATATAAATGTAATATCCTACTATAAAAGTTTTCTTTGTATCTTTCCATCTATAACTATGAACTTGGGCTGAGAGTGGTATAGAAAATATTTGAAGAAGATTCCATACTTTAAAGACTCCAAAAAAGAAAAGCAGAAATTAAAGGATGCGTTGCGAAGGTCATAAGGCAAATATTTTTGGAGAAGAACCTATGATGTCATTAACATACTCGCTTCTAAGAGGGATTTCAACTGAAAGCACCACATGTGTGCAGTTCAAGTGGAAACTATTAATCAGTTAGGCCATTAAAAAACATTGCATTGTTTTTTCAATTCAATTTTGATGAAATTTCAGAGTTTTGTCACTAATTTTAAACACGTATGAATCAAAATTAACAAGAGGCCGTTTCCAACCGTCTGCAGGACTGATCTATTAAAAGTTGATGTGACCATGAATTAGACAATTCTCTCATAAAATGAAAGGATATATTCTTCAAACGGGTAAGTATTCGGAAGAATTTTCGAAGAAAATGATGCTCAAAAAGATTTTTTCCCCAGCGCTTGTGTTCGAATTAAGAGAGGGTGAATAAGAATGCGCAAAAATTTGAGTTTGTGTGCATAATTTTGTCATTTTCTATGTGACACAGCCAGTTACGTCCAAAGAAAGTGGAGCCGCGTAGAAAACGACTATTTTCTGGGCAACAAATCTGTTTAAATTGTTCTTATATTTCAATACCTTATGAGAAGAACTAAGGGTAAAATCACAGACTATACTAAAATGTAAACGTGAAAAATCTTTTCGCTTTAAATACTGTAAAAGAATAGCATCAACTCGTAAAAAAATGTAATCATTCCCTCAAATTCTGAAAAAATGAACAACACACGTGAATACTCAGAAACTCTAGTTTCACGACACCCAATTCGAGACGACGAGTTAAAACAAGACATCCTGCGCAGCTTCTTTAGCCTTATAAGATTTCAAGGTCAACCACAATCGTTTTCACGATTGAGACTGGTCGCAGGCAACTCCCCAGACGTCCTATTACCAAGAGCTGCTTCCTGCCATATATTGTTTCACTATCAAATAGACGCCAAACACTCATCATAAAAAAATATCTCGATGCCAAAAATTGAATAATTTCACACTCAAATGAATAGTAGAAATCTCAAAAAATCTCACCCGAAGAACTATTTTTAGCTCGAAGGATCCTGCAAAATTCATGTGTAACTAAACTTGGCATGCGAAAAGCTTTGGCGAGACACTGGGGCAGAGTGAGGCCTCACACCGTTAGAGTCGAGTTTATGAGACGGTCTATTAAAGTTTAATCAAGAGGCGTGGCGAGCTCGACCGAGGAGCTCAGATAAAATGTAAAGGGGAATATTAATACGTGGGTTGTTGAATGTCATTTGCGTTTTAGCTCACGAAAACTTCAATGGATAGGACTTTTAGAAGTACTGGGGAAAAACTATACAGGAATTCTGTTGCATTGCGTTGATATTTTGTGTCAGTTGATCAACTTATAAATAGTGTTTGTACATAAGGGATTAAATTGTGAGATTTATGGAATTTCATTTGAGACAGGACTGGGACATGGAATTTCGCCTTTCTTTCCGTACCGGATAAGGGTCTGAATTGAAAAACTTACAATTGCATTATATTCAGAAAGATAACTCATTGATTGCGATGCTGGATAAATAAATACAGTGTCAGAAGAGAGCTAGAACCACGCCCTCCACTTATGCTTGATTGCTTTTTTCCCCCAAAAAACGTATGAATACGATAACGATTTTATGACTCTGAAGTTTTGCACAGGAGTACAAACAACACCTCGCCTCTCGTAGGTTGCTTGTATTTTAATTCTCTATACAACTTCAAGGAATTGAACAAAAATTCATCGAACATTCATGGTTTATTCATTAAATTAACACAACATTTTTTATATCTAGGGCAAAAAATGTCTAGAAAATACAAGCATAATGAAAATTCTCAAGAAGAAAATAATACTAAAAGAGTAGTTTTAGGGTAAATAAAGCCCTGCAACGCTAAATTGCTGTTTCAAGAGCCAAAACAGACACTGTGCGATGATAAAGGCTCTTAGATATTTTTAATCAAGTTGTTAGTGGAATCTAAATGCTTATCGCCCCATTCAGTACCACAGCGTGTTCTTAAATTTGCTGATTTTTAGGATAAGAAGTTATGAAAAATGTTGAGAATTTAGATAGTAGCGCACTGGCTTCTTCATCCAAGTATGTATTTTCAGTGTTCTAAATAAAAAGCGCCGAAGTAATTTAAATGTCGTTTTATTTGATTTTTATCTGACGTAATAACCCAGCGAAGCTCCTGAAGCATTTTCTATCAGATACACATTCCGATTACTAAAAATTCTGGCTTCTAAAGTGAAGAATTCGAATTAGTTGTTTGCTTAATTTTCCCATAAATCGATACCATAAAGTATGGATGGGAGAACAAAAATGTCCTTTTCGTCACCATCGCCATGAGAAATGAGCTCAGCTATTCAAATGAATAAAATTGAGACTAAGCCTAACACAATTTTAACTTAAAATTACCCATTCCATTAACTGAAAACGGTTGACAATAAATTAATTACGCTGCTTTTGCTGGAATAATTTCTTTCAAACGATTAAAAATTTTTTTCCGGAAAATGAAACAAGATCTAAGCGAATTGGTTCCCTATTTGTAATACTGCAAGGAAGTTATATTCATTAACGTTCTGTGGCTATCCCCAAGAAGATCGCTGTGGAAACCAAGCATGAGCAAGAGGTTGGTGCTTCGATAACGCCTCGTGATCATTAAGAAGCTGATTCTACCCGCACAGCAGCACAGTGTCCAGAAGGTTAGGTCATGCACGCCATCCTTTTTCGTGATTTTCGGTCAGCTTTTTTCTCTAGAACGCGACACGCAATCTGTGCCTCTGCAGCACGCAAGCGATGAAGCCTCACTTGAGCTTGGGACGGTGAACTCTGAATATTTCGGCACAAATGATAAAAGCACAGACTTCATGTTGAGAAACTAGTCTAAGGCTGATTCTGCGATAGGACTCCAGACAATAATTAAGTCGTCATTAGTATAATAATTTCTCTCTGCAGCACTGCTCGGAGGAGTTAGTTCGAATGATGAAGCACCACGAGCTTCAATTAGAAATGAGATGATTCATCTGATGAATTCTGTGGTAAATTGTAAAAATGCATGTACTTGGATGATTGATAACCCAACGTGGTTGGCAGTGTTTAATATAGGACTATTTATTTACGAGGTATTAGTCTTGTTTTGAAAATATTAATTGCTAAAATATAGAACACACCTCATGTGAATATCCCTGAGCTAATTTTCAAACAAGGATTTAAAACGGAAGCAGAAAGAATATTGATACATTGGTTTCCTATTTTTCCCATCAAAAATGTGCATAAAAATGCAATAAAGTCAAAAATATATTATATTGAATTTGGTAAGATTTAATTTTTCGGCAAATGTATCCACTGTAAAAAATGACCCACACATTTCACAACTCACTCAATTCCGTTTCTCCAAGAAACCAAGGAAGTGATTGACGATTTTCCTCGAGCGTTCAGAATTAGAAATTGAGCTTTACAAAAGCATATGTGAAAACCGATGAGCGATCCAAATTGATGTGGAACTGAGGCACAAATGTAGGTCAATCAAAACCCTGAGAGACGGACGAAATTTACCACGGTGAACGGTTTAGATTCGGCTGCTACCCAACCGCTGTTCTTGTTCTGAATGTAGGTCACTTCAACTACTCAGTATTGTTTGGAGTGCCACAGAAGTAACATTACTCCTCCGATTTGAAATTAGTGATTTCGGCTAATTAATAGTCAGTGAGTGAAAGTCAATAATCAGTGAGCGAGAACTAAATTCGGAGAAAATATTAGTTCACAAATTTGTGAATTAAAAGAGGGTAGATATTGAGGGAAAAACAGCCACCACGACAATAAAATGAAAGTGAGTACGTGTTTTACTAGAGTTATGTAAGTGTCTTTTAATTGCGAGTAATTCAGTAGTTCTGAAGGGAAATCAGTCGTTCAAAACACCTTTCGCTAGTTCAAATCTTTATTGAAGCGTTATTCAGGTATTGTTGATAGATGAAATTTGTTGTGACAAGTCTTGTGTATTTAATCTAAATTTATAAAATTATTATGGATTTTCACTTGAACCTGAATTGGCTGTTTCGCTGGAGACTAACTTCAATGTTTAGAAACAAGTTTAAAATACTTCTGTGAATTTTCATCACAATATCGCTACTCTGCTTCGAAAACTGTAAAATAGGTGGTGCTAAACTCTTAAGCCCTTATTTAAGAAAACTCATCAGGAGTTTTGAAAAAAATGTATAGTAACTCATGAAAACAGCTCAAAGGTTTTTTTTTATCAAATCAAATCTGAAATCACCGTCAACGTAGATGATGGTTCATTTATGACTTATTTCAGAAAAACTCTCAAATTCAACTACTTCGCACGAGATCCTAAACTTTTAATGAACGTTTACGTCAGTGCGATGGACTTCACCTCTATGACAGAGTAGTTATCTATAATTCTTAAATCCAATCTTCACAAAATATACACATTGGATATAATTTCTTATGGCTGGAATCAACAGTTTTCATAGACCATCATATTTCATCGTTTAATTTCAATCGTAAAAGGCTATTTGTTGATTAGCGAACCAAATTTGAGAAGTACCCTTTCATGTGTATGAATTTTTTTTCGTTTCTGCCCTTGGTTTTGAGTAACAATTATATTAAGTTTTTAATCCAACTAGACTACGTCTGTAACGTCCGTTAACTGGTCCCTAGTTACGATAACATTCATGTGGTGATTGCCAACGCTATGAAATTAGCTTACCACCTGAATGTCTATCTATAAATTTCAATGGTTTACATTAGATAAATTTTAACGCTAAGTGTGATAAAGTCGAGTTCCTTTGTAACATGAATTGATTTCTGTGCCCAGCAGAGAACCAACCTATTTATAGTAGTATACCATAAAATTTCAAGTCATCGATTTTCTATTCTGCAGCTGTTATCGTTCAAAATCTACGGGAAACGTTCGTAATATTTAACTTACTTTCGTGAAGGAGCATTTGAACCACAACCGCTGAACAAATCAAGTTGTACTTTCATTAATGAAACCTTTACTATGGATACTATAGTGCCTCATTTAATTAATGGGACCTCAATTCGAATGAATTTCATTTTCATACAGATGAAATTGAAGGCTTCAGAGGAATTCGCCAAGGAATTAAAAAGCATTTTGAAAATGCTCAAGTAATTGATAACAGCGAATCGGTCAGCTTTAGCATTATATATTTCAATTTCATGCGACAATTCTCTCATTCTTTCTTCCTTACAGAGTCCGATAACTTTTTTAAGATATAATTTTAAGTTATCATTACGACTCAGCACAAAATCTACACTACAATGAACAATATAATTTTAACTACCATGTCCCATAAGCGAAGCATGACATCAAGTTAGTGTAAATCAAATTTAGTCTAACTCGAGCTTGGCGTTCAAAAGCAGAGGCCCAACAACAAGCCACTCGTCTTGCTGTCCGATAATGGTCCAGAAATCGATAGCTAATGTTTTGTCTCCTCTTTTTTCAGCTGTGTTTGTTAAATAAAGATGGCGCTCAAAGCCCACCCAGGCGCGGGGAATTCGGATCAATGCTGCTCCGCTTTGAACTTCGGGTTCCTGGTTTCAGAAAAATGACCAACAACGTATGAAATTGTCAATAATTATCGTAAGATTGAATTGTGTTCAGTCCTAAAATTTGAGAAAAATGACGAACAGCATAAGACATTATCAATGATTATAGTACGATTCAGTTGTGGTCAGTCTTATAATTTGAGAAAAATTGCGAACATAATAAATTGTCGATAATTATGCTAGTAAGATTGAATTAGAGTCAGTCTTAAAAAGGAAACTTTACTTGTGGAAGAAGTGTCTAGGAGGCAACCCCACACTCACGTCGTAAAAATTTTAGAACCTTTACACGGAAAGATAGAGTTTGTATTCATTAATGAATTCTTAAAATTATGTTTCAGATTGTGATTTCTTAGACTTTAATTTGTTACGGGAAAATCAAATCAAAACGCATTACTAAAATAATAAATGAAATTCACGAGCATATATTTCTCAATTAAGAACATAAATTGCGGAATGAATTTATATATTGTCCGGAGAAATGCTACTATACAACTTGATATTTCGTGTATTTTTCAACGTACACGACACAAAGTCAAGGACTAGGCGCAAAATTCCTGCAGAGAATCGCTCAAAAGGCTCGCGCACGATCGCGTGTATCGTCAAGAGGTCCTGGTTGCCATAACAACTGATCCGAACATAAGCCAAGCACTCTAGTCTTTAGCCTGTGACTGCAGCTGAAACCAACGGATGGAGTCTGTAAACACGATAAAAGCATACGTTTAAACTGTCTCTCTCTCTCATGCTCTCACAGAGGAGAGAACCAAGCGCCTCCGATGACTGGCGAAACGGCTTAACTCTATCTCTGAGGATCTAAAGAAGAGCTTAAGGATTTTCTGCTGTGTTCTCACAAAAAACGAGTTTTGCATGCTAGAGAAATTCTTCCGCTCAGACATGGAGACCAGTTTGGGTTAACACATGCAAAGCTGTAAGATTTATGAATGACTCATGATCTCCGAGGTTAACATCATCCGTCATAAGCTGAGCGTGAATACTTTCTCAACACAGTTGGAGAATACTCTACAATGTACACTAAATTTTCCTTCATTTTTTCATCGTATGTAATGAATGTAAGTTTTCGTTTCACACAACCACGTATTGGTAAATGAGCTTAAACTCCACTTAACGATATTTAGTTTAATTTCATTAAAAAAGTCATAGCCTTTTTAAAATGAGGTGCTGGGCGTTCGATGCACCGGCTAAACTCAGTACAAAAAGAATTGGAATAATAAACAAGGTTTAATTTCGCAGAATGTGACTGTTTTGTTCACGCAATTTCAAAAGAGTTGAGTGATCAATGATCAAATTATTTCTGAATGAAACTATACGTACCTAATAAATATGAATTTTCATCCATGTGGCATGAAAAGTCCAGCTTCAGTTTTAACTCGGGCGGCTAGAAACGGAAGACTAGAAGTGAAGGTAAAGTGTGTTCTATGAAGGTTTAAAGCGACCGTTCGATGAAGGTTCGAAGCGACTGTTCGATGAAAGCTTGAAGCGACTGTTCGACGAAGGTTTGAAGCGACTATTTGGTCAACTAATTTGATGAAATTTGTCAGAAGATAAATTTGTGGCGTAGGTCGGTGCACGACAAAGACAGGGGCGCACAAAAGACGAAGGCTAGACCTCTGTCCCTTTTGGGACCAAATCCTCTTGCCGCATGGGGAGGAGGGAGCTTCGAGGGTTCAACCCTCCATGTATACATCGTCCACCAATCAAGCTCGAGATTTACGAGCCTACTACAAGATGAATGGCAGGGAGAGGCATCGGAATGGCCTCTCTTTTCATTTTATATTGTCATCTGATACCCATATCCATCATGTCTGCTTCATATCAGCGAGGCTTCTGCCGAGATTCTGCAGTCATTCTCAAGCAATTTCACCAAATGAGTTCCATAACCGCAAAATAGGTCCAAGTCCCCACGAAGCATTCGTAAATAGACTGAAAAAATATTATTAATCAATGATGTATAAATAATGACGTACTTTATTAATATCACCCTATTAAGAATAATTTTGAGTGAACTAGTTAATGCTCACACAGATAGGCAGCGATGATAATTAATTTGTTTTCCGTAGGCCTAAAGTTAAAATTCATTTTCACCCGCTGCAATGAATCTAACTCCTGACGCAGCCAACCGAGGAATGTTCCATGTAATTCATTTCAGACGTGTGCTTGCTACCTCCTATTCATTGTGAGTAGAAACAAGCGTCTCTCGTTCTAAAAACAAACATTTTATCTTGTCCAGGACGTTCTGCGGACATTATTCTCCGTCACAGACACAAGCGCACCAGCAAAACATCGCTTAGCATGAGGTCATTTTTCTTAAGGAGATAACAATTTATTTAGAAGAACTAAACATGGCACCCCAGAGCACTACTCGTCAGGCCCCCGGATGAACGCCTTCTGAGTGGGCAATCGTAAAATGAAAACGTTTCAACTTTTCTGCAATCATTTCAAGTATTTTTGCGCCACATCATTCAATGCATATACTTATCAAAAGGATTTCGTTTGGATCATTTTGTAGCAAATATCAAATGATTTCACGTATTTTCTCTTCACATTATTCATTAAAAATGTCTTCGTAAAAGTTCAATGATTTCGTTTGGATGATTTTGTAATAAATATGATAATTTTATGTGATATGGTACGAAATATGTTTAGAGTATCTTCACTTGGAGCTTGTACATAATTGGTATTGATCTAGAATAGAATGTGCTAAATAACTATAGGACATAAATTTAAGGTATTTTCTATCAGACAGGATCTCAAGAGTAGCAGATAATTTTAAATATTATTGACTTTGGCTGACGGAATCGTAGATGCAGCTTCACCCAGTTCAAGACGTTCATACCGCTAGAACGACCGTACTTTGATTTCAAAATCGGTGTATTAACTTTGAAATAAATTGAAATTTGTGAACCAACAGCTTCGTAAACTTTGCTTAAGAAACTTATTGGTTTCTTTGTAGTAATGTTGCACTTGTCATAGTCGGGTATCACTTCCATGAGGAAAGGTGATTTCAAATTCTTACACAATGCCTAAAGCACCACACACATCCAGACAGTCGAAGTCAATGTGGCTACGGATAAGAAATTTGCAAAGGTCTGCTCATAAATCTAAGCGAGTTTCCCAGTGCATGGCGTAACAGTATTAAGCTCTAAGTAAGAAAAAAAGGGGACTCGGCCGCTAGATTTATTAGGCAATACTTCATGCAATGCTACTCACATGAGAAATGAACTACCAAAATTGCACTCATGCTCTGATACCACGCAAGCCCTTCCTGATGAACGGTCAGTCAATTTTGAGAAACGTTTTCTCGGGTCACTGTTACTGATTACGGTCGTGATACCATTTACACTTTTCCAACATTGCTCATGAATAATGATGAGAAACTGGAAACAATATTCTGGTCATAAATTTTTCCTTATGTTTATAACACAAGAACGAAAACCGTCTTTCTGTACTTCGAACTGCAATGTTACAGGATACGTGAACTTTCCCTAAATTCAAATCAAACTACGCTTAAAATACTGTTACCTTTTTGTTGAAAAACTAGGAGAATCTTTAGAAGGATAGAAATGAACAACACATCTGTCAACACCGATGAGTGTCTGTAAACTCTCCAACATTAATTTTTCAGGAAAAATTTAGCGATATTTTCAATCCTCCGAAATTGATGGCTGTGCCCCTGAGCATGTGAACTCCTTTAAGAATAAATCTCGAAAAAACAATAGAAAATTAGAGAAAATAATGTTCTAATTGTTCTAAAATTTATCAGGCATTAAGCGATTAAAAAGAATTCTAATGTTGAATGAATATTCTTCATGTATTTAACAATCGTCTAAAGCCATCTAAAAAGCACCGAATTGCCGTTTGTAATTATTCCCTCCAATGGAGATATTCTAATTCAACGAGAAACTCATTCTGTCAAGCACAGCACGAACTTATTGTATAGCATTGCATAAACAGACACCTCAATATACATGTAGAGCTCGACAAAGTAGTCGAAATCATACTCGAGACAACCGAATAAATTGCCACAGCTCAACTACGGTATAAAATCAGGTTTTACGCATAAGACCTCTGTATACATAAATCAGGATAGTACAACCAAGTAGCAAAAGTATATTTGTGCTCACAAGACAAGTAAATAAATCTGTATAGCACAACGTACGCAGAGACCAGTCGTGAAGGGGAAAGCATCTCCATGAAATTGCGTTCACAGTCGGACGCGGGATAGCCGTAAAGTTTGCATGTATTGTCAAGCCCATTTATTTTAACTTCCAAACTCCATTAAGGGAGCTGTCAAAAAATATAAAGCGCATTTAAATTTCGATTACTTGGACGAGGAGTGGAGAAAGTTTCCGATTTGATACGGAGATGCCCTAATGATGAAATTATCTTTTTATTACAAAGTACATTACATTCTACGGGAGGATGATATATGCTAGCTGGTTTATTAGCATTCAAAGATCGTTAATACGATCAGGAAACGGATGAAATTATGGATGATTTGCTTGCACTGACGACTTCATTTTCGTTTGAATAAAATTAGGTAATGTTGTAAATAATATAGCTTAGAATTTCAGTACTATGATAGTTTCTGTGTGTAACAGTTCGCGACAGTATTGTATATTCTATGTCATGTCTAAGAAATATAATTTTAAAGATTACTTCTGAGTGGTTATAATTTTTAAGTTTTACCTTTAAAATCAATGCCATTTGAAAACGCTAGGGTAATTATTTGTGGCCTACAAAATCTATAAAGGAGTTTTTGATTCTAAATTCTTCTTAAAATTAATGAAATCTTGAAGATGTGCATCTGACTAAATGAAGAGCAGAAGAACAGACAGATATTTTTGAAAATCCGTCAGAAACATTCACCACTTTGCGTGCGTATAATTTCGAACTTCTTTATGACGGCATGCGGAAAGAAACTTTCTTTTCACTGGTACTATTTTTTATTGCACCAAATACTATTGCACCTTTTTCAATGAAATCGGTCATCGAAGTCCCTTGATCAACAAGAATTTTCTATTTTTTCCGATCTCCTTCAAATCCCCGTTATTAAACATCGCTCTGTAGATCATTTGGACTCAGCATTCAAGTACCCTGACTAACTCAACCATTTGCTTTCTGAACATGCAAAAAGTATCAGCTGAGGGCAACTGGAGAGTGCGTTTTCAACAGAAAGTATTCCTGAGCGTCAACACATTCGCGTGCGAGAGACCCCTCGCAGCTCCCCGACCTCCGGCGGCGAGTCATGCAAGCTACGACCATTTACAACACCGCTCTGGAATACATCAATCCCAGCGAGCCGGATGAGGGAAAGACGTGACCGGCGTCGGTATGGTCTTATTAGAGGAGCTCTGCTCCCCTCGTGTCCGCTATCGCGGTTTCCTCGGCGTTGGGACGCTCA
Organism: Platorchestia sp. MABIK; assembly: GCA_014220935.1. Classification (NCBI taxonomy): domain Eukaryota; kingdom Metazoa; phylum Arthropoda; class Malacostraca; order Amphipoda; family Talitridae; genus Platorchestia; species Platorchestia sp. MABIK. The sequence continues at coordinate 329,040 of JACJUY010000057.1, forward strand.
AGACCTAAAACACCCCAACTTTCGTCCATCAACTTCCAAAGGCAGCGATATAAGAAGCTTAGCGTCCTAAAAAATAGTAACATTCATCAGTTAGGCATGCGGGAATAATGGTTTACAGAATACCGCGTTCAGTATCCGAGTTCGTCCAGTTATGATGCGTGAAAATAGAAAATTGAGTCATATTTAAACCTGTCTCTAATGATAGGACTGAAAAATATACAATTTAATCTACATACCGCATTTGCGACTGAGTGACGCTAAACAATTTAACCGGTAACCCGTTTCTCCTCTCAAAACCCACGATAGGCAAGTATTGTAGATCACCATCGTAAAAAGGGAATTTAAAAAAAAATTGCTTGATGGTTTCTTTACGTTAGGATGTTCTGCGTGCCCATGCGCTGTTTTATTAACCGTTAGGCTCTTTGGAACATTGAGGCAGATTTTCCTCAAAATTTTCGGGGGGCGGCGATTGCGGAGATCAATACCGATGAAAATATTACACGGTAGCCTTTCATAAGGTCAGCTAAATTTTACTGACAAATTTTCTCAATATTTCAAAAGTGTTCCCAGAATATATTGTGAGCAACAAAAATAACTGATCACTTTACAAGAATAAGACTGGGCAACCGCTTTTAAGTTTTGCGTTTGTATTTTGAAAGCTGTTTCTATTTGCATGTATTTCCAACACAGAGTTGGCTGCTTATAGCGATTATAATTGGTGAATTAGGCTCAAAATTCAAGTTTTTTGAACGCTGTGTACTGAGGTCGTGAATAGAAGCGAGTAAACAAACCGAAAGCTGATACTCATTAGTACATGCATACGCAGTACAGCTTCTTCAATTCGTCTTTACTGCCAGCCCAGGAATTCCAGAGCACGTTTGGACGGTAAAACTTTCGTTTTCGGAGCAATAACTCATGTAAAAATAAAGTAGATTGCAATTCCGTACAGTGGGATAGACGACTTGCCGACATCCATCATTCGAAGTCTTCCACGTCTCTGCAAGCTGTCATAAACTCATTTCCATGGAACCTTCATTAGGGCAACTTGTTATGAGTGAAGTCATCAATCATAGGCAAAACTTGGGGACTTCAGGAGGACGAATCGGTGATACGTGACGCAAGAGAAGTGGAGTGAAAGCGACGGACACCCTGCACGAGTTGAGGAGTTCTAACGGGTGCGATGATTTTGCATTCGTCTTTTGTGTAGATAGTCACGGAATGCCAATTATCACAGTATGGTGTCAGAAATGGTAGTTAAATACAGTGAATTCTATAATCGCGGATACGCGTGGGAAAGGTGTTTATCTTAACTGATTTGATGATAGATTTATTATTTAGCCAGTGTATCATAATCAACCAATGTTGATCGATATCAATAAGGTTTTCGAGTATTTCAGAAAATTATGAGTTACGCATTTTATTTTGAGATATTTGTAGCCACCCTTTAGAGGACATTTGAACTGAAATTTCGCGTCATGAAATTGTGTTTCTGGAATATTAAAAATGAATTTTATCAAATTCGTGAATACTGCAAACTAAAGTAGAGACAACGTTGGCTTGGCATCATATGTTCATTAGTGCGTTTCAATATACTCAAACAGTAAAAACAGCTCACTCTGAATTTTCAAACTGAAATTCAAAAAGAATCACCAGTAGTAGATGGCGTGATCACATTTCATTTCACAATATAAAATTATATTTCATATTCGCGGTTTAAAAAATTTTTAGGAAGTCTGCTAATATCTCTCAAGGAACTTGGATTTGAGATTACAACTTCCAAATCCAAAAATCCAAATATATTGCTCATTGTTGTCCGTAATACCTGAATTGTTAAGTAGTACACAATGAAAGAACTCCCTGAACAAGAAAGATAAAAAAATTAATCAGAAAAATGAACCAAAAAGGAGTAGTGCTTTCCAAAGCATGTTTTTGCAGTGAAACCAGCGAAGAAATTTATCTGAAGCTAGTCACGTTTCAAATCTGCAGCCACTACCTCAAACTCTTGCATGAACATAACTGGACCTAAATTTGAAGATGTGCATCGCACTCTAATTACGCTGAGTTACAGGAATCCGGAGGACACTCGTACGAGCCACGTACGAGGAAGTCATGTTGTGAGAACGCTCCTCTCTACACACGCTGGGAATGCAAGAAAAAACACAAGCGTTCTCATATTGTCTCCCATAAATCGGCAAAACTCTAAATACTACACGGACATTGAGGTAAACAAGCGGCTATTTCGGAGCCGTTTCAAAGCAAGGGAGCCAAAGACACTTCGCGAGAGAGACTACTGAGAAAATATTATCGATTCGAACTTACGTCTAGCGACGACCTTCTATTTAGATACCACATGCGATAGATGAGGTAACTAATGTAGAAAATAAAATTGAAATAATCGTGTGCAATGAAGTTCTACTTCGATAATAATCAACTAAGGAATAATACTGGCGATTTTGGTTTACATTTTCCTAAAATGGTCATATTAATAATTTCCCAGCGCTCACATCCTCACAACTGCATTGTGTGGTTTTGAGGCTGAAAAACTGACCTACTTCTTTGAGACGCCTATTTGAATTTGTGGTTAAAATTTTATTGTAGCTGAAGAGAACCGCATCATTAACATTCCTTTTCGATACTTAAAACACATTTTAAGTACTTTCTCTTTCAATCCTCGAAACCTTTGTGAAAATTTGATTGTTTTTAGTAAACGTTTATCAAAATTTGAACATTTTTCTTCATCGAGGGACAAACGCTGATAATATGTTTAAAAATTCTTAGAATAATTTCATTGACAAATTTAAAAGTCTAATTTCATTTATATTTTCATAACTAAAGATTTGGTTTAAAGTATTTCAAGCCCTGGTCAAACCATTTGCAAACAAATGAAATCACTTGCTTAAGTTGACAACATTCTTAATGCAAACTTTAGAAAGTGAAAGAAGTGAATAATTTTGATATTTTTAGATATAATTCAGATGTTTATTACCGTTAGAAAATTTTTTTTGACCAAGAACCGTTCTCTATTTGGAAAAAGTAGTTATAATAATACAGGAAGATCTGCTTGTAGCATAGAACTATAAGAGATTAAGAGTTCAAAAGATGACTAAGGAGTCGCTCGTTAGCTCATTTGTAAAAGAGGCACGGCAAGTAATCAACCACACCGTAACTTCAATAAATTGTCCGCTGGAGGTTAATAATGGAGTTTGATACCGGCTCTGGAACATCGCAATTGCCGCGCATCGTTTGTTCAAACCAAGGTTCTGAACCACAAGTGACATGTTTAATGCAGAGTTTATGTGATGTACTTACAAAACTGATCCATTCTACCAGCAAAAGCATTAGCCAAAACTGTGAGGAATGATATATAATCGGCGAAGAATAAACAAACGAACATTTTAGTACACACTTGAGAATGGCGTTTAATAACGTTAGGAAAGACCGAAATAATCCAATGTAAAATCATAATTTCATGCTGCTTCTCGAGCTGGCCGTCGCTTTCAGTGCCGACACCAGGAAGCTAATTTGCTCAGGTTAGGAGTTCTTGTTTCCGATGCAGCAAATTACAGACAGAACCGGCAGCGGCGCTTCTGGAGTGATGAGCATTCTAGTCTCCGGTAGAGTTTATAGTCTGCGCTGCGCCGACTCACCTGCGAGTGCTGGGCCGGTCGGGGCTTAAACAGGGACGAAGAAAAGGACCCTGGTTTTCAAAAATGCCTCGTTGGTGGGAGTTTTTTTGGGGGGAGTTCCGTTGTAAAGAATACGGGTCATTTAATTTAAGAAAGAGGTAATTTACAGGGAAGCTGTTGAAAGGTATAAGGAACATGCGATTGGTTAGAGTCAGACGAGGGATAACATATACTATTGTTTGATAGCGAAATCAAATGATAAAGAGCGAGTGGGAAAACAAATAGTTAAAGCTGAATCGACGCTTTTTAGAGACTTTGAATTTTTCTAAATGCATTTCAAAAACAGACTCCTATTAGCATTTTGAAACAGCCATGGCCAATTGAAATAATTTAAATTGAGAGTTTTTGTTGTTAGTTAATGATTAATGAAAAGCAATCCATATCCGTGATTGAATTGAATGTGAATGGTGATTTTTTTTTTAAACTTTTAAAATTAAAAAAATGTTCTCTGATTTTCATTTGTGCGTATTTAAACGCTTTCTCATGTCTGCATTTAATAATCAGTGAACAAAAATTAAACTTTGATGACGAACAAGATTGCGCACTTTTTGTTAACTAATGCGGCTCATTCCATTCATTGTTTGATTCTGTGTCTATTAAATTATATAATTAATTTGTTAGTATGCACAAAACCATCATGTGTTGAAGTTTCTTGCTCTCTGTAAATTTCAATTTTGAGTTTCTTCCGTACAAATGTGATGGCTCATCGAAAGTTTGAATCACCGAGAAGGTTTCTAACAAAATATAAAGGTTAAGAACTTAATGTCATTTGAAGAAACTGACCTTGAGAAGCATTTAAATTTTTTTGAGAAGTATTTGAGATATACAATTATATCCACTAAAATTACTAAACTTTCATCTTAAATTTAATAATTTTAGTAACAAATTTCAGTTGTTTAGAGATGAATTGAATAATTTCATTGCATGATGTAACCTATTAAATATATTTATCTCTTTTATACCTATATAAATGAATAACTGGATAAGCTACATTGCTAGCATACAATTGCAAAAAATTTAAAGAAATTTTTAGGGCGTAATTATCTATGAATCAATTAAGATTTTTCTAAGTCCATTTTTTTTAACTTCGGAAGCAACAATAAAGTTCTTTTCACAGTGAATATTTTAAGTTATTGAAAAATGGGGAAAATGTAAAAAACACATCGATAACCATATTGTAGAAGTTAATTTTATTGATATGTTTTTAATTTGATATATCGGCTGAGCATCATCAACATCTATGAACAAATATTTCAGATGAAAGTTCAGCAGTGGAATTTTTCACGAAAATCAGTAATTGGTTATGCAGTAATAACGCAGTATGACAACCTGACAGAAAACTACCACACAATTTGTTAAAAAACGTTACGATAAAATCAGTCTCAAAAAATACTCCATTATACTCCATGTGAAACCTTTTGACTCGAATGAAAAACTTTTATTATTTTTCTCCTCTCTATCTACCGCATCAGTATACATAAGTTAAAGCTTCCCATGGCCCCTGAGTTGAAACAATTCCTCCTGAAGCGACAAATCGCATTTTAACAATGCAATGAGTCGTGGACATCCTTGAGTAAACACAAGCGCCTTTTTGTTGGTCTATAAGTGTTGAGGACGACTTCTTAAGAAGTTGTCGTCGCTTATATAGTCATAAAATGATCTCCTACGAGTGTGTCGAGACAGAAATGGGGTCGTAAAATTTCCCCGAAATAGAGCGAGCGGAGAGCACCGCCGATATACTCCCGTACTGATACTGGGAGGCGGCGGAGACTTCACTTTAGTCTGTCCATTTAATGTAAGGCGTTCTATCGTAAAGCTCTGGTAAATGAGCCTCCTAATTGGCCTAGAGTGGATTTTATATATTAGTTTTTACTCACGGAATGATGTGTGGCTTTACAAGAAAAAGTACTCGTGCAGAAATATTGAAAAATATTCAGAATCGCAGGGAAATTAATTTTATTTTTTCAAAAATTGATGAAATTGTCATCATATATGAGAGATCAGTTTTTACCGTTTCTAAATCTAAGTCAACGTGGTTGAAAATTGCATTCGTTTTTTCATGGCATAAAAATGCATAAAATTCTTGTTTGAAAAAAAGGGCTGCATGCCACCAATACCCGACAAGTACACTTTCGCAGCCGCTAGTCATCGCCCTGATTAATAGAACCAATCAGTCAGATTTGGGCCTCTCTGTACTTTAGGAGAGAGATGAATGTGCTAAATGGCATTCACGGCCCTTTTTGAACACACACTGAATTACTCTTTTGACACTCACTGATGACCACGAATGTTGATTGATACTGATTACGGTTCTAAACTAGAGGAAACACAATTCCTTTCCATAACAGATTCCACAACCTAGCAATTTCCAAATGTTTCACCCGGTCCAGGCGACATGTTCATGCCTAACACCATTACCAAGCACTTCATTCGAATAATGGACAGTATTCACGACTTTTAGAATGCTTTTTTACCAAGGCAATAAAAAGTTTTTGCAGATACTTTTATCTTCTACCCAAATTTCCAATTGGGATTTCTTAAACACTAATAGAAGAATTTATGGCCGGTGGTCATTTCAGAATAAAATTACCAATAGAATAAAATAGTTTTCGAGCTAATTTGTAGCCACTCTACTCATGTAGATAAGTAGTAAATGAATTCTGATGCATATGGAAATTCAAGTTGATGATCATTATGGATTCAGAAATTTTTTTAGGTACTTGAATTATCGATATAAAATTAATTAGAATGTCAAAATTACTAGAAAAAGTATTCGTGCAGAAATATTGAAAAATATTCAGAATCGCATAGAAGGAGTTTTGTCCTCTGATTTTCAAAACTCCTTACTTTTAATTTTAGAATTACAAACGACTGTACGGTAAAAATATTTTTAAGAAAAATTATCCTCTTCCATGTATAAAATTTTTTCACAATCCATTTTTAATCTTTCGTTCGGAACCATGAAAACCAAAAACTATCACAGAAATAAGAGAAGTGATTTGGCATCTTCGTATGGTTGTCTTTAGTTCGAAATTTATTCATTAAACTACTAGCAAAAATCTATGAACTCTTTGCATGGAAGATCATTCCCAGTTTGAACAATACTTTGGATATCACGTTATGTTCAGATCTACATCATGATGGGAATTAATAACGTTTGACATTTATAGAGAAACTGGAAAGAGTTATTTTATACAACACAAAAATTTTTGTTGATAAAAGTATTTTATTGTGTAAAAATTAGCTACACAGTGCCAAGTGCAACCGAAGAGATGGGAAATAATTTTCTTTCCAAACAAACAAGTACAGAGGCTCCACACTAAATTCTCAGTTTATGAAGCTATCTGAAGCACGTACTTATTTATTCCTAAAATTAATGCGCAGGGGCAGGCGTCTTGCAGAAGTAATTCCTTCTCAATCTATAAATGTCAAGCAAAAGCACTAGTATCTGAAGCTCTATTAGAGAAATTACACGAATCAAAATTCATACAAAGAGATACAGAGCAATTGCATCGATCAGAGGAGAGAACACAGACTCCATACACAACGATCAGTTTACCAGGGGACGCAGGCGGCCATTTTGAGTTGTTTACGAGCTTAGCCTCCGAAGACATGGAGACTCAACGACACTTCCTCTCTGACTTTGACATTGCTCCCTGTCTGCAACGTGTTGTGTTCTTGTGCGTGCCCTTCACATTTTGTTACAAATTCATTGATGTGACTTTAGCACGAATCGGCTTGAATTTCAAAAATAATGATAAACAACAACGTGAGGTAGAAATGATACAGTGCCTTTGATTCTGAATCGCCTATGTTAACTGGCTCTTCCAATTTGTCCTTGCTCTCATATATGGTGACATAAATTTGAGAAAGAGTACCCAGCAAAGGAAACAAATCTATCGTCACTACATCCACAACTATGTTTTACCGGCTCGTAGACGCGACATTTTTGCCTCTCCAAGGCTATATCGATTGCGAGAAATATTCATTTTCAGTGAATAACGCGTGAAATTTGACAAAAACTCTCGTTTTCATCGTAGCTTTATTTCGCCCAAAAAAAGTTCAAGGCAGAAACACCGAGAACGCTTTCGAACTTCGCACTTTAAACTTTAAGGTTGCGAGCGAAACTCATGGCAGTTTCCAAGCTCTCTGGATGCAAGCATGCATGTGAAGCTGTCGTATGTTTCAAAAGAAGCCCAACTGGAAGCCATGGCAATATGAAGCGGGAACTGAGAGGTAACAAGGGGAGAGCCCTATAGCTTTAGCACGCATGCGCTGACTGTATGTCAATAAGTCTGCGGCGAGGGCTGCCACATTATCGAGAACAACTGTAACACTCGCCCAAAGTTAGCCGGACCATCATAAGATACTCTTGTAACTGATGAGGGAAGTGCACGCGGAGTGTAGCCGCTAAAAAGTGAGGTGACTCAATGCCAGAAAGACACCAGAACGACTACAATTCCATGCTTATTATGAAAGAAATTTGCCACTTATATTTAGCCAAATCGATTCGCTTCTCGAGAAGCGCTGAATTGTTTGATAAAACGGGATTATTATTGCTATTATAATCATAGGGAAGGTTGTTCCTTAATCAATCTGTATAAAAGAACAAATGGAAAGCAATTTTTACATGCAGATATGGGAGAAGAGACAATTATTATAATAAAATCAGAAATATGGGGAAGAAAATTTCCGAGCACCATAGGGGCCCACAGCTCTGTTATCCCACAAGCTATTTATAAGAAGACCGCAAATCCCACTCTATTTACCGGTGGATTATAGGGACAAAGGGCATCCGAGAGAAATGTCGAGTTGGTCAACGTTGCGATCTTCCCTTTGCGAGGGGACTGCTAGTTTCTCCCAAGGTCTTGGAGTGTTCACTGATCCCTAGGGACGATAAAAATAAGGAATGAAAGGAAGAGGAGAGCGGAGTATAAAAGAGAATAGGAGTATTCAGAACTGAACTTATGAAAGAATTGGAAGTGATGCGAATTAAGAAGGGAATTTAGAATTAATACAGCTTTGAAGAAAGAATTGAGTCTAAGCTCCTCTTTACATGATACATGAAAACTAGGTAAACGGGAAGAAAAGTGAGAAGTTATCATCATGTTTTCTTGCAAAATGAGGTACAAATTAAATGAGACGATCATTTAGAAACTGTGAACTCCAAATAGATTGTGTAAACAGCATACGATAACAAGAGAAATGGTCTCCCGCTTTCGTAATTAAATGCAAATTCTGTTCAACAAACTTCGAATGTTTATAGCTTTCATTAAATACGGAAGCAACAATGTACGGTAAAAATAGAAAATAATTGAGAACGACTCGTTTTCCGAGTTTTATCATAAGCCAAACACTGCTATAACAGGTAATGCTATGTAGTTATGCAATGTAACTGAACTTCAAATAGCAGCCGAGGATAAGTCTTCCATTATACAATCTACGAGAATGTTAAAATTCAATTTCTAAATGTTTTCTCAATTTGATGAACTGAAAATGCCTTTTGAGTCGTACTTTGAGGAAAGTTACTCTCTGAAGATTGAATGTTAATATAGAACCTATTATAAAAATGAGAGCTGATGGAAATAGACTGGCGAGATAAGCTGCAGCTGCAATTTTAACGCATTCATGTAGCGACACTCTGAATATAAATGGGATAAGTTGGTGGCGAAATTGCAAAGAAATGTGTCAACCTGGATATTCCAATAGCTGAGCAAGCCTTCTTAGCGGGGCTTCTTCGCAAACACTCTAATAACAACGGGGGAAAATACCACCTTAGATCATAGGAGACGAATGGCCTTCGAATATATGATAGATTTTCTGTAGCTCAGCTATATATACGAGTCTGCTGAGCCCGGTCGTGTAATAAAATAGCCGATATCGGTTATCAATACTGAGGGCAGGGTGAGCCACCAAGGAAAAAAGTGGTTACCCAACCCCAAACTTGCTTTCGCATATGCGTCAGTAGGTTCAAAATGTCATTTCGGGCCGCGTGTCGTGTAGAATTGTTAAAAGCGGGGTTTTCCAGAATTGAACTTGTTTTGGTTACCATTCTAAGATTCAGTTATGACATTTCTCCTCTTGTAAAGCCTTGTTTGAATATTCTTTAAAAATCGACAGTATGCACATGAAATGGAAATATGATTAATTAATTAGCTCACATTAAGAGTAAGTACGTAAACATTCTCTGAAAAATGGTTTTCCCTCAAGACCGTTCGCGAACTATTCTACCTTAACTTTATGAGGGGAAATCATTGGAATGTTTATGATGGAAGGAAAACGACATGTATTCTGTCTTCCCCCAAAAATGAAAAACTTTTGCACATTTTTCCACTTCTTTTTCCTATTAGAAACTAATAAAAAAGACTCTTCTAAAGGGAAAAATTTCCATTTATACAACCACTTGAGTAAAACTTAAATTTTACATTAATTCAGCTGTTTCAAACTGATAAAAATAGGAATTAATTCAAATTAAAAACCTTGAATCATAACATCGCATCGTTGTTTTTAATACCAATTTATCTTTAAAATAATAGAACCAACTAGGAGTCTGTTCCGTTAATGAATCGCAAGCGTTATGCTGAACAATGAAGCCATCAAAATTTAGGAATTATGCCGAATGAAGACTATAACATAATATTATTTACTTCATGTAGGTAGTGCGTCCGCATTCCTAAAAACTCCCGTTACTGATGTAGAAATAAAATAAAACTAGAAAATGACCCTTGGTTTTCTGAACTAATTCATTTTTAACAAGCTCAATTTTTCGCGCAATGTTCTCGAAAAGTCATGGAAACATTCACCACCTTCAAATAAACCGACCTCGGCAACAATGATCATCCTCATTTCAACAAACTATGGTGGTTGAATTATTTTCATGGAAACGCCAATCACGTTGAAAAAACTCAAAAACCTTTTCCTTCAGAAAAATTAGACACTCGTTCTCTTTTAGCAGTACTTGCACCGTCAACACCTCCATTGAATAGAGCGACACTCGGAGTCTCCAAGTTCTTCGAAGCACAATCTGGAGGGAAGTTTATATAGTCCGTAACTTGGCCGGACTATTTGTGTCTCATAACTCGCTAGGAGCCGGCCACAATCGGGCTTTGGGCCGCCGCTTGGTCGCTTCATAGGCGAGGGCTTTGTTTGAGTTAGCTGTCATAGACTGCTCGCTTTTTTAGTCATGAGGGCAAAGTTTCGAGCGGCTAACAGGTGGAAATGAGAGAAGATTTTCTGGAGCTGGTCAGAGACAGATAAAGAAAGACCCGCGCTGCTGAAGGATTACTGGCTGAAAAACAGGGGATTCATAATTGCTGTGGGAATATCATTGGAATTATGAATTATGAGCAAGGCTTTAGAGAATGTGGCGACGAAATGACCATGATGGCAGTTTGTATTGAACATACACATAATGAACACAAAAGAAAATAATGGGCAGGTGTAAAATACGGTACTCTTAATTTCAGGGTTTCCAAAATTCGCCAACTGTTTCTCTCTAAAAATTAGTGTGAATGTTTTACGGTTCAGTTTTATCATTTAGAATTTGAATCCAGAAATTTTCCGACGATTTCCGGGTGTTGAAATTCTTATCCTTTTTGAAAGTTTAATATGACGCGTTATAGAAAATATTTAGGGTGTGAGGACTGAGGGACTTTGCATGCTCGCAAAAGAGTTAATTTGCTCCTAGAGTGGAGAAAATGTTTGAAACACTTTAAAAGCATCTCTCATCTACGAGGTTTGAAAATGGGAAACATTTGGATCTTTACAGCTAACAATAATTTAATGGGAGGGGTGGAAAAAATGCGGTTATGGCAAGTTCTATGCAAAATAACAGTAAAATTTAGTTAAAACATGAGCAGGACCAATCGTTACCAAGCGGTGAGGAAGCGGATAAATGAAAAGTACTCGGAGAAACTTCCTCTAATATTTCAGGATATATTTTAAAGCGTTGAGGATTTTGTAAAGGATGGGTAAGCGGGCTTACCTCCATTGTCCACTCCACAATGAATGATGCTGTGGGCAAATTGATTTGATGGAATTACGTTGAATTTTAACCAATGTAAGCATATATGAGGTATCTTTTTCAACGACTCATATTTTGATACAGGTGTATGTGATAATTTTTTTCCAAAAAATTGCTGGTATAAATAAAATAGATCGAGAACCTACTTTTAACTCGATATTTGCTCATAGAACATCGTAATTTTAGATAAAATTTAGTTTCGAGTTACACTTACCTCAAGAACTTTTTATATGAAAATGAAAGCTTCGTTGCGAAGTTCTACTGGCGAATACTACTCACTTAACATAAAGGTTTGATCCTTCGTTTTTCTTTCTACAGTTCGAAACTGTTCGTCGATCACCACTGCACTTTTCTACACATAAACTCTCATACAACAGTAAAGTTATTGCACCTATACCTAGAAAATAACAAACTAGTCATAAAGTACTTGAACTCTTTGAATATTTTTTCGAAATATAAACCACTACGATCACATTGGAAAAATATAAATGTCGATCTTTGAGTTTGATATTAAAGCTTGCTTGTATCAAACTTTCTTGAAAGTTCCTTGAAAGGCGTTTTGCAGGCCCGCGTTGCGCGACTTACTGTTCTTGCGGCAAATAGCAACCACTCAAACAAGCGATGAAATGACAAAACGTATTCTTTCACGAACACCAGAAGCGCACTCGTTCAAATCCTGCCCAGGAAGCTGTAAATAAAATAGTTGTTTGAAGTTAACGTAGCCAGGGAGGCTACGTTCGACCTATTGAAGCTACGTTCAACCCTTGAATGACCGAGCAGCGGAGCCAGAGGCAGCAACCATCGCCGCACAGAGCCCACCACTGCACTAGTATGTCGTCTAGTACTGACGATGAATAGATCCATGTTCTGCTTTTCGTAACATGCAAGAGTACTGAGATACTAGCCGTGTTGGTACAGAGACTAGCTTTATTTAGTAGGCCTCCACTTGTCGATAAGTGAGAGTAATCACTAACTGCTCACTCCGGTTATCTTTTGGTGGACTTCGTAGAGTTTTCCACAAAGAGTGTAATTTTACTTGAAACAGAATTTGAAAGTGGTCTTCTCAACTTGAATTGATTATGGGAGTGGTATTGCCACAGAATGAGGAATTTTAACAAATCATATTATTGAACACGAATACCTCATGGCTATGGTCAAACACAGATTATCTTAGCATGACTCGCGCATTCAAAAGGCACTGGCAAATTCAGTGGTACTTCACTGAACTAATAGAGTGAAACATCCGAGGGAAAAAATTCAAACTTGAAATTGTGAAGGGCAAATAAAAGATTTCTCTGACTCACTCGAACAAACGGCACGTGTGAAGTCAGCATGGGCTGAGAATGAGTTTTTGATATGATCTAATTAGATCTTAAAAATAGATTTGGGTTTGAGAACACGCCTTGAAGTATGAATTTAGGGTAAATGAAATCAAAGCTAAATTCGAAAGAATATCGTATGGATGAAAAATCTGTGTTATATGTATCACTAAATCCTCAAATAATTTCGCCTGTGACCAAAAGTGGTGCCGATCGCGCGGCACTGATTAGAAAGTAACACAAGAGATACATAAAAAGACTGGACAAGATCCTAAATCAAACTCAACTTAGAAATTCGAAATATACGATAAGCGCGAACGTTTCCAACACACCATGGAAGTTGAACGTACGAAACACGAAACTGGAGAGAATGAGTTAACGAGTCCCAAATTATCGTTCACTGGTAGAAGTGAGTGACTGGAGTGAATGAGTGAGTGCTAGACAGACACTGTGACTGCTACTGCTTTGGAGGCCACTGCAACGTTTATTGTGATGGGAGTCTCGTGAAGGCAGAAGACTCGTACAGAGCGGCGGAGAGGGGACGTGGGGCCGGGCGAAGTCAGGTGCGAAGCGCAGCCAATGAGCGAAGCGCCTTCGTTGCTGCAGCCACCGAACGCTGCGCCGCCCTTCTCCTTAACCACGGCTCTACAACAACCTATGTACTCCAATAATAACTTCATGATTCCTAATAGTTGGTAGTCAAAGTCCTTGTTTTCTACTTGTACGCAATTTGAACTCAACTTTTCCGAAAACGCGTTTCAGAACAGGACTTCCGCCCGTTTCGTCAGCAGCAGTTTTGCTGAGCCTGTTCATTTCGCTGTTGTTCTAACGTTACGAATATTTTGACGAGTTATCTTGTTTTGAAGTGTGTGTAATTTTTCGATGTTTCCTTGTTACGAACGATTAACTTTGACCTCACTTTCATTGGCCATTAGTTTTTTTCTCAGGCAATAGTCGGCTATTTGCAATTTTTAAGGGAACCAATACAAAATAGTATTTTCGAAATTTTCATCATTGTTGTTAATGAAAAGCTTCATGCAGTAATTTAAGCTGAAGTTCGCATTTGACAAAACTTTTTTGTTGTTTTTCAAAATATTCATTTACCCAAAATGTCATTTCGGTGGTGATACTTTATTGGGAAAATAAACACAAGATGTACTATTGCTATAATTGTCGATGCCTCTAAAGTACTGATTTGAGAATCAAGTTCGAAGTACAACAACATATACTATTTTCATTCCTAAGTGTTATTCTCAAATATCATTTCAGTCCTAAACATCATTCTCAAAGACCATTTCTACTTTTGTAGTTCAATGCAATTTCAAGTCTCATTGTAAATCAACTAATTTACCGATTCCATGTACCCAAAATTTTACGGATACGAAAAATACGAAGACAATTTTAGGATTTTTAAAAAACGATGAACATCATTAAAATAATCTGCTACCTCACCTTTACATGCACATCTGTTTCTACAGCAACAGGCGTCTTTGTATTCGCTTCAATCGATTTTGCTAGAGATTTTGTCAGTACATTTGAAAATTGAGTCGTATTTCCTAGAATGCATGTATTGATAAGTTATGAATAACGATGTAACATTCAAGTGTTTTATGACAACGTATTCACACTGAAAACAAGTAGATTAATAAGAAGTGAGACATAAACTGATAGACTCCACCGAGTAACTGGCTAACCACATCTGTGCGTTCAATAGTGAACAAAGTTTATCAGACAACCCGTAAAATCATTGAATCTTAGAGTCACTGCTCAATTCTTCCACCAGTGAGTTGCATAACATGTAGTGAAATTGCACCAAACTTCATCTTAGCGAATTAATTTGAAGTCTAACTCTTCCTTCACAATCTATACTGAAATAGTGCACAATTTTGGTTTTCAAAATAGATTACTGTTCCCTCTTATCCTGTCCATGCAATCAGGTTCGTTTCGGACGCTTAAAAATCATTCATGTTTTCTGAATGTTCAGGCTTAAATTGGTACAATTTTACTTTACATGCACTGTTTGCGATTTCTCAACGAAAGCGTTCCACGGACCATTTTAAAAAATGAAAAAATGCTCGTTCTGCCTCTCGAAAACGGTTAGCTCTGCATGCAAAATACCGTTCAAATATTATAAAAATTTGATAAGTAGGCAAGTGTTTATTTTAATCTATTCTTTCTATCTTAATCCAAATTTTAACAGTATAACTTCTTTCCTTGCTTTACCAAAGTGACTTTTTCAGCTAATCCGAGAACTGCATGTCCTAATTCACTTTCAGAAAACTATTTGGAGGAAGTATTTTATGTTGTGAAAAATTTGTCCTGAATGTTTCATTCATTATTGACGTATGTTTTCAACATTTACCTATACACATTGAAAGTTATTTCAGTCTTTTCTCAGTACTGTGGGTCGAGTCTGAAGCCAGAGGGGAAATAAAATTTCCATATCAAAAGCCTTAAGTACTTTGATATATCTTTATGAACAAATGTATTGTAGATACAAATCCAGGTTGGCGTCATAATTTCACGCAATTTGTCATAAATTAGGTGCAAGTGCATGGTCAAGAAAGATAAATGGGTTATTTTTATAAATCGTACAATGTCCACAAGTAATATGTTCGCAAGAGTTTCAGTAGCGTTCGGTGTCAAAGCGCAGGTTTCCATGTTTCAATCCCAACATTCCATGTGATTAAAAAAAACGCCTTTTCCCATGGTTATAATCAAGGCTTAGTTACATGAATGTAGAAAGCTGAAAATTCTGGAAAATATAGGGGGTACAGGAGTAAAAATATTCACAATTACAAGTGTCACCACTATATTTGTTTCAGTGCTAAAATAATACACTTGACGTGCGTTTACCGAAGCTATTGAAATAATTTCATAATAACATTGAAGTTTATTCCACCAAACTCATTTTGATTTAACCATTCCTGTTTGGAACAGGAAAAGTGTCTCAACATCACATATCCTTGGCATGTAAATCAAACAGCATATTCCAAGTGAAAAACTACTTAGAGGTCAGAACAAGTTAATTTTACCGACAGTTTTGTTTACCTTATATAAAAAGCCAGCTCGGCTTTTAGATGAAGTCGAAATTAAATATAAATTTGGCTCAATTCAGTGAACATGACTTGCACTTAGCAAGTAACTAAAATTCTCTGAGCTGTTTTAATTTCCGATCGCAATTTGAAGTAAATTCATAAATTGAAAATACTCGTGAAAAAATAATATAATTGTGTTAATTTGGTGGAACGTTTACCAAAATAAAACATAATAAGATTGAGAATATACGTTTAAAAAAAAACCTTTCTGACTTAAAATTACCTAAAATACTTTAGTAATTATGAACGTATGACACTTGAATGTTTTTGATTTTTATACTTTGAGACAATAACTATTTCAGACATAAAATGAAATTGATTCATGCCACCTTTTTGAGTACATCATGTGAGGGAGGATTGCGTTCTGTAATCCGATTCTTTTGGTCTAAACGCATGATCCGACAAAGACGATCCGACAAGTACGCAGAGCTCTGCATGAACGTTTTGCAACAGCTATATATTTCATTTAGTTTTGTTTAACTACTTCATCTGCGTAAGGAACACAGTATAAAACATCATTATAACATCGGACGTAATTCACAATTGAAAAATAAAAGAATCGTTCCCATTTTGTTCAAATTAATGCTCTCGATTAAGACGTTGTAGAAATACGTGAAATTTCCTTCACATGACAAATTTAGTGAAGTGGTTCATTTTCCACGTAGCACCAAATAAACTCTAATAAAATTTATGATAAAACAATCATGCGAGTCTTTATTTCTTTAGCTTAAACTCGAGAGAAAACGGTGAATGGAAAAGAGCTCGATGCACGATTTGTCCCCATGTTAAAAAGCAAACTACCGGAGACCCATGCTTATTCCGTTCGAAATAGCGTCGCCCAATAATGGGAACGGAAGCCAGCAATTTTTCTGATTCGTCATCGTTGGAATCGGAGAGGCGGCAAACCGTATAGAATTCCCCAAATCGATGAAAATTATACTTTTGCCCCTTCATTCATTTCAGGAAGCCATGCAAGTCACAAGCAATTTTTGCTGTTCCATGATTCGGGTCAAGGAAGGGTTAAATTGGCAACGACTTTGCAGTTATTTCGCACTAATCGTACGAAAACAGAGACAATGCGAAGTGCCTCGACGTAGACCTCACTAGAAAGTCGTACACGGAAACTAACAAGACCGGGGTTATCCTCAGCCAGAGTTTACTTGGAATCACCCACTGTGTTGGCTTAGAGTTTTTAAACTCATTTATATTATTTCAAGCTTAATTTTTGCGCTTGCGTAGCATAATCGCAAATGTAATTAGTGAGCAAGATACCGGACAAATTCAATGACCCATAAATTTCCGTCAGAGTCTAGTAATTTTTAGATGTTTTATATGATAGTCACACTGCTACTCAAAATTTAGGCATCATTGTATTGCAAAGAGCCCTTGTGGTTCCTTGTGCTGGCCAATTACTCTTTAAAAAATGTACCTTCAATATACAGTACTGACGTACGTTCTACGCTCCTTGATTTATGGGGAAGAAAAAATATCTCTAGGGTTTGGTGCAGGCTTTAAGAAGCTTTTTAAAAAGTGAGGTACCCATGCCCTTGCATATGATATTTTTGCTTAGCTGTATAGCGGTAATAGTGCTTCTAAAAAACATGAGCTCCTAGTCCGGGTATGAACTGTTAATAAATCAAAATTTGAATGCACGAAATATTAAAGCCGGGATGGTCGACTATTTCAGTTACAAGAATGATGAAAGTTAAGCACTTTCATGAACGCTGATAACATCAAAGGCAAAGAGGATTTTTTTATATTTGCAATAAAACTCGAGACAGTTGGAAATTTAAGGCTCCCTTCTGCGATAATTACTAAATCACTCTCATGATAAATGTAGATCGAAAAGGAAATGTGATAGGAATTTGTGGGCTCAATGAAACAGGTAATATATTTGAAAATGCGGAACGTAAACGGGTTCACTTATGCAATTTTTTGCTTCATTAGTTGATTAGACAAAATATAAGCAACGGTGATATTTTTAGATCAATCTCTATGTAAATGTACCTCAGAAAGTACAGAGTGGAAAGTCAGCAAACTATCACTGAAGAATAAGAATAAAGCGATAATGGCAGCAATTGATGCATCATTACCAAGGCGCGTTTCTTAACAATTTCTGAGGATTCCGACACATAATATGTGTACGCAAGCCCGCATTAGATTGGTTTGGCTTTCCTGCTGATAAGACGATCCAGAAAATACTATGTTGGATCATCTTTTTGAGTCGGTATATATTTAGCTCTTGATGAGTGGCTCACATACGAGTTAAAAATGCAACGGAATTATTTCATTTTTCAATATTTCCAAATAATTTGCATGAATATTGTTTCAACCAACTTTGCCAATGTGGTCTTTACATAAAATTAAGAACTCGACCAACTTATATCGATCATGTCGTCACCCTCTCTTTAATAGTTACCCAGGGTGTTAAATAATATATGCAGCTTTCGTCAAATCATGTTTTCTGGGGAGAGAATCATGATGCTGCAATCTATACCGAGGATGTACGAAAATGAGTTACCAATATTTTGTGTAATTAACATGAGTTTTTATATTTTAAGGGGAAAATTTTAGCACTAAAAACTATCTCCCTAGAAAGTTCGAATTTGCAAGTGATCAAAATTCCCAGGAGTGAGAATGATTTTTAACATTCGACGGCGAAATGAAAATAAAGTTTCTACTGTTATTTCATTATCCATCGTTGATGCACCCAATACATCAGTTATTTTGTAGGACATTTTCTGCTTGAACAGTTTTGAACATTATGAACATTCTTCTTAATCCCCCGTTCTGGAATATCCGATGTTCTTGATTGAAGATCATTGTCACCAAAATCGAAGAGGTTACCCGAAGCCTGATATAGTCTGCTGCCATAAAATGCAGGTCCATGCGCAAATGAAGGCTAACCTTTTTCTTAGTTCGTACGAAAATTAAAGCGATGTTAGAATGCAGTTGGTATCAAATCCACGGCAGCCTTGAATTGCATACATCTCTTTGAATGGAGAACATAAATCTGATTTCCCCAGTCACATAGTCTGCTGCGCAAGTTGAAGCGCAAGTGAAGACAACGTTTTCTTAGTTCGAACGAAAATTAAAGCGATTTTAGAACACAATCTGTAACAAATCCATGCCAGCCTTGAATTGCATGCATCCCTTCGAATGGAGAATATAAACCTGATATCCCTAAGTCTCTTCGACTGCTGCACAAGTTGAAGCGCAAGTGAACACTTACATTTTTTAGTTCGTATGAAAATTAAAGCAACGTTAGAAGACAGTCGGCAGCAAATCCATGTCAGCCTTGAATCACATATACATCCGTTTGAATGGAGAATACAAACCTGATATTTTGCGTGTGTGTATCACAGGAGAGCCGCGACTGAAGCTGGACAAGGAAAGGGACACGGTGGCATGACCGCAGGAAAGCGTAACAAGCTACGCAGGGCACGTACGAGGACGCCATTGTTCTCTAAGGACCTGGTTTTCTATGTACTCGCTTGTGCAACAGCAAAACATCACCGTGAGTAAAGAAGCTGCTTAAATTTAGAGCGTTTTGTAACGAAAACTGGCCTTAGAAGCTTAAGAAATTCATGTTTACGACGTAAAAATTGTAAAATGTATGATACAAATTACAGGATGCCATTGAACACTTACCTGAAATGGGAAAAGTTCAAATGTTGAACTCAGAGTATCATTCTAAAAAATGAAAAGATGTCCGATAAGACGCCCCCTCATTTGCTTCTGATATTCCACATATCCTCCAAGATGTGGAACATATCACATGAAGCATATCATCCGCTAACACATACCATCCGGTATGTATTTCATTAATGGTTTATGCATACAGTAATAATATTTCAACGAAAGATCTTTTATCAGACTTATTTTGTAAACAATTGAAAACAAACAAAAATGTGCGAGACATCTAGAATGAGGTCGTAAATTGAGCATCTGAGATAATTCATTTTCTTCCATATGAGCAAGATCGTCTTGAGCAAGACCTAAATTGAAGAATATTATAGTATCACCAGGCTGACAAATACGATGTTGTAAGACGTATTCGTTGACAGTCAATAACTAAGCGATTCTTAATGAGAGAAAGACAAAATGTTTTGCGAAAATTCAATTTAATCTTTTTATAGTTAAGTCTCATTTAGAAAGTCAGCTAAAATCTCATACATCGAGGTTTAAATTCGATTATTATTCCCTGCAACTTCCCTGGTTAAAGTTGCTCTCGTCAAATTTCTCTGAAAATAATGTAGCAAATTCGATCTAAAATCAAAATCTCCGATCACAAATAGCACGCATGCCAAGAGTCAGGTATTCACTAATACGTTACAACAATTAATGACTTGCGTTCAACGGATTGACTGGTGTTCGATGGAAATATATTACGCGCTTTCAGGAAGGAAATTTGAAGGTCCAGGTACGAGGAGAAGAGGACGAATCCAATTTTACTGCCTATAGCTGAATAGAAAGGAATATTGCTAAAGAAAATACTTCAGATGAATCAGTCAGGTACCTGACGCTATAGAATAAGTTTAAGAAGCATTGAAAAGCGTTTCAGACCATTGTAGGTGATTTTTTCTGATTGGATGATGTTATTTCATGCACAGAATAATGGATTTTTGGTGAAGATAGTTTTGAGAAATCCCGATGTAGTTCTGAGAAGAAAGAATATCTATAATAATTAACATAAATGTGGTTTATTGTATTAGCCAAAGCAAAGTATCTGAATCGCTTTTTAAGATGAAGTGGTTTCATTTTATTATTCATTTAATACAAAGCAAGTAATTCGAAATTGTTCTACAATGATTAAAACGAAACAGCGTAGCGTCCTCAAAGCATATGGTCGTCGCTGCGATCACGCGCTCTTAAATTCACATTTATTTCAATTTAAACCGAACTATGTGTTCATCTTGCCACCGTGTTCAATATCCAATCTTTTTTGAACATCGAAACCAATTTTGTGAACTTGCCAAGGACGGATGAGCTCAGCGACGGCTTTGCAAGAGTTAAAAAGAGCAGTTAATCTTGAGAAGAGTTTCAGTTAGGTCCCCAGATTGGGTAACTTTGGAAGCACTGAGTAAAACATAGATCAGACCACCTCCAGTCCACCACCCACTATATTAATGTCACAGTAATTTATAATCTAATTTATCGACTGCAATGCGATAACTTATGAAGTTAGACGGTGAAGATCACTCGCCACAGAAGTGCCTGCAAAAACTGACGTTTTAAACGCAAGATTAATTTTTGCCGTCGGTTTTCGACTTCGCAGAAAACTAAGATGCTATGTTTTTTCTCGTAAGACTTCACACACGTGCCCACGCGGGGTGCTTGAAAAGCAGTGTTTATATGCTAGTTAGCAGTGATTTCAATATTTTCTCCCCCTGTAAATTGCACAGTTGCTGACCATCGAATTAGTATATGTTGGTTACGTTCATGATACTTGTGCGAAAAAAATGTTAAGAAAGGAAAATCCATAGCATATCGATTTTAGTCGAAACCTAGGATTCAATGGAACGTTTGTCTCAATAACTTAACAAACGGTAGCATTCTAACTCTTCTCAAACATTGCTATTGTATCTTCACGCCTATTAAAAGGTGACTGAGATGAACAATAGGATTTTGAGCGTTCAAGGGAAAATTTACATATCTATAATGTGCTTTGAAGTTAACAAGAAACAATTAATTATTAGGAACACAACGAGCATTTGTTTTTTTTAAATTGAGATTGAAAAGACTTATTTGTGACTCTTCATGTTAGTTTACTATGCTTGACAACAAGTGACACGAAGATATAGGAGATCAAAACAAGCGGTAAAACTCTCGCTCTGAAAAATCTACGTACGAAAAATGTTCACACGAAGTTTGAGATTTTATCAAGCGCTCGTAAATGCAAAACGCTGAAATATTTAAATCGTGCCCCTGCATAACTCAGACCGGGATTTCCTTTCAGTCGAGTCCTATCTTTTATTTCGCATTTCCTTTCGCTAGGACTTTCGCATCCATCATTGAATCCCCTTCCTGTTTCTAGTTCGGTAAATATTGGAGGCGTTGTACCGGAGACCGATAGCTCACATGAGCAAACTTTTGAAAAAAATGTTTACATTTTAAACTGGAATTTATTTGAATTTTTGCAATTGAGATGAATTTGTTCAACAGTCGAGTTGAACAGTCGAGCTAAAAATTTACTTTTATCGTGTCAAAACGATTAATCATAAAAAAAATCTTGATTACAATTAAGATGTTAATTGAGATAAAACTGTAAGAGAACATACATATTTAAAGAAGTTAGACTCATTTTAACGAGTACATCCGTGCTGATATATGAGATGGAGCTCACGCATACAATTATTGAGGTATCGAATGTTCCCTCCGGGTATGAGGCGGTCGATGAATAGAAGGCAATGTTTTTTTTCGCTTCAATTAATGTTCAGTCAGTCGATCCATTTTCTGAGAATCACTTCTCTGAAATATTGAACTTGCTGTAGACCAAATGTTGTTCTTCGTCTTAACTTGAATTTCACACACTTCAAAATCCTCTTATTTCACATTTACATTATTTAATGCATTAGAGTTCATGAATTCACTTTTCTTTACGATCAAATAGTTAGGAAAGGAAAAATTTGCATCAGCCTTGACCCTTTATTTCATTTCCCTCACCCTGAATTTATTTTCTAATTCAAATTCATATTCTCTATTTCAATATATTAACCGGAACAAAGAGGTGCTTGCGTCGACTTGTTCTCGAACAGTTAGAGATTGATTTGTTTCATCAAAGTATTCTACTTATTGTTCCATTGAATTAAACATGACGATTGTGAGCTGAAAATATCGAGAAAATGTAGATAGAATTTCCTCAAAGAATCTCCATGAGCACAAATAAAATGTCAGAGAATAAGGGTTTTTGAACCAGATCTTACTAACAGAACATTTAAATACGCACACATTCCAGTATTCAAATTTTAATGAAAACCCTATTATGGCGCTGGCTGAGGTGAAGATGACGTTAAATAGGAACGTATCAAGTTTACCCAAAAGGTTAAGATGCTCTTGCGCCTCTCCATCGGAAACTTGGGGCATTTTGTTATACCAACAAACTCAAGTTCTGCTCAGCTCAGTTCCGTCAGATCTCCCAGTACATGCCGTACTTTACTACCATCTTGGACCAAAAAAATACATAAACGCTACCCTCGGATGGCGCCGCGATCGAGCGGCAGCGTAAGCGTAGTGGAGGCAAACCGTGCATGAGCCAAAGTTAAGCACCGCTAAACTGGTTAGTTTGTTTAAGATTGCCAGAGATGATAAGGAGTTGGAGTCCAATGAGCTAGTATGTGCAGGAGTCTGTCTTGCTTCTCTGGTTGCAAAATAGTCCTCTTCAGAAACACAACGCTAGATAAAGCAAACTGACTGACGCACACTTCAAAACTTCGGTCTTTCATGGCAGTGTGTTTCAAAATAAACCCTGAAACTCAATGCGAGGTAATTTTTGTTTACGGAAGCACGAAGAGAAACTCAATAAAGCCTTCTGAACAAACGTTGATTTTTAATTTTGATGTTTTATGGTAAACATATAATATTAATTGAATTTTAACCGGATTTATGACCATTAATGAAGAAATATTTACGAATTTTCACCCACGGAGCTTCGTCACATTCTATACGTCTACAAACCCGTAAAACATTTGTAGTAAGCAACAGCTGCAGCCTTCAAGCAAGTTTCGCAAAAGGTTCCATTATTTAATAGTAGTTGCAATTTTTTGTCGACTGCCATGTCACTTATGAATTGAATTATAATAATACGATATTATCGAATTATACGAGGAAAATAGTGTTGCATAACACGTCCTAGAACAACCCGCAAGCAAGAATAACTCTCGAATGTTACAACCATCGTCGTCACTCAGGACAGGCGAGGTGCGGCTCCTCGATCTATCTTGTTTGCTCATGCGAGTTCTGTCTTGTGGCAAGGACATAAATCTAATCGATTTCTTCATCTGCAAAAAGGATTTCACCCCGAAAGCAAATAAACACACTTCAGTTCCCCTTGCACATATAAACATCCACAAAGAGAAAAACATCCCGACCGTGAATCACTAAAATTACTTTCTGAAAATGAAATTCTGCATCACTTAATTAGTTCTAATTTAAGGAGAAGTTGTTCAACTTGAAAATCTCGCGATGAAACTTCATATTAGCATGAATATTTTGCTCCTGTTTAAGGCCCTTGATGGAAAGTAATCAAGCAAGACACGTTACTGCTCTATTGAATTAGTATTCGATCACCTATTGAAAAATAGCGAAGACAGTTGCGCAAGACCAATTATCAGTTATGGTTGAAGCTCAAATATTCAAGTGAGCTAACAGTTCTTTGTAAAAGTAGCTACAATGTTTAAATATCAAACCAACATTTAAACATCAATGATACGGAGCAACAGTGAGTGTGATATCTAAAAAAACAGTGAGAAATCTTGAAAAATTCGACATCAACATAAATCTACGATAAAATTCGTCGTTTCTTATACGTAAATACCTACAACTCTCGTTCAGTAGTAACTTCATTTGGAAGTTTCAAGTGTAATGCTCTCACTCTCGAACGATGTTTCTCCAGTCAATTTTCATTTACTTCATTTAGTCGAGTAGCAGCCTCCCCTACAGAAGATGTCTTTTCCTCAACTCCCATGGGCTTGTGCCAGGCTAATTGCGACAAATGCTTTGTTGTGGGTCACTACGTTTTATTGCCTCGTATTGCTATTGCTCTTAAAACCTTATCGCACTCAAACAGCACAAGTTTTTTCATCGCTCCTCCCCCCAAAAAATGTAAAGGTATCGTATTACAGCATGTGATGGAGAGTTAAATACCTTCATGGACACCTT
Source organism: Platorchestia sp. MABIK (assembly GCA_014220935.1). Taxonomy (NCBI): domain Eukaryota; kingdom Metazoa; phylum Arthropoda; class Malacostraca; order Amphipoda; family Talitridae; genus Platorchestia; species Platorchestia sp. MABIK. The sequence continues at coordinate 354,046 of JACJUY010000057.1, forward strand.
GCGCTTTATCATTAAATTTACACGTGTTTCAAACCTCCATTCAACTTTTTAACGGTGAATCTTTCAAAGACAGTTTGAATTCGCTTTTGTAGAGCCAATAGCAATGTTTCCTATGCGAAGTGGCGTACAGAGTTGCACCCTCAACTCTAATTTTCAACTTCATCTTTTCATTCGCCGCGACCTTCCCACTTTCCTTTGTTCGAAGTCTCCCCTCCAAGTCCTAGGCCTAGCCTGGTGTTCTGATCCCATCGCAGAGCCTGGCTTCGTCTTCAGAAATACAATACAACATTGTCTTTACGAATTAGATGGCACTCCCAAAACGAAAAAAGCGCTAAATGAATTGATAGCAGGTCGCAGAAAATTTTCTGCAGCGACCACGACTGCAAAATTTTCTGTTTCAGCGAATTTTTGGGAAACTAAGCTAATGCCGAAGCCGCTCTCAAAGAAAACGTGGAAAATTGATCGAAGTTGGAGTCATCCAGCCATAAATAAGCAACGAAAAAGAGACGCCGTTCCATTATCAGTTTTGTGTCTTTCACTCTTGATGTATAGTTGATGCGGCTCATAACATCTCAATCTCGATAAGTAAATTCACTCTAGCTGTTCAAGCGTATCGTTTAATCGTAAATTGCCCGACCGCCTCAAGATTTACGAACAACTCATTGCGTTAACGCGATTGAAATATTGCGCAAATCCTTATATATTCCCACGATTTTCTTCAGGTGTTGACTAACGTCATTACCATTATTCAAGTGAATTCTATCATATTGCCTTCATCACCTCCGGAGTGTAGTTCAAATTTAATTATGTTGTGCTTGAGTGCAAGTTAACTTATGTAGGGCTTTCGATCAAATTTTCTTCAGTAATCTAGCTGAGGCTTGCATGCGAGAGCATGAATTCTTTTTAGGTTTCGTATTAAGAACGAATGTTCATACCATGAAAGAGTTAGCAGAAAGTTTTAAACAGGTAGTAGTCATGCTAGAGAATAAACATTTAACCTGCTTGTTTCGCTTATCTTTCAAAACTCTAGAAAATGTTTGAAGGTATTCATCGTAATCATGATCTTCAATTACATTCATAGTAATCATGCTTGAAAAGTGTCAGAGAACGAATTTTTTTTACGGATGTGGTCGAGGAATTATTCTAAAAAATAGTTAATCGGTGCATTCATTCAACTCGTGGAGATCGTGTGGATTTTTCATACGCTCGTCAAGAAAATGATGCCATGTTTCACTACTGATTATTTTTTAACTCTTGATCCCATCCCAAAGCATTGTTTTAAAATTCGGAAAGTAATCGAATCATGACTGACATGTACCAGAAGTAAAGTCGTCTAACGCAAATTGTGAATAACAAAGAGTTCCTACTTTCAGTGTGACCCAAAATATCTCTAATGAAGGGCGCAGGAAACCTCATCAAGAACCCTGGGGCCTGATGATTTATAACCTTTAAATGAATATCAGCTGCGAGTTCCATCAGAACGGAGCAAATCCTTGCTCAGAAGTGTCTTTTGCGTTCGTATACCTATATGGGTTCTGATTCGCAATGAAGGTCAGGTAACGGAATTACAAGATTTTTGATTCAGTGATATATTTAATTTCATTTCGACGAAAATTTAAAAAAGGGAGATCGACGCTGAATAAAACCAACGTCTCTTATAACAAAAATTCTGAGCAATTAGCTATATATGAACACACTCTTATATTGCAGGTTAGAACAATGGCACAAATCAGATGATAAGATAAACCAATTTAGAGTGATATGTTCTTTTCTCGATAAGTACACGCAGAATAACAATTTTTGGTGTTTTTAGCCAATATGAACAACATAGGCGTTAAATTTCAAAAGTTTCGCTCGTTGTAGGTCAAGGTTAGACAAATTTCTTTCGAACGGCAATAGTTTTTCAACAATCTTGTTCATTATGAGCCTTCAACCGTTATGTATAACCGTTTTTACTTATTAAATTAAAAACAAATATGTCAATTTCCGCGGGATGAATTTTGCTTAACAAACGTGTTGTAGTTTTTGAATTGAAAGCGCTTTTGTAGTTCGTTGTCTTTTTTCAATAAAAACAACACGTTTTGTCACCGGACTATTGAGCGAAAAATTCTTTGATACGCGCTTCTGTTCACATTTAAGGTTCCAATTAAATGCATTAGAATACTAATCTCCATTTTTTCACGTCGCATTTACATTCTGAATCTTAAACGAAATGCAATTTCCCATTCAAAATAACTGTATTCATAGCATTTTTTGATGGATTTAAATACGTTTGATGATAACAGAAATTTTTATATTTATTAGGAAATGTTGACGATCTAAGGGACTATCTTTCAAATCGCTTTTATTTGAATTAGAATGGCATGCAGTGTTGATTTAAAAACGAAAATAACTGCAAGCAAGATAATGAATAAGGGATTACTTGCTCCAAAAATTTCATTTATAAACTGTATTTCCGCAGTCTCGACTCATACCTTCGTACGTCACGTATATCGAAAACGAATGCACTTATAAGTTATTGGAAGCGAATGTGTGTATCACATTTAACTCTTGAGTTTTCGTTTTGGCTAACTGCTCTATGTCCTTGCGTGAAACAATTATAAAAAATACATTACGGAATATAAATTAACGAAAACAGTACATAAAAATGAAGGAACATAGAAAAATGCACAAAAAGATTCTAGTTACGAATCATCTGGCAAATAAACTTCCTTGTTTATAAACTCAAATAATACGAACCTCCTGTGTAATAAACCAACAGCTAAATCAATGAAAAATTAAAATGTATTAAGAAGAATGGAAACTTTTAACAATTATGGACCGATATAAAATGAAACTGAGCTTTAAATTACGTTGAATTCATACGAATTAAATCAATTTGAGCTTCTGTACGTGGGTAAAAAATTCACAGAATTCGAAAAACCATAGATCGGCCAAAATGGCAAACCAATTTACATCGAGTCGACAACCTAATAGCCTCATATACTTAACATTCAATTTAATAAACCGAGTTGAAGATCGTACCCAAGCCGATTCACATCGTTAAAAAAAGTTTTGTTGCAAAAAACTTCGCCAAAGTAGGTCAACATAAGATTTAAGGGAACTTAAAGATTCTTGGAAGCGAAGCTTGCAATTTGAAGTGAAGCTGTAGGTGGAGAGCTTCTCCCTTCCTGCTGGCGCCATCAAGCGAACGCCTCTTCCGACATCAAGTAGGACTTGTGGCCCCTAAGAAATATAAATGTCCTTTCCCTTGACACTTTTTACCGTCCACTCTTATGAAGGGGACATATTCCACTTCCTCTGCAATAGAACTTCTGAAAGCATTGGCCGAATTCAAAGTTATTCGCCCTCGAGAAAATGCAACAGGTTGTGAGAATACTTTGTCTTACGTGGAGGAGGTACACGTTTGAACTGTAGAGCTTGGTTGGTGTGTGGGATTATGGAAAAAATACGTGGCTCGATCGTAAATTTTAGTAAATCACGATGGTAATTTTGATTTGCGTTTTACATGAATTGAGTCATTTGTTAGAGGGATTAACTGTTTTTGTTGTCTATATTCAATGAATTTATAGGATTAAAAAGATGTTTATCAATTTCTGTATCACATTCTGAAAGAGATATTCATCTCTCACAGAAAACACCAAATAGATATTTTCGATGACTCATTTCTCGAAAACTTCATAAAAAAGCACAGTTGGTTTAACAATGAAAAACTCACAGATCGCTATAGGTTTACTTTCATCCAAGTTTTAAGGTCGTAAAAATGTAATACTTATGGTAAATTACATGAATTCATGTGGAACAATTTTTCCTCCAAATGGGATAAAACTATGAGATGATTTAATTACAAAATGAAAAAAAAAATCCGTTTTAATTAATAAAATCCTGTTAACACATCACGGATTATTATGCTGCTGAAAAAAGTTGACCAAATTACGGAATTTCCCGTAAAAATTACTGCCGGCGCAGACCGCGAGAGCTTCAATGTCTCTCAATTTTTCAAACATGTCACCGTATCGGCGGCCGTCATTCTCCTGAAGCGTCTCCCATGTAAAGAAATTTCAGACGCTGTGCATGAAAAGATAAATCACGAATCCGATACCTTCGTTCTTGAAAATTGATACTCCCGTCCGATTGTTCCCTATTTATTCGCTTGCGACTGCAGAAGCGGAATTAAACAATGCGTCATTATCGTACATCAATCATGCTAATGGCAAAAGATGAATCTCCGCTGAACAACCTCCTCACCAGCTGTGTCGGCGGGATGCCTTTCAATAAATTTTCAGATTAACTTAAAGACGCGCTTCTAACCGTCATCCTGTGGCACATATCGTCAGACAGCAACTTCTGAACTTAACTTGCGAGTGCATTTTTACACGCAAGCTTTATTTCATACGAGAAAAAATCCTGAAATTTATTGATTCAAAGGGCTTTATATGAATGACACACGTCCGAACATTAAAACTTTCAATGACGAATTTATCCAAACAATAAAATTAATGCACGGAAGATGATTTGATAAAAGATAAATTTCTGAGGGTACTCACCACCCTGACGTGCATGTTCACTGCTAAATCCATCCTCATACGCACCTGTTCAAAAGAGAAAAGTATTAATCGTTATGCGGAGCTTCAGTCATGGAAACAGAATTTGTAAAATAATTTATCAACTTTTGATCGCGTTAATTAGACAGTTCCTTTGCATGGTAAGTACAGTATGGAATAGAATATCGCCCTCATTAGAGCACGAAACCATGTGCGTTTTCGTAGTCCCTTCACTCTTCGTGTGCGCTATTGCTCAAAAAGAGCAAATTACACGACAACAACGAATTAGAGATCTTGGTAGCCATCTTATTTCACGACTAGCTCCAATGTTAAATTACGATGTGATAACGTGAAAAATCAGGAAATCTTCACGAGGGCTGATGACTTCATCAAGGAGAGCGCGGAATCCCCATGAATCAGGCAGACGTGAATGCGGGATCGACTTCCCACCAACGCTGGCCCGGCGATCATATATGTTTAGTGGAAGACAAACGAGCGCCTAGATAGCACCCAGTCAGGAAGCCCCAGCCTTATTCTGATGCCACTTGCCACGGCCTGATTTAGAAAGAAGTTTTTCTGGCGCTCACACCAGCACATCGACGTAGCTAGTGGCCAAACTCTATTATTTAGACCGCAAAGTGATGAAACTTTGGAGTTCTCTTCCCAGACGAAGTACAAGCCGTTATTATACCTACTCGAGTGAATTATGGCTGAAATTATTCTGCACACGCGGAGACTAATGCAAGGAAATGAAGATGCGCTCTAGAGTGCCACATAAAAAAAACAGAATGACATTTTACAGTCACAGTTATCGAAAATTTAGACTCGCTTTCGCATCGTACTTCACGTTTCCAACTTACGTTGGGGTTCAAAAAAAGCGGATTGAATAAACCGATCAACGCTGAGATTTTCAGAACCGCTACCAGTCGCGAGTTCCGTACTGTCCACGAGGGCAAAAAGGATGGCGGAGAAAAGTCCCTTTTGAAGAACATTGAGCGCAGCTGAAAAATATTTACGAGTTAAATCCCATTCATGTCCATCTTCACACCTCAGCTTCGGAGTCTTGGATGCTCATTGTAAGAGGGAGACTAGGTAAATGAAGCTAATTTATGGAACTATGATTCAAATGAAACCAGTTATTTCTGTGAGTCGAAACGTTCTTTTGGTGATGATTTGATTGCAAAGTAAAACGACTCCTGACGAACAATTTTGCTTTGTATTTGCCTATAAACGTATCTATGATAGTTCGAGGTCTGTATTTTACTGCAGGGTACGGATTAAAATTTAGACCTTTTTTTAAATAGCAGATTCTTTGGTCGTTGATTCAGCAACAGTAACATTCATAAAAAACTCTGATAACATAGGGAGTGGTTGGTAAGGTGATCGATCATTTTCAGCCATAATAATCAGGAGAAAATGATTCATGGAGGGAACTGCATTTGCGACTCAAAGCGAGCCATTCTATTGGTGCTCATATTGTATTCTTTTCTTGGTCTGCTACTGAAATTGGAAATACAACGATACAGTGGCAGCGACAGTAGAGATCATTTTATGTTCCGTTAAAAATTTTCTTCTCGTACAAAATCTGAATAGGTGTTTGAAAATTACGCACAATTCCGTGAAAAAATTTAAATCCATCAATGTTTGCTAAAAACATGGTTCTGGCCTTAAAATTTATTTCCATTACCAGAAGATTGTTGATTGGGAATGAAAGTCAACCATTTGAATGATTTACCTGACAAAGGGATATTGACCGACCACAGCCAAAATTTGCCGACTGAGTGATGTATGTTCGACAATTACCTTGAAAACTGCATACCAACTTCCACTGAAAAGATATCGTACCGCACAGTCACCTGACAGACCAAACTTCCTAGAGAGAATATTGGGGTTCTTGATCAGGCTGATCAATCGTAGGTTCACGAGTACGTATCGAACATGTTTCAAAAATATCCCTCTGAACCCACAGAAAATAAATTATCGGGAATCCGTCTCTACCTATTGGAAGCGAAAGATGTACATAGATCTTACAACACGATAAATAACTTCAAATAATCACATTGATGTGATTTATTTGTAGGATGATAGAAACGATGCTAGACGTTCACACCCAACACAAGAACAGTGTACAAACTTGTACATTGCTACCTGGAAGTTGTGGTCTGAGGCGTACACTAATATATCAGTGAACTCATATCTCAATTGGTGATTTCAATCAATGCGGAATTAATCACCAATATTACTTGATTTTTGACCTGAAATTTAGGGTCACAAAATTTTGATAAATTAACGAATTCGAATTTAATGCTAGTTTTCTCTTATGTTTATTTTTGAAGCAGTAAGTAGACGGAATTTTTAATTAATTATGTGGTCGAAGAGTTGAAACATATAAGAACTTGAGAAATAAATTACCCAGATTCTAATTAGTGAATTCATTTTCTATAAATGACATTCACAAAAAAGGCCCTTTTGCTTCGCGAAAATTCAAACGGGACTGTTCCACTTTGATGCGAAAATTTCAGTACAATTTATATGTTGTCAATTCATTGTTTAAAATAAGAACAATAAGATTTTACTCTTAGTTTTGATGACATGCATTGGGGGTTGCGAAATATTTACCATATTTCCCTATTCTAAAAACGTATGTGCACATTGTTTAACTGTAATTCATATTTTATAACTGGTTGAAACAGAGAACACTCACACTTGCTAATGATACGGACCTGTCAAAATGACATTGTGATAGCTTACTAGTGATTACAATGATAGAAAAAGATCCATGTAAAAGAATTAGTGGTATATGGTTTCGTTTTATAATTAACATAAAAAATTCATGACCGATCCCTGGATAATGAATATTAAAGCTTTTTTTAAATGTCTTTATCTACAGTAATTACACAACAAATTGATGCCTTGCATCAACTTCTATTTGAATAGTACAACATTTCGCACACTCTCGAGGATTTTCATTCAACATCGTTGAAATCCCATGCATATTTTAGTTTTAGTTGACTAACAAATCAATACATGTAATGTCCAGGAAAAATAAGTTTCCCTCATAAGTTGATAATTCATCAACCTTATGCTCATAATAAATATTAAATGCATTAAGCCGCGTTTACACTAATGAAGTCTTATTCATATGTAAATTTTAACACACAGAATCAAAGAAGAGCCTAAAATATACCATTGTACTTCAAACGCACATTTACGTAGGTCTCCAATTACTATACCCGGCAGGTATGTATACCTGTCAGTCTAGTATACGAACGTGAGCATCGTATGCAGAACGTATATTTTTGCTGGTACCTTCATAGGACGGTACATATCTATGTGTCTGTACGCATGTGAGTGAAGTATGTGCGTGTGTGTGCAGGAAACAATTGGGAGCAGCGCCTCGGGTCCCCGGGCTCGGAATGCGGGCCTGCCATTGGTGGAGGCGGTGACAAGGCCCAGCAATTCATCTTCTCGGACGTGGCAGCCTTTGATGAACGACCCAGCGACCGGCAACTGCTATAAATCTCCGGAGGTCTGACGCGCGCCGAGGGGGAGTGAGAGCAGGCGGCGGAGGGCAGCCGCGCGCCGGGGAGAGCAGGCCGGGGCAAGGGGGTCGGGTGAGGGAGGTCGTGCGTGTGGTAGATGGGTGAGTGCAGGCAAGTAGGGAGGGTGGTAGATGGGTGAGTGCAGGCAAGTAGGGAGGGTGGTAGATGGGTGGGTGCAGGAAAGTGGGGAGGGTGGTAGATGGGGGAGTGCAGGCAAGTAGGGAGGGTGGTAGATGGGTGAGTGCAGGCAAGTAGAGAGGGTTCCATGTGGGAGTAAGTAGTTCAGGCAAGTAGAGAGGGTGGTAGATGGGTGAGTGCAGGAAAGTAGAGAGGGTTCCAAGTGGGAGTGGGTAGTGGAGGAAAGTAGAAAGGGTTTCATGTGAGAGTGAGTGAGTGGAGGAAAGTAGAGAGGGTTCCATGTGGGAGTGGGTGAGTGAAGGGAAGTTTTTTCGACCCGTGGGTGAGTGGAAACTTAGACATCACGCGTGGGAGTGGGTGAGTGGAAGGAGTGTGAGGGGTTTCATGCGCAGGAGCAAGAGCGTGTGGAGACCCCTCGTGTGTATCTCGATCACTGGAAGGAATTCACATATAGAATAAGTGGATCGATAGACACATTTAAAATGGCCCACACATCTCAGTAAGTGCTGAAGAAAAAATGGAACTGGCTGAAGCATGAAGGGTGACTGAAGAAGTATTAGAAGATCTTACTCTCGGAACGAAGGTGAGTTTAATGAAGTGAATAAAGAATAGCAAGACCGCCTGCGTCGATCTGAACAATGAATAGTGATGGGAGATCAGACGTTTTGGAGATAAGTGAATGAAGAGATTGTGAGAGTACATCAAGATGTCACTTGGGATGGGTGGGGGAGCTGGGAGGAAGAGGTTGCACCCGTGAAGAGTGGGGAATGACTGGTGCTGGGAGGGGTGGAGTGACGGAATGAGAGTGGAAGCCATAGGAACGTCTCCCTCACAGAGAATAGGTTAATGGGAAAAAGTGAACTAGAAAAGAAATGAATGATTCACTCTTGGACTAAGCAAAAATAGGACAGAGAAGGTTAAAAATAACTTGCGCTGGAGGGATTGTTGAACATTCAAGGCGGCCTAAAAACAGAATATGAGTGCAAGAACCCTGGAATATAATAGAGGGCTATACAATACTGGAAAATGAATAAATCATTCTTGGAAAATGAATTCGATGAAAAGTATACAGTTATGATTAATGAAGAGTGATAGAGAAATATTGCAACTCAATTATTCAGAAAGTTTCAGCGTGAATCTTAGAAATGAACAAAGGTACTTTAGAAAAAAGCCAAACAGAAATACAATAACCCAAGATTAAAGTTATACAATGTGTATCACAATCGGGAAAACAAAGTTAAAAAATTGGGAGTTAATGACGCTGGAAATTTAAACAAAAGAATAACACAGTGGATTTAGGCAAAGCTTTAAGCTCATCAAATAGTTTGCTCGAAAAAGTTGAGTAAATGAAAAGGAAAGAAAAAGTAGTGAATATTGCAGCACATGAATACAGTGACAGCAAAATGTTATGGATAATAAAGATAAACTTTGATGAGCACTAAAGAAATTGCTGTGCGTTAAAACTCATGAATTGCTTCATCTGGAAATCAATATGGAAATGGATTGCAGAGACCGTCTGATGGAACGAAAAAGGCATGTCTAATAATGATGGACTCAAGTACCGTGTCTGACTATCTTGAGTGCCAGGGTGAGTGAAGACGCAAGCAGACTTACTAGGACTTTTTGAGGGATGAATGCACTCAAGGCTGCTAAAAATAGTTGAGAAGGTTCACCAAAAACTGGGTTGGCTAAAACGTGAGAAACGAGAGACTGCAAAATAATGGGAAATGTTTCTAAATTTTCGAATAAACGGAACATTTTTTACTGATTGAGTTAAAGTTTGTTTAGTTGAGGGGTGTAAGAAGACATAGACCAATGTGCGGGAACAAAATAGAGGTGAGAAAAAATACTTTCGCGGGAAAAGACCAAGACGAAATAAGAAAAAAATCCTCGAAAGATTTCACCACAACTTTAATGTGAAAATAATTGTTGTTTCGATGTCGCAATTATTGAAACCAAGTCATCACATTTTCAACATTTATAAATTATCAGATATTTGAATTCACGTTTTGTGTTCTGTAGGAGTGAAAAGGATCAAAGAAAAAGTATTCAAAAAATGCGACAGAAAAAAAAAAATTAACGAAAGATTCTGAAGCAGCCTTCAGGTAAAAATTCATCATCTTCTGATATTTTTACTTGTGCAAACTACGTAGAACGATCCCGCATTTAACTGTGAAAACCAATTTTACATATAAATTCCGGTGGAGCAGAAGTGATGAGAAGCCCTGTTCGCTAGTTCCCTCGTAGGCAAGCGAAGCTTCGTAGTCCAGAAAAATCGAATAGAGAGAAGGGAAACGGCAGCCCCGCCTAATGGCAAATCTCAATTATAGTAATTACTCTAAGGAGGAGAAATATTACAGGGAGCTTTTTCGTTTTAAATTCCAGTTTAATTTCAACCACAAACCTTTTTTTTGTTATTAGGATTTGTGACACTAATGAGTTGTGTTTGCATTTTTAGTTCCATTCTAATTTCAACCAAAAATCTTGTTTTATCACTAAAATTGGTGGCACTAATGTGTTCAATTTCTTGCATTTTTGGTTCCGCTTCAATTTCAACCACAAACCTTTTATTTTTGTTAGTAGGACTATTTACACTAATGTTTTTTTTGCACTTTTCATTCCACTTTCATATCAATTACAAACCTCATTTTGTCACTAGTATTAATGACACTAATGTGGTATTTTTTTGCATTTATCTATTGTTTCCAATATAGGTAAGTCATTTTTTTACATTTAATGTTGTACGTTATATAGTTCATCAAATTTGTTTGCATAAAAAATATTGCTCACGCATAATGTTGGCTTTTACTAAAAGGTATAACTTTTATAATGAAGTTTTCAGAAGTAGTGAAGTGTGTTGGATTTTATTAAAAAGTACTACAATCAATAACTGCACCCATACATACAAATTCAATCATAACCCTTAAAGTTACAATACCCTCAACTGATGATCCAACAATTACACCCGACCATGAAAAAGTAAATAAAGATCAATAGTTACGCGTGAAAATGCAACACCTACATTTAGCATTACATTAAAACGTATAGGGTGCAATACTTGCGCCCAAAAACGCTGATGTATCAGTGCTCTTTGAAGAGCACAATAGAAATACTCTCAGCCGCAGCATCTCGACAGAGCCTTTTCCTCTTTTCAATTGAAGAGTTTAGTTGGTGCACGAAGTTCAGGGAAGCAGTCCCCGGACGATCGTTTCCGGGAAAGTTTCGTTCGCCCTAAAAAGACTGGATCCATCAACGCTTTAGGCTAATAGGTCGAAATTAATCTACTTCGTGGAAGTAAATTGTTCTCTATTGTGAAGCGAATGAAGTGATGGGAACCTCAATTCGATGTTCATGTGATAAATATTACGGGACTCTTTTAAAAGGTATTCTGAGATGGCTTCCCTTACCTGCGAAGAGAAGTATTATCGCGCGATAAAAATCCCAGATATGCTTTGATAAGACTTGCTTCGAAATTACTGGGAAGGAATAGAAAATGATAGCCTATGACCTCGCCGCCGGACTGTCCTCAGGAAAATACAGGTTCGCATTCATGGTCAAAATTTTACGATTCATAAGTGACCAACTTCAAGGCTCTTTGATGAAATAGTGAACATTCATTCCATCAAAAATTCTAGAGAAAAAATTGGTAATGACAATAAACTTATTGCACTTTTGATTTGGTGAGGAGTAACATTTCAAGGATATTCTTTTGGATTGAAAATACCTTGCCGAATGCACAAGGTGTCGTTCCGAGAGTCTTATCAAGGGTAAAAATTCACTAAATCATTCTTTCGAAGGCCTCTTCGTCATAATCAAGCGTAGTCTGATATCATTTGGTCAATAAAAGTCATAAATCTTGTTAACACATGATACCCTGTGATAAACCCACCAGTAACCCCGATAAATCAATTCAGTTTCTCGAAAAATTAACCGAAGCAACCGGTTTTTACTCTGATACAACGCATGGCTCCAAAGTTGTTTTGCTCAAATGCCGGCGAATACTCATGATTTATTTCCCTAAAAGTGCACTTACGAGACCATCGCTCAAACAATCAAGTTCTGCCAGACATTCAATAATTTCAGAAAGTTGTGATGCCTTCATCTTGCTCCTCCTTTTTGAACCGTCTGGGAGACAGAGGCCTGCGCTGTCTTTTTGTCGGAGTTTTTCCGCCGGTGTGAACGAAAATTCTTCCAGGGAAGTCATTTCTCTCTGTGAAATTATTTGTGAGAAGTATGTGTTCGGGAAAAGTGCGTTCCTTGTCGCGTACTTTTAATGCATCGATAGTACTTATGGAGTTTAACATTCGTCTTGCAAATTACCCTAACCACGATCTGATATGTTAGTATTCAGATGGTCATGTTTTTTATGTGACGCGTATTAGCGTATAACTTAAATTACTAAGGCAGCAGGAAGGGAAGTTTTCTATTTTTGCACGGTTTTCCGACCGAGTTGAATGATAATCAATTAATAATGGTTTAATAAAATAAGCTATAGAAATTTTTCATAATAATTGGTACAATGACGAAGTTCTTTAAGAAAGTTAGCATGAAAGGGGTGACAATAAAGTAAGATTGCTGCATTTTGCTCAAAAACTTCCTTTCTACACGCCAATCAACGTCTGTATGGTTTATTCACGAGTCCTCCAATGCGATAATCTAATAAATTCAAAGTTCCTTAGAAAAACTTACATAAATGATAAAAAAAGTACGTCCCTTGTTCGATTAAGAATTTTTGTATCGTCGTCGCACCCGACACCAAATCAATATAAATTATTCTTAGTCTTCAATTAAAACTTATGATTCGTTTTCTGCTCTTCGTTCCAAGATTTACGAAATGATGCGCTATTTCTCCCGAATCAACGTTTCTTCCAGCCAATAATTAAAATATAATTAATTAAATTATTTGAAAAAAATTACATTCAGCGCTTCTTAATTTTTCATTCTCACTTTTATACGCATCGATAAGGACACTGATAATTTCACACTACCCAACATTAATATTTTATAGTTTATATGTATAAATAAATGCCTTGGATTAATTTAAATAACGAATGGTTTTGTTTCCCAAATAACCTCTGAAATCAAGAAATGAAAAACCAGATTGACAGGGCATATGATGTAACTCTGCGAGAAAATTGAACCATGTGAAATATGACATATACCATGTTGTATTACACCTAAAATGTGATATTCACAAAGTTATTCCGCGTGGTATTCGAATATACTGTATTCGTGTTACATCATGTTGTGCATGCGTTATTTGTATGCCACTAGTTGAACGGTACGCGTTCGAAAAACATGTTACAGTTCACATTCCTTACGAATTGTAGTATCATCATTAAGATAGCTATGTAAAAGTAGAATACGAAAAAAGAATCACTGATCACTGTCAGCTTGCAGTCAACCATGGGAAGAAAAAGTGCAATTAATCTCATATTACTGCAAGATTGCCCTTTGAAGACGCTTGGAATTTCTACGTGAACGAATATTTTGCCTTGATGATTGCATGGACTCAGTTGCACACAGATGCAGTTAAGCATTAAACTAAGTCGCAGTGAACAGTTTTACTACGTTTTCATACTTCAAAAGCGTGTGTTTCAGAATAGTCATCCATTTATTTTCTCCGTGGAAGAATTAATTTCTAAAGCTCGACCATCCGCCCAGTGCTAGAAATGGTCTTTTAATTTATGGACTTGACAATCATTGCAAACGTTTTCTTCCCTTAAAAACTGCATGAAAGTTAGGCGATCTTAAAGTCAACAATCACGTATGTAAATGAGAATGATTGACTCGTAATGCAAGGATCGACGAGTATTCAGTTGGTCTTTCGTAACATTCCATGTCGAATAACAACCATTGTATCTCTTCGCCTTGAAGTTAAAATGAAATAATTGCCCTAAGTGAGATCAGATTGCTTTCTTGATTGCGTAGCGAATTTGAAGAAATTGAATGAATTATGACCCAAGGAAAATTTGAAATAAATTTAGAATTAGCGAGGTAAACTAAAACTGGAAAATTGTTTGGCTTGCAATCTGAAATGATGACATATTAAAAGAAATTCGTATAATCAAGTTGTATCACGCAATAAAAGTAACTGAAATTAAAGCTTCATGAAGTTTTTATAGTATTTGTTGGACCTATTCGGAAGGAATACAGTGTTTACAGATGCAGAAAATGATATGATTTTTTCCAGGTAGCCGGGTAATTTTTGAAGACAAACTAGAAAAAAAATTCGGATTAGACCCTCCGTTTCGAAAGAGACGAATTCAACATAAAACCAGCACACTATCTATACGCACGCGTTTTGTTCAAGCTTGCTCTAACGCAAAAAATTTTCATTTTAAGCTGACAAAGTGCACGTATTGTGAGCAAAACCGTTTCCTCAGGGGATCATGTCTACAGTCCCTTACTAGCGAGTAAAATAATCAATTTTTAGGAGATGAAGTCCCGTCTGTCTCGACGAGACAGTTTGCACTGTGGTGCATGCAGTGGGCCTGCAATACCTACAGCCATCAAACACACCGGTGGCTCCCAGTATTTCTAAGGGGACACCAGACCACCTTCTCTGCTACAATGATAGATATCGCAGTGCCGGCTCGCCGTCAAGTAATTAGTCGCTGCCACTGTAACGTATGACTCTTGTTCGGGTGCAGGACAAGACACGCTGCCCTATCCGCGCTAAAGTAAGCAGTTCCAGACCTCGACTTCAGTTTCGAATCACAGATTCACCGTGAGTCGTTCAGAAAAAATCAAATCACTTTACGATGTATTTGTTATAAATATTTTCGCGTCGCATTTATGAAGTGGCCTATCCTCGCTAAAGTAAGGAGTTCTATGTAGACCTCGATTTCAGTTTCAAATCACTGATTCAGCGTGAGTCGCTGATAAAATGTCAAAATTTTATCACTTTGTATTTGTTATAATTCGGATCGTGGGGTGTTTGTGAAGCGGTCTATTCTTGTAAAAATAAGCAGTTCCAGACCTCGACTTCAGTCTCGAATCGCAGATTCACTGCGAGTCGTAAAGAAAAACTCACATCACTTTACAATGTATCTATGATAACTTTTCTTGCCGTTTCGTGTAAATTAAATCACTTTGCGATGTATTTGTACTAGTTTTTTCCCGTGTCGCGTTTGTGTATTGATTCCATCGCTGGATTCGACTGAAATGACATTCAATGCTCACAAAAATTCCACGTTCTTAACTGCCTGGTAAGATAATACCTTCGCTTCCTCTATTTTATTTCACTCGCTACTATTTGATTACAAAGATCGAAAAAATGACACCTCGTGAATTGACGAACATCTGTTCAACATAATTGCACCGGCGGGACCGCCGAATGTGAATATCGCATTCCAGCGCGATGTACACGTATTCTCAAAGAAATTAATCATCCTCTCAAAAGAACCGACAAATTTCGTGCGTTCTTCCAGAAAACGCGGAGAAGTTAGGATGGAATTTTCCCCGTGGCAAGTAAATTAGCTGACCCTGTTGCTGACACACTGATATATGGGCCTGGGAGCTCAAGCAGCTGATTCCCTCCCAAATTATGCACCAGGATTGTTTACAATTTTTCTCAAGCATTCCTGCAGAAACATCCGTCAGCCAATAAATTAAGCCGCGAAAGAAAACGTTCCTTGTTCAGATATCAACACGTTTAGCGATAAGTAAATAGAGATATCTATTGAAAACATGCAGTAAAACTGGAATGAATCACTCAAGTTTATCGCCAGTCCAACCGTGGAATTGATATAATTAAATGCATGGTCATTCGAATGGATTGTTTTAAGTTGGTGTTGAGGTGAATTTATACCCGAGTTTCAATTAAGGCAAGTCTGTGTAACGTAGACGAATGTCTGCTCGCGTACAAGTTGGATAATAATGAATTTCGGGACGACCCTCAGAGTTCGCTCTCTCTGGATAAGTGGAAGCGGATAACTGATAGTGAGAAAGGATATCTGTGAGTAACAACATGACTGCGAGCAGCAGAGAATGTCTGTGATAAATAATGGATATCTGTGTGTTATATGGAATAAACGTGTACATGAGAGGGCAATTGCAGTACGAATAATATGCAGTAAGTGAAAGAAGAAACCGGAAAATTGTGGGTGATCATTAATAAAAATTGATTGAAATTAAAAATGGATTACATTTGGCTCTAAAAAAGCTCTGGGGATGAAGGCTGGCATTTGAATAATGCAGTGTTTTATGACTGTGTGCTTCCTGTTTGAAGAAAAATGTGCAAGTTTTCTCATTAATTTGTGTACAGTTTGTGCGTTTCCTGATTTCGACTTGAAATCATTCAAGACTTAAACGACAGAAACGAATAGTTTATAAATCCTTCGTAATACAGAAAAATAAGTCCCGTGTCCATGCGGCCCACACCGAAAATTGGCTCTCGCATCCCTGAAAAATTTCAAAATTGAGAACACGCGTAACTTTTCTTGAAGTGCTGAATAACATAGGCAGGAGACGCAGGATGAAGTAATTCGTCTCGTCCGTTGATCTGAGCAGAAGCATTAGGCTCAGAGGAGCGCTGCCTCACCGTTCATCACTTACAGCCGTGTGAACGCTAAATCGCTCACATATTATGACGAACAGCCTAAACCTGCCTTCCATTACCACCAATACGGATGCCCTTCACGTATTTCATTTATCACAATCCATCATGCATTTTCTAGCAAATTTTCCCCAGCGTTGCGCCACAGAATATTGGCCAATTCATCAAAAACTGTCTATAGTTGTGCTGTTGAAATTTAATATTTGGACAAAACAACATTGTTGCGCGTTTAGAAAAACTGCCAAGGGATGTTACCATACCAGGCGGGAAGTTAAAATATCGTGTACACAAGTTTGTTCGTCGGAGAAAATCATGAAATCGTAGGAATGAGAATTAATAACTTATGAATTAAACTATATTGTGTGAAGAGGCAATTTATATTTCCCTGAAATCTGGAGTGTCATGAATCAGTTTTTTGTCGCCCAATCTGAACGCGCACAACAATGAAGTGGAAATGGATCTTGGAAGTTCTGGAATCCGATTCAGGTCTCAGTCGAGGAATCAACATCTGTCTGGATCCAGTCATGGATTGAGGGCCAAATCTAAAAGGAAGGGAAATTCATCTCTCGCTCGGAATCGCCGAACTGAAGGCTAGAATTTGTGGCACCCTAAATCGTCCGCTGTCGATTTCGCATTCCGTTGCAACTAAGGTGGAAAAAGTATTCGAGAAGAGGGATGGCTGCCCTTCACTATCGGTTTATTTGACAATTTTTTCAGGATCGACCTCATAAAACACTGAAATGAAGCGCCAAATCCATCTCGGCGATTTTAGGCTGATATGATGTGTCAGGCTAACTCGATTAGAGACCTGCCGCTCACAAAAAGCTCCTCAAAAACTCTAGAGGGTAAATTATTATAAAGAACCTCTGGCTGACGGGAATGTGTCAGCGCACCGTCACGGGCCTTAACTCTGAAATAATGCTGAGACGAGAATGGCCTCTGTAATTACACAACTTGTTTTAATGTGTAACTTTTTTCAACAAGTCTAGAAAATGTGCTCATGCTTCCATCACGTGCCAAGAAGAAAAATCTTACAGCCTTCGATCAATGAAGATCTAAAACGCTCGAAAGCTTGAAACAGATTGATTACAAACGCCAATTTAGCTTCAGGAATCTAAGTGACAGGCGTTTCCTCCAAGAACAACGCGCTTTAAAGTTGATCTCATCCAATGAAATAAATGTGCTAGAGCGGCAACGCTAAACATACGACTTCAGAGCGAATCCTCCGAGCCTCCTAATCCCACGGGATCTTCTTTTTCTCTCTTGACCCATCATTAAAGGGGATAGAAAAGAATGTAACTCATTCAAGGGTACCTGTAAGAACACTGGCAGGCAGAACGCTAAACTGTCTCAGCAAAGGTGCATGAAGCCAGGGGCATAAATTTTACAACACATCATGACATTTTGCTGAAAAATGCAGGGATCAAGCGGCAGTAAATTCTTAATTCCCTTCTGTAGTTGGCACCATTTCCTTCTCATTATCATGCAGAGGCTCTCTTATCACCCACGTAAATGCGCACACACACCATTACTAAGCAAACATTTAATATGAATTGAATGAAAAATATTGTACGTGCTCGGGAAACAGAAAGGTTTGAACCGATACAGCATCCGCGGATTAATAAATCGCCCTATGACAAGATGAATGGCACAATACATCCAAAACCTGACGGCCGCCTGAAGAATGGCCTCCCAGATCGGTATATTTGGTTTGAATGAAGCAGTGTTTGTTATAAAGCATACATGAACCGCCGTCATTTAAAATTGCTCCTAGATGTTTAAAAGTATTGAAAATTCTAAGGAAGTGATGGGAACGACGCTTAAATTGTAGTGAACGTTATATAAAAACGTTCTATGTTTTCTTAATGAATGAGAGCAATTTATGGGGGCTCGAAAAATCATGGGGAACCATTTTAATTCGACTTGACGTTTGAATGACTCACTTTATCAAGAACAGGAGCGTAGAATTTGTAATTAATTTGTGTCAACTGAAAAAAACTACAGAAAAAGAAAGAAATTCACCATTTTCTCAAAAGATTTCATTGACCAAATAGCCAGTCTTGAAGGACCTGAGGTTTGCGGTGTCCTGAGAAATGCAACAACAATAGCGTTTTATTAGAGTTTTATCATGATATACTGTCACTGCCGGCCTCCATGTCTTTGACATAGCTCTGTACACGTGATAAAAAATCTGTCCAAGTTCAGAATATAGTGCTGTTTACTTTTGCCGAAGAAGTAGGGCTTCTAAGCATCCAACTTTGGAATCATTGTGAATTATGTGTGAAGAAAATGATATGTGAGCCTTGGGGCGGGTGCAAAAAGAAGAGAAATATCTTAGCTGAACTAAGATAAAGGCATTTCTATGATTTCAGCAAAGTGCTCTGACGTGATCAAAATAAAGCGCAGTCTTTGTTGCTATTGCAGAGGTCCCAGGAGAGAGATAAACCTGATTTATTTCCTGCTTGTGGGCAAGAGGAACGTCGAAAAAATTCTCACTTTTGAACTGGAGCACTTCTGGACAGTTTTTCCCCAAATATCACCATACAAGCATAAAAACCGAGATGAAGGAAAATTAAATTTTGATTTACTGTTTTTCAAGACAAATCACGTCAAATTGAAGCCTTCACGCGTAAAACACAATCAATCATTTCAGTAGTTAGAAAGGACATTAAAATTTCGTGCACCTGTAACTAAAATGACAAATGAGTACTTCAAAGCATACCTCAGCTCTTGGTTCGTCTCAAAGCATCCCGGCTAGAAAGCCTTGATTTACGAAGTTGGCTTTCCGAAGTGTCCCTGCTTTATCAGTATCTGCCTGAGCCAACGATATAGTGCAATAATTGGATAAGTCGCAATCGGAGACTAGTCAACGGTCTTAGGCTAAGCTAGATCACGTTTCTGCAATGACTCAAACGACGTGACCAATTTGCCGCTGGACGTATTCCATTAGCAAGTTTATGAACGTCTCGGGGTAAACTGGAGGACAAGGTTGTGTATCAACGAGACACACTTGCATCGAGCGTGATGGATATCACCTGCCGAGTCAGTGAACAAGAGCTGTGAGCTGCTCGTGAATTTTGCCTATCTGGAACACTTCGTATCTACTACCGGGATATTTGCCGGTTTCTCCTTTTCTGAATTTGCTTCCGTTTTATAGGTTCCTTGAGAGCGACATTCAAAAATCACTAATTTTGACATTATCTTTGGTTGATTGCGGTTACCTTGTGTACTATTAAAGAAATTTTAAATTAATTTTTATTTTAGAATATTTCGTTCTGAGAATGAATGAAACAAATTTAGATTTTACACAGTGAGCACAATAAAAACATTGTTGTTCAATGTATTGATGCTATTTGAAACGGAATGTTACTTACAATTTTATCTTAATCGACGTTAGTGGCATTTAAATACATGATTTTATTTTTCCTCCGACTAAACTCAAAGAATAAAATTCCCCCAATAAACCCCAAAACTCCTATCATCCCTACTTTGTATTGCTAATTAAAATAACATGAATGTTTTAAATTCAGATTAATAGCCAATACTCGCAGCCTTGGCTCCTCCTTACATATCAATTCATAAGATTCAAAATTGTTAAGCCTTGTTTTAAAATTAATTCAGGATACTAGTAGATTCTGCGTTCAAAAAATGAACATGACGAATTGGGTAAAATTTACATGAAAATTGTAAGATTCCATGCTGCGCATTCAGACATTACGTATTGCTCATTTAAAAAACAAACTAAAAGAGAAGGATGATTTTGAGCATTTTTAGAGATTTATCCAAATTCATCGTGTAATTGATGGAGATACTTTTCTGTATGAAAGAGTGTGATCTCAGTGGAGCACCATGTTATTGAACACTCGGAGTGTGTTTCCTGCATATTATTTTCAGTGAAGTGTTTATTTTAACTGAAATTATACCAGTAGCGTTGGTGTTGAGTTTTTCCCATTTTTCCACGTCGAAATTTAATAATTATAACACTTCTCAAGAAATTTAAATCGTATTGTAAATTATTTTCCTACGCTAACAAAATTTGTAGTCACGTTCACTGAACCTGTAAAAAAAAATCGAGTACGACGATCATGCAAGCAGTCCTTCAAGATTTCTTTGATGCTGTTTATCTTTTCGAATTGTGTCTATCTTTTGCAGGAGGGTAGCGTTCGAACAACGTAAGGAAGCAAGAGATACATGCCCTGTGAGCAAAGCCGACATCGAGAGATCTACGACGTGTATCTCCACCGGAATGGAATTGTCGGAGCAGAGAGAAGAGTATCGGACTCCGCTTGTCGGGACTCTAGTCGACTGATGGACCCAATAAATAAGCCGCTCTTCAAGTGTCTATAAGACACGGCTGAATCAGGAATAATTTTCAGGTGAACCGAAAATAGAACCAAATCTCACGTGTTACTGAAGATCGTGTGACCAGAAATAATTTTAGCATCGTCATGAAATAACGAGTGCTTTTTTAAATGCCCATGCGGTAATGGTGAGTCACTAGATCCTTTTTGTATGAGTGAGAAAGCTAAATGAAAATTGACGTTATTCACATGATGTGTGTAGAAAATATCCATGAATTAAGTCATGCACTCAACAGAATACAGACAGTATATGCGAACATGTCTACTGTACAGAAAGCATTTTCACGCACCAGAAGCTACAAGAAATAGTTCGTTGCTTC
This sequence comes from Platorchestia sp. MABIK, assembly GCA_014220935.1. Classification (NCBI taxonomy): domain Eukaryota; kingdom Metazoa; phylum Arthropoda; class Malacostraca; order Amphipoda; family Talitridae; genus Platorchestia; species Platorchestia sp. MABIK. The sequence continues at coordinate 375,511 of JACJUY010000057.1, forward strand.
TGTCAAAAATTTCATGAGATTTATGTGTGACGCATTTTTTAGTTGATATACATGCAGGAAGGTTAGCAGAAGTTATACAAGCCATAAATATGAACATTACTCAATGGTTAGATGAATCAGTATTACATTTCAGCCGCTGCATCCACACCGTAATTTGCATCAGGAAGCGGAAACAAAAATTTTAATTTGGGTGTGCATGCAGTTTTCTTAACCGATAATTCATGCAAAGTGAGCTTTGAGCCGCTTTTGATGCATTCATTTCCATCAAAAGAAACTAGTTCACCTGAGTGTGCCCCTTAATCAACCATCAGTCTCAACACATGTTCTTCATTTATTTATGGACCAGGAGCAACTTGTTATATATCAAGGCACTTGGCATGCGCCACCTGAAGGGAGACACTAAATTCATCAATCTGTAGAAGGCTTTGAACTTGCCAAGAAAGAAATCATTAAATGAAGTTCCAGGAGTAAAGAGTTCCTCCTAAAAACAAAATTTATGGGATTCAATTTCACATGGAGCGAAGGAGTGAGATAGGGAAGGAAGGACTCGAGCAACGCTGATACTACGGGAGTTTTGCGTAGGAGCGAAGGCAATATATTCTTTATCTTTTCAGCGCTCGCCAATGCAAGATCGGTTCTTTCTAACTAGATCATATTTATAGGCAATGGCAATATACCAACATCTTCGAGTCGAACCAAACTCTACACACGCGGAGGGAAAGAAATAAAGAAGCAGAAAGATCGAGGAGAGCGTGAGACATAAATCTTAGAAGCCATAGATCTCTTTGTCAGGGTAGACTTGGGCTCCACGTAGCTATCTTGAATTCCTAAAGAAGATTTGATCCAATCTCAACCGACCAATAGCATCGAGAATAAATGGAACACTTCGATACTCGAAACAATCCCAACTATTTTACTTGTTAATTAACCTGAGTACCTAATCAAGCTCGTGCTGTTGCAGGGTGCCATACAGGTATGCTAGAGGGAGGAGGCACATGGCAATTTATTAGATATGTAGATTATTTCTGGCCACGCCGACACAGAGAAAAGCGATTGCAGCTCTGAAAATGGAATATATTCCCAAGATTTGGGGTTTTACCATTCGCTATTATTAACAAGTTCATATATTTGACTTGTTAATAATAGCGAATGGTAAAACACCAAATCTTGGGAATATATTCCATTTTCAGAGCTCGCAATCGTTTTTCTCTGTGTCGGCGTGGCCAGAAAAAATCTACATATCTAATAAATTGCCTAATGTGTTGAATGTCTGTGATAGAGTGTAATTTCACCTGACCAAAAAATGCTTCATGTATATTAATAACCGGTACTAAGCTGTCTTCCATAATATGCTCACACTTAGTAAGGGCTGCGTAGGTGTTGCAGGCTGGCATAATCTGTCTACATCACAGGAAACTTTCAGGGAAATCTGAAAGAGCACCAGAATTAAATAGTTTAAACTATTCTCGAGATCTATCAATCATATAGGGAAAGAAGTAGAACCTTAATGGGCATTCAGAATCGATTTCATCATTCAATAAATTGACGAAGTTTGTTTAAGTGATAAATTTTGGGTAAAAAGTAATTCTTCTATTGCAAAGCATTAAAATCTTGTGGAATGGTGCAGACACGAAAGTCTACGGACATTAATACCAGAAGTTCATTAACTTTACGCGCAATGGTGTCGTAAAACAGTGCACCTGTTCGAACGAACATAACAGATAATGATATAAAATTTACTCGTATTTTCAGTCGTGTGAATGAATAGTATAATCTGCAATTTTTCAAATATTTTATCTACGGAGAAGTTTCTTTAAAGAAACTTTAAACTAAACATATATGAAGGTGCAGGAATGTAATACAACGGATTATGAATTAATCTTCAATATATTTCCAAGAAAAATAAAAACAAAATTGAAAGTTATTTTGGGTGATAGCATTAGCCACTTTCTAATTTTCATTGCGAACACTTACGGTAATTTGGAATAATTTTCTTAAATATCTTGTGTATGGTTTATTGGTTTCAGATTGGACACTTTTCTCTTGATTTACTTTTTTCATTAATGAAGGAAAATTGAAAATTCGATTATAAACTCAAAATTGGATATATAAAAACAATGTTACATTTACAAATTGAATAAATTACTCAAAAAAAAAGTCAGAGAAGAAGCGTTAGCAACTTGCAGGACCGCCATGTCGTTTATCTGCTTCCAACTTCAGTCACTCCTCGCCTGTTCCTCGCATAAACAAACCACTCTAATACAGTAATTAGTAAAAAAATAGTATAAGTGTCATATTTCATATACATCTATTCAGAAGCTTGAAGACTAATAATAAATTTTTTTGACAAAAAATGTTCCTTTTTATTGCCCATCTGAAGTCAGATGGTTGAAGTACAAGTCAAGGTCGGCAAGAATGGCAGTGGATGCCGTCTGGCGAACGCAATGTTACTCGACGCAATACTAACAATTTAGATTATATAATATTTAAAATTAGGAAAAAATTGTATATAAGCAAATAAACATAACCATTTTCGAAGGATTTTAAGTATGGCCATGTTGATTCAATCCTTAATAATTATGAATCGATTCCTATTGTTAACGCGCTGAAGTTGGAGAGCGTGGAAGCGTCTGGCAACGCTCCTTCCCATTTTCTCTCGTAAGCGATGGCTGCTTGAGTCATGTACGCTAGTTATTACCACCAGGAATCAGCAGTCTTTATTAGGCTTTTATCACTTCGTAGATTTTTGCCATTGTTTTGAGACAACTATCGTATAAATGATTAACCTGCTGGTATCACTGATTTTTTTAACTCTGCGGATATTTAATGGCACTGAAATAAAATGGTGTCGAGCTCCACGTGGTTTCAATGTGATAACTTCTGTGTATTTTACTGTGAAGTGGTAACAATTGACAGAAAATTTTTAAATTTATACCGATATTTCTCCTTGATATTTTATATCAAAATTTCGTTGCAATTTTGCTGTGAGATTGTAGAATTATTTCATGTAGCGAAAATACAGCTGAAATTTTTTAAGAGCAATTTATTCTTGTTCTAGTTTTTTTAAATATCGAAGAATAATTATTTACCAATTTTCGCTTGACATCATGAAGGGTGATGCAAATGACAATTTCAAATTTCAATATGCAGCTTTGAAAGAGAAGTTAAATACTGTTAAAAATTTCATTGGTTCACGTCTTCAGATGAAATAAGATCCAAAAATTCACCACTGCCTGTTCATGATAACTTAGCGGGGAATAATTAAAATTTGACCTCGAAGTGCATCTCATTGAAATGAACACCAAAGAAAATTGAGAATTATTGGATAAAAATAACATTTTTAGTATTGTGTTAACACATTTTAGGCGCTTTTTCATTCATTTTCGTTCATATTTAGGGGCTGCTCATTTTAGGCGAAAACATAAGTACAAGTTTCCAGCCAACAATAACTTATTTACAGTTTGATAGAGCAAAACTGTAATTACTACCTCGTTCTTATAAGAAGTAGTTTTAAAAAGTATTCTAGTTCTTAGGAAGGCGAGTAATATCTTATAATAATAATATTCTAGTTCTTAAGAAGGTACATAAATTATTATCATTCACTCAAAGCCGCTCGAGCAAGTATTTGTGTTTTTTAGTTATGAAATTTTCTACCGCAATTTTGTTCTGTTACACCCCTGAGAGAAGATTAGGAATGAGAGAATAGCGCCAATAAATTTTGACGTTTATGCAATGCCAAAGTTAAATTAGTCTTAAACTGGAGGAGCACAAAAGTTATATGTTTTTATCCCAAATCTTTAAAAAAAATTCTGATTAAAAAAATGAAGACCTGCCAATCGAAACATTATTTTTCAAAGTGAAATTATGTGATACAAAAGAAAACTTATCACCAAAATATGAACAAACTCCTTACGTGTAACATAAGCAAAACAGGCCTACATCGATTCAGAAATTGAGAAAAACTTTAAAATTAAATTCATTTCCACAGAGCAGCTTTATTTATCTCGCTCTTTCCTCGTTGAGCATAATGTTAGAAGGAGCGGCGTCATGACTCAATGTGCCTATACTTCACAGGATGGCGGAGAAAGGCATCGGCGATACGCCGGGGTTTGGGAGCGGCGGAAAGGGGGCCTCGGCCGCCCAGCGCTTCTCTTCAGCGGGAAATGGCATCGGAAAGCGTATATTCGAGGCCTATTCCCGCCGACACGACTCGGATGCATGCGTTCTGATGTTTAGAATTCAAAGTAAACTCGACAATGACCGATATTGATTTCGGCTAGTTAACTTGACAATTGTTACCCGATATTGAGATTGGCTAGTTGACTTCATAACAGTAACCCATTATTGAGATTAGTAACTTAACTTAACAATAGAAACCCATTATTGAGATTGGTTAGTTAACTTGACAATTGTTGCTTGTTATTGAACTTGGCTAGTAAACTTGACAATTTTTTCCCGTTATTGAGATACGATATAATTCTTCGATTGGATATCGTTGTCATTGGACATTTCTTTGCTTAAAAATCGTATTTTAGGGACTAAATTATTTCAATGGGGTTCTGTTAAATGTAATTCAGTCAACAGTAAAATTTACTCTCTAGAATAAAAATAAATTTAAATCATCAGAAATGAATTTTATGGAACAGTGTTCAGAGTGTTAATCACTGAGTGCTCATATATAGGAAAATAAGACGAAATATTTGTATTTTTGTTCACAGATTGATGTCACATAAATATACATGTGTTGCAGCAGATTCCAGATTTTGAGCACCATTTTCTTTTGAATTCAACTATTTGTTTAGAAAAAGGCAATAAAAATGATAATGTTTCTCCAACGCTTTAATTTATAATATTACGTTCACTCTAAAAAATATATGTAAAAAATTTGGTACATTATTTAAACCTTTTACGTCACGCTCTTCTCAAATCCAGACAGCGAATACAATTTTGACGATTATTTTCACCTGGTAGAGTACAGAGTTATTGGAAAATATAATATTTTTAAGCGTCGCAAGTCTAAAATTTCATAGAAATCTTTCACTGCCCAATGAATGTCATGCCATTGTTGCTTAAGAATCATTTATCAGTTTCTAACAACAAACTGCTCCAGGCAAATGCCTTGATTGTATTACTATTTATTTACGGGATGGAAAAATCAGAACATGGAAGTTAATATCTTTAAGCGTGATTCCAGAGGTTTATGTACCAAAAATAATTTTTGAAAAATTGGTTCTCAGAATGATGGATGAAAAACGAGAAACGCTGTACCGTTGATTCATAAATGAATCCGACCTATAACCATTCCAAACACAGCTATCATCGTCAGTCACGAATTGAATTTATTGCTCTGACAAAAGCGACATCAAAACAATGTATTCCAAAAATTTTGGAGAGGTATCAAATTGTTTCTTTCACCTTTTCCATCCCAGTAAGATACCAACACACTGCTCTGTAGCATGGGTACTGTAATAATAAAGATCTATAACTCTCAAGCACTGATCGACATCATGACTTTACATAAATTCTGTAGAACACCTGCAAACTTGTGCAAGTGTTGTGAGCAAACTGACTGAGCAGCGGCGGCGGAAAGGGAAAGTGGCCGATGCTGCTGAGCGTCACTATCCTGGGCAGTAAAATCTCCGACAAACCACAACACGATCGTAAAAGCGCCCTTAAATGTAACAGCAAGGAGTAAAAGTGTCGTCACAAGTAATAAAGTCGAGCGGAATTGGTAGTAAACTTATTGTAAGAAGCAGTTCATTGACGAGAATGGGATTATAATGAAGTGGCACGGTAGTAAAATCACGCCAATGAATGACCGAGCCTCGTGACACGAGCAGTAAAACTGATAGGCGAATAATCGCTGTTTGCTCAACTTGGATGTATCATTAACAATACTGTCAGAGATCGAGGACGATAAAGGAAGAATTTGACGGTTGTTTAATTGGAGACATGCTTGAGATTTGTTTCAGCCGCACAAAACACGTGCAGTCATAATATTAATCGATGAAAGAGTGAATAAAACATATCCAACAGAAGTGGGGGAAAAAATATAGACGCACTTGAATATTTTACTAGTAAATGCGAGAAGTTTCGTAGAGAAAAAATCCTGTTAAAGTGCTACGTCGCGAGACGGTTTTATAGGTCTCTTTTCAATGTCTTATTCAAATCTCATAATGGATTGATTTGAAACTTTCAATAAAATTGACTGCTAGCAACTGCATGTGTGTCAAATAAAAATCGAAATGTTCTTACTTTCGCCGATAACTTTATTGTTAAAAGTGTTTGAAATTACTTATTGAATAATTTGGGCCAGTAGAGAACAAAAGGAATGTATTCGAAATTTTGGTTAGCCAGTCGTTGTTAGCAGACGAATGTGATTTGAAAATTTAACCTTGAAAGAGAAAAAAATTAGTCTCTGTCCACATGGTATAAAATTCTTAACAACTTTATTTTTCAGAAACGTGAACGCGAACATGGCAGTTGGATGAAAAAAAGAAGCGGTTAGCTTTTATATTCCTGTGGTTGAAAAAAAACAGGCCCGTTTTTTGTTGCATTCGTTTTGGTTCCGAGGAGGAAAACGTCCAGGAAATTCAACTTGAAAAATTTAAGCGAGAATTTTTTTGTATAATCAAGGTAAACGACAATGAATGCTGAAAAATTTCCGCTGTACATACAGTTTTAGCTCACAATTAAAATCTCAGAGTAACAACAAGAATTTACTTATATTTGAACTGCTGTAAATTCCTTGGTTCATGAGCGGCGCGAATGATATTTTTCGAATAAATTATGTGGGAAACAAATTATAGATTATTTTAGGTGTTGAATATCCCCTGAAAACGAGTAACTAAATTAAAATTTGTGGAATTTGAATCAAGGCTGGAGTGCAATATAGTTCTCACAGACGATAATTCAATTTAGGTTCGCAACTTAGCGACCTATTGAAATGCGTGTTGCATGTAGGTATTATTAGGTATTAACATCAATTATCATTAGGTATTAACATCAATTAACATTAGGTATTAATATCAATTAACATTAGGTATAAAACATTAATTACTCTCGCAAATAGACCACCAGAGTAGTACTGCAGGTTGATGCTTTCATGTTGGAGTAATTGTTTGAAAGAACGCATAAAATTTACTAAAGATGGTTTTCAATTGCGCGGTATGATACGTCATCGAAAATATGCTGCGTGATTTATCTTTAAATATGCTCGAAACGTATCACATATCATATTGCCAGGGACATAGGTCCATCATACTGTGATCAGTGGCACATGTTTATCACATTGCACAATCGATAATAAATTAAAAATAAATGGATTTATGATTTCAGGATTACACTATGAATCTTCTTTGTAAACTCCAAGTTATTAATCCTGAGATTTTAAGATAAATTCGAAATAACTTAATGACTATTTCTCATAAAAGACGAATTGTTACTTTTCTGACATTTTTCAGTGAATTTAGAATTTAGTTTGTATCGTGAATAAATACCGCTGGTTTTGATATTTCAACGTCATTCTCATTTTATAAAGACTAGATTCCCTCATCTCTTTTAGATAACTATTATTCAATTCAGTACAGTGTAACCAATGCTTTTAAATCGCTAAAAGTCATAGCTCTCCCCAAACCTATAAATGAAGCATTAAATCCGTAATACCCCTCATACAGCGCAACCCAAGCAGATAACGCAGTAACACGCAGCAGATAACGCTTTCATACAGTACCCAGGTCACTCATTTCTGCATGAGTCACCCGCAGCCTGAGTATTTGAGTGTTCAAGGCAATATACAAAGTTTGGGAGAGTACGAGCGCAGCGAGAGCGTCGGCAGCAGTTGCGCGGCCTATAGTTGCAGCAGCGGCGACGGCTAGAGAACGGCTCGGCTTGGCTCCTCCCACACATGGTAGTCCTACGCGCTCTGTAAAAACGTTTTTTAGCGCGATGCTTTCGTGTGTGTGTGTGTGTGTGTGATCCTGTAAGACTGAGAACTTTTTAGCAGGGTGACTGTGTACGCAAAACAGAGC
>JACJUY010000057.1:383602-399379 GCA_014220935.1 Platorchestia sp. MABIK
TGTGTGTGGAGTTCGTAGTCGAGGATGTTGCTTTAGTGGAAGAACAAGCATACGGGTATGATAATGTAAGCGTCACATGTCAGGCTTGATGGATGGATGACTGAGCGAGGTTGTCATTAATACATGTGTGCTTGTATTTTCGTACTAGCGTCGTGAGGCAAAATGTTCTAGATAATGCGATGAGATCAAGTGCTAACAATAATCTTTTTTTAAAATAGGAACTTCCGTGAACGTTTAAGCACTACTTATCCCACAGATAAAATTCATTGTCACCTGGTGACAAGAGATCCTTATTTTGAATTTTCGAATTCATTTCCAATCCTTGTAGAAAAAACACGAAAATGTACGATATGAAACGAGTTTATGTTCTAGCACGTCACGGACACAATATTGAACAATTTACATCAATTTCGCTTCAAGAGTGAATATTTGGTTCAACAATCAACAAGCAGGATTGAAATTTAGTGTGAGAAACGCAGGATATGAGACAGGCGAAGAGAAAGAGATCGCATCGCTCGTAAGCAGACCGAATGTTGCTAGCCCGAACGTGGTGGCGCCAACCCGTGCAAACAAACTAAAGTCGCGTCAGCACAGGGCTGTTTTGCTGTCGCAAATGCTGTCGCCAAACAGCCTATGCTGATCATCGAACACTCATCGGTTACACTTCATTTTGACGTATGTGGAATGCAGAGTCCTGACTGAAAGACGGCGATTTGATTGGGACGAAAATGTTTACGCTTTCGGGAAATGAAGTTGCACCGTAATCAAGTTCTGAGCTGGCGCGCCGTGCCAACAACAGCGACGAGCTGTGGAGGCACCCGAGACCTGAGGAAAAGCAGGGCCCAAAAAAAAGACAAATTTTGGACCATCGCAAAGAGTCTCGATGCCTCTTTATTTAACAATCCCGGTTGCAATTTGTTTCTGAGGTTAAATCTCAGAGATTGAGCGATTCTTTCCAGTCAAGGATTCCCAGCGCCCTTCCCGTTTTTTAAGATTACAAACTCTGCCAAGAGAACGGGAACCTACGTGGGAGATAGGATGGGGGTCGGTGGAAGAATTCTGGAACGGTGAGGTGAGCGAAGTGGGGTGGGTGGGGGAGGTTGTTATTTGGAACTGTTGGGGAGGCAGGGTGGGAGGTGACCTGTTCCAGCGTCACACTCCAGACGTCACTGAACGAACCATTTCGGACAGGGCTGTCAACACACAGAGACAGCCCCCAAATGCCAGTGATATCACAACACCGAAAAACTAACCTCTATAATACGTGAATGATTTTCCAGAAAATGGAATAAATTTACTTAAAGTCTTATTATGCACCCATCCGTACATGTATTCTGTAAAAATAAGAACATTCTTCACATAAGGCTGGCGGTGGGCGGACTTCTTGTATTGATTGCAGAAAAAAAGCCTACCACCGCGCCGCCCTGCGACGCAACGGCCGCCCACAAGCCTTCCCTCCTCGGCCGTGTGCCACTCCGCCTGGTAACTAACTTCCTATGCAGGCTGTGAGTAATTATCTTCTGTAAGTGAATCACTCACTCAGACAATAATTATTGGGATTGCCATGCAATCGAAAAACTGATTATTCCCAGATTTGCAGTGCCCCGACATTTCTGCTATTACTGTCAGAGTCAATGTTGCTTTTGAAGTAAGGAAAATATATGTAATGAAGCTTCATACTTTCAGATTACTGTTTGTTAATTTGGAACCACTAAAACTAAATTTCATATTTCCAGAATTCAAAAGTCTATGCTTTTCATTTAACAGCAACTGCCGCAAACTATGCTACTTCGCATCTACAAATTACAACACGAAATATTTCTAAAACAGCATATTCCAATTTCCTAAATAAAAAAGGCTTTTTCTAAGTGTTGGCACTAAAAGTGCTTTTTTAGTTTGAAGAAAATCCCAAATTTTCACAGTAAGTCCTCATGTTTTCGGTCGCAGAGGCGCAAAAATTCGGGGAGCACACGCGCGTGCTGGTCGAAACGGCCGGAAGGGAACGATAAGGGCGATAGAACATTTCACATCCTTCCATGAGCGAACGATCGCGACAGCTCTGAGCCCCGGATGGCCTATCTCTGACGACTTGTCATGGTACCTCGAATAAACGCCTCGGAATAACTCAATGTAAGTTTTAGCAGGGTAATTACTCGCGGTTTGGGTGCACCTATGCCTCGTTTTGTGGATATTAAGAGCTTTCTTATCATGCAATTTCCGTTGCTCGTACATTCGTTCTAATACAACACGCAGAGTAATTAAGTAGAGTTGTTTTATTGTTTGAAGTTTTGTATCATCGGAAGAGATAATCTTCGTTCGACCAAGCAAAAATAAGAAACAAATTTTTGAATATTCCCCATTGGAAATATAAATTGATAACCCGTCAGTGTTCATTTTCGTAAATTTTTTAGGTTTAAATTAGTAGTCGTGAGGTAATTATGTTGTAGCAGCCGCGTTTGTGGCGTGGTTGCCGAAATTATGTGCTGAACATAATTGTACTTGAAATTTCTGAGCATTAAAATGTAATGACATCAAAGCACTAAATGAGTTGAAGCAAATGAATAGGAAAATACTGATTTTATGGTCACATGACATCGTTCATATTTTGGATTTTTTTAAACTTCACAACCTTTCTCTGAACTTAATGATGGTGAATTTTTTCAAATTGTAATTCAAGCCTGCCAAATTGTGAAGCCGTTTGCTTAAATTTTATGCTGTGGCAAATAACTTCGCATTTACGTCGTTTATGGTGACGTATGTCGGGAAGGTTGTCAATCATCATCCTCAAACAAATTTCAGAATGATTTAGCTGTGTGTTATACAAAAGTATTTAATCTTGAGTTACAACGTCAATACTCGCTCAGAAACACACCTTTATTTTATGAAAGTCTCAAAGAAGTCATGAAATAAAAAATATTATCAGTATTTGTAATCCTAACGGCACGTCTTGAAATAAATTACAGAATAAAATCAAATTTGTAATGAATTCGCAACTAAGGACGACAACTTGCAACGATGATGAATCTTTAACGGATGCTTGTTGTCTGTGTGAAAACAGTTTGAGTTCTAATCAAGTTTTTTTAACGTTCACAAAAGTTTAAGATTTTTGGACAGTGAAGACGTGTTGAAAATCTAGAACAGTATATTATTTAGTGTAACAATCTATGAGAAAGTTTCACCCCATTTTTCGAACATCAGGATTACAAAGCCTCCATTTACTTCTCAGCTGCGCTCCTCAATGTGCATGTATGAAATTTCTTCGCTAGCTCAACGCAAAGCCTTTTGTTTTTCTTACTCAAGAATCCAAGTTAAAAAACACAGTTCCCTCGCCTAGAAAAGCCTCTCATTCGCCGTAAAGGTGAGGAGCGCTCCCTCGCTCCCTCTCTCTCCCTCTGCCATACATCAGCCGAGCATCCATCTTGTCTTCTCATCTATTTTCTTCAGCAGCACCCCAACAAAAACGCCTCGCCTACGAGATTTATGGCACCACTCTCCGTATTTTTAATATTATAATGTTCCTTACGGCGGAGATTCACCTTCATTTTGGGAGATGTACACAAGACGCTGATTCAGGATTCCAGTGTATTCGTTTGAAAAGAAGTGAAGAAAAAGTCAGTTTCACATCCCTAATTGAGTGCATTCACTGTAATGCATGAATGCGCGTTCTGATGTGCACCTCTTCATGCATGGCCGATCAAATGATAAACTCGATCGAAGCTACGATCAAGATCGGGAGGCTTCGTTTATTATGATTATTGTAAGTCGTTCCCTTGACAAATTTCACCATAAGAGCTTGACATGCACGATTCTTCTTCCGCAATTTTCAGCAGAGTAATCTGAAAAAATGTTTGTTCCCCATGTAGTTGTATTGATTTTATTGAATCATGGCATTAGTTCGTGAACAAATGATTAAAATTAGGGTTGCGAATCCATAAATGGCATAGACAACATAAGCGGATAACATCTTCACTTTCAATGTTTGTGCGAATTTTCCCCACCGACAAATTATGATATTTTCAATGGAAGTGAACAAACGAGGTAAGTTAGAGAATCTTCGAGCGGAGACGTAAAAAATATTCCCGGTTTTCAAGAAATTTTTATTCTATTTCCCAACGTTCGATCTTTTTTCGCCAGAACTAGAATTCATTGATGACTACATGAAAGGAAATTGCTGTAGTCTAAGGTTTCTCTGGAATGCTAGGTCTGATCAGGTCATCTTATTTTACCGCAAACCGAAAAATCAAGGAACCTTGTTCGATGAACATACTATTTAATATATAACTATATATTTCACGATTATATAATTATTCGAATTGCAGAAGTTTATCGTGTGCGTGACCAGCTAGGAAAGGCGCAATTCCTGCTGCAGAATACTAATTCCAAGTGAAATCTATGTAGTTTTACGACAATGTATCAGTTAAATTGGGTTTTAAACGCTCGTAAATAAGTTGATATTATCATCACAATTCTACCGTGGCCTCTGACGTAGGCCTTGAATAATTATTTCCTGAAAAAATTGATGTGTGTTATTCTTAAGTAAATGAGGTTTAAAACCGTTTGATCAAAATTTGTGTACATCACAAGATCAATAAATTTGTTAATATTATTAAATAAGGTAAAACATGGTCCTCTCAATAGATGTAAATGGTCTCATGATGCATTTATTCTGGATTACTATGATTACATAAAAACTCTTGAAATTTTGATATCGGCCTCAGTTTGTCCTGATTGATCTTATTTTCAAATTGCCCGTCCTGCAAGTAGTTGAAAAGACCCTTTCTGATTTTAAAAAGTTTAGAACAATTTCAAGTATCTCTAAAACAAATTTCAATTTCTTAAACAACTGCAGAAAGATTTTAAATGTTTCCGGCATGAATTTTTTATTTATGATACAACTGTAGAACAATTGCAAATGTTTCCAGAACAATTTCAAATTTCTTATAGAACTGCAGAACAATTTCTAGTTTCCAACACAACTGCAGAAAAAATTAAAATCACTTCAGAACATTCTAATTTTTCATAGAAAGCGAGAACAATGTAAAGTGTTGTCGGTATAAAGAATTTGCAACGTTAACTTATTAGCTCTTTGCTATGTTCTAACTATTAAAATTTATTTTGAATGTTTTGTAACGAAACAATTGAGTTGCGTTGAAGTTTTAAACTGAACTCGAGTCATGTGCTAGAATAATTAACGTAAAAAGTTCAGAAAATCTGCTTCATTTTTATCAGTTAATAATTACTTGGAATATACTTTGTCTAAAGAAATACGGCAAAGAAGTGTGAGAAATTTACCCGAAATGTTCAATTGAAATTATTTCTTTGTTTACTAAAAAATTGAGGATTGACTACGAAATCGTATTGAAGATCATACATATGAGGATTAAACTTTAATTACTGATGACTAATTGGTACAAAGAACTCAGACAAAAATAAAGAACTTAGGCAGTGGGTTGTGTCTTGTAAATAATGAAGCTCCTCCAAACGTTTCTTCGATGAAAAAATTAAGATTGTTCAAATTGAGAATTTCAAAACATAGTTTCGCATGGAGAAGTCAAGTTTAGTAAAAATTAGGTATTCTATACGACGTCAGTAAAAAAATTTCCATTGGGGTATTTTTTGGAGCCTTCATCCAAAAAAATTTTTTTAACATTTTATAGTCACATTCATTCAACCTTGCGTTTAAACTATTCAAAATGGCATGCTCCAGGTATTGGCAGTAATTCAGACGATAATAGTATCGGTGACCTTTGACTGAATTCTGAAGTTTAAAAATAGCTTGAAGCAGAATTCACTAGAGATATTCAGGTAAGGTAAACTACAGAATATGGTTGTTTTTTACCGTGGGAATGATAAAACACAACGAAAGTGATGCATGGGAATAGATTATAACCCCATGATTTGAAACTTGGATCAAAGGAAACTATTAAATTGAGTGCCATAAGTTTCGAAAATATATTAAATCCGCTATTTTTGTAGAATAAACCACACCACAAAATGCTCTAGTTTGAAGTAACTTTAAAAACCTTAACTACTAATTCTGTTTGTGGTTCATAGAATTTATTGAGCTGAATTTACAGCCGGACCTTTAAATTGTAATTAATCAAATAATTACCATTATAAGTATCATTTCCATTTCATTAGTTACTTTGAGACTCCCTAGCCACAACAGAGGCGACCTCAAGAGGGTGAAGAAAAGGGACAATTTAGCCTGAAATATAGAAAACAAGGAATCTGTACACAAGGTGTGTGTTTTTCCACAGGATTCCATGCACATAAAAAACGTAAGTTAAGAAGAAAGCGGTAGAAAAGACAAAGGAGAGATGGCCAAGAAGGCATAAAACAGAAAAGAGCGACGGGGGCATGGAAGGTAAAAGTCTTGAAGGCTCATGAGATGAGGAATAGTTTCTTCTACGTCAGATGAAACTATATGTTTTTAACAGAGCCAAAGAATTATTATTCCCACAGTTGTCCTCAATACTCAATACACTTCTTTCACAACTCCTCAACTCAACGAAATATTACAAGTTCTTCATGTGTTAAAAAAAGAAGAAAATCATTCAACATTTGTATCTCTCAACATATGTTGAGTGATTTCATTTTTACTTTAACATGTGATGAACTTGAAATACTCAATACATTGTGGAAAAAATTCTTCACTTGTCAATAAAAAGATTATAATAAAATTGAATTTGGTCTTGATTTTATTTCATTTCGAAATTCAGTTGATAAAATGTTGAGCAAGTACTTTTTCCTGTCTGTGGAGCTGGGATGATTCGTACACACCGGAGGGTTGATTTTTACATAAGTCTAATTAATAAATGAACTAACGAAGGCAAGTGTGATATGTAAGAATATGATGTAAAGTGAGATATCATTTTTTTGTGTATTACAAGTTGAAAATAAACTCAAACTTCTTTCTTACCTTGTTTGTACATAAAGATGAGCTGAGATGAGTTAATTGTTCTAACCATTATTATCATTTAGAAGGGAGTTAAAATAGATAATTAATGACTGGCTTATGACTTGAAAATGAGTTGATGTCCTTAGTTCTAACCCAAAAGTAAATGGAGCGAAGTAATTTTTAACTCAATTCAAAGACAGGTGTGAGTTGAAGACGTAGATTCTCACCTTGATGTTGACTTTGAAGTTAGCTGGAGAGGATAGTTCTTACCTTAATTCAAGTGAAGTGAAATGAAGAGACTAGTTCTTCTCGTAATTCTAAATAAACGAGAGTTATTAATTCTTAACTTAATTCAAGTGTAAAAATGAGCAACTGAAACTAGTTCTTACCTTAAATCAAGGGTAGAAATGAGTAAACAAGACTAGTTCTACCTTCAATTTAAGTGTAAAAGGGAGTAAACGAGACTAGTTCTTCCTTTAATTCGAGTATAAAAGTGAGTCAAACAGACTAGTTCTTACGTTAATTCAAGTGTATAAGTGAGCAAACGAGACTAGTTCATACCTTGATTCAAGTGTAGAAGGCAGCAAAAGAGACTAGTTCTTACGTTAATTCAAGTGTATAAGTGAGCAAACGAGACTAGTTCTTACCTTGATTCAAGTGTAGAAGGGAGCAAAAGAGACTAGTTCTTACCTTAATTCTAACTTAGAAGTGAGCTGAAGAGGTTAGTTCTGGCCGGGATTTTGTCCCGTGTGGTCCGGGACTCCACCGCCTGTTTGACTGGGAGTCATGTTTGGTGGGACAGCTGGGGTCTGTTGGGTCTGTTGAGGCGCGGGTTGCTGTTGTGGCTGTTGTTGCTGTTGCATCATCTTCTGACTTTGAGCTACTTTTTCTTGTTCATTCAATTCTTTGATAGCTTGTATTTCTTTCTTGAGTTTCATCCGCCTGTTCTGGAACCATATTTTGATCTGTCGCTCAGTGAGACAAAGCGCATGAGCCATTTCTATTCTTCTCCTCCGGGTCAAGTAGTGATTCGTATGGAATTCTTTCTCGAGCTCCAAAGTCTGATATCGAGTATATGTCTGACGCCCTCGTCGCCGTAATCCATTTGCACCTGAGAAAAAGAAAGGGATAATTTAAAGCTAGGCAATCAAGGCAATGGTTTTAAGTAAACTTGGAATATTACAACAAAAAAAAAGGCTCGTATAAAAGGTTAACACAAATATCACTCGATGCTGTACATAGAATTTGCATACTGGAGTTGTCACTCGATGTAAATGTTCTGAAAAGTTGACAATATATTAATCACAGGCACAAAAAGTAATCATACGAATGTACTTCCCCAACAAACAATGATTATCATTTGAACCGAAAATATTATTATTGGCCTAATCTCACTGCAAATATAAGTGACAAATACAATCTCCGAAAAAAATTCCCTCGTCCAGAAATCAACATTGTTAAAAACTGGCAGAATAAAATTGGTTGTCCAGTAAATACGAGTAATAAGGAAATAAAGTTACATGAAATGAACTTGATGCCACGAAGTGTGATGAGCCTTGTGTAAAAAATGTAAACACAAACGGAATGAAGATGAAAATTGCATCATGTGCGACTGCATTTGTTCTGCGATGAAACACATAGGCTGAAAAGAAAAAATGATTATGAATGGGCAGTAATAAAAAGAAGATATTTCATTATTGACACATTTCCTAGAGTTCCGGCGCAAACTTACTTAGGAACACATTAATTTTCCTGACATTTTCACCTAATCGTAATCGAGATAGAGGCACTTTGAGGACAAATGAAATATGAACACGATTAAATCATTCACGGGGTATAATTGTACAACAGACGAATGAATTGAACATTAACATGAGGAGAAAAGACCACTACTGCCTACAGCATGTGAACATTTCTATTTTGCAGATTCTAATGCTATTTTCTGAAAGCAGACTTAATTTTGCAATTTTCGGAAGGTGTAGACGTACGTACGAAATTGACTTTTCTGCCTCTAGAGAATACAGGAAAAAACGAGGTGAAATACATTAGAGAGATGAAGTCCAAACATTCACTGCATTATTATGTTTTCATTGGGTGGTCTAAATATCAATATGACGGAATTTTTTCCGGGCAACTAGCTTCCAAGAATTGTAATGGTAAATACTTAGAAGCTTTTTTGAAAAATATATATTTATTTTAAATGTATGCCATTATAAATGCACACGATACAGAACTGTTTTTTTATCTGATTCTTCGACGCCTTCCAATGAGAAATAGAAGCCGTCACAAATACCATCTTTCATGCCATACTTTAAATGTTATGCTGTTTGAAGAACAATTATAAGTTACAAAAGTTTGCGCCAATAATCTCAGTCGCTCACCTTGGACAACGAAACATCATAGTTAAAATCAGGTTAAATTGGTTTCACCTCATTTAAACAGCATTAAAATTTATGAAATCGTGATAAAAATGACATCGACTGCTGTACATGCAATGCACGTGTATAATTCTATTCAGAGTTAGAGATCCAATGTTAGAGCTGGGCCGGTTTTGCTGAGGCAAACATGCGGACGGCGTTCCTTAAAAAGCCTTGTGTATGAGTTACGATCGAAGCAAGCCTCGCTACTCCTCAATTCCGCACTGGCACACCTGTCATTACGCTGCGATGTCTCTATCAGCTTGCACTCAGCCCCAGCGATATATTCTCGACCAACGACAAAGAAAAACGATCGTTGCAAGGCCTCTTCGTCCAGACGAATCAATTAGTTCGTTGCGCTACGCGTTCTAGTTCAGTAGTTTCATTCAATGTACGTTTGTTTGTTGTAGATGCTCAATGTGGCTTAATCGAGGGTGAAATTAAACATGGTATGAAGTTCACAAAAGTTGTGGGAGGAAGCATTACTTTTTCAAGCATTATTTTCCTGTGCATTTCCATACCGTTCACTCTAACATCTTGAATGTAGTTTACACAACTGTTAAGGATTTTCAGAATATGAAACTGAAGGTGTTAATAATTTCCCATACATTGAGGAAATCGGCATTATGGAGCTTGGAGGCAATCAAACGAAATTTTTTCGAAAAAATTTGGATTCAATTTAGAGTTACGATACCGAGCTGCGCGGAGTGCCACCGCACACGGAGCGAGAAATCTCTCTGGGAATGTTTTAAGAAATCACAGCCGATATGATACAGCTCTGTTAGTTTTTTCGTTCAAGAAAAAGTATTTTCAGCTTCCTAATGATTCTCCTAATACCCAAGGAGTTAGGAATAACCCAATGTGAGCCTTCATATCTGAAAAGTTTCTAAGATTTTGTGCAAAAAATTAACGTTGAAGTGTTATTTTTTACAGTCAAATAATATGTTAACGAATGATTTTTTTAGTTTACGAAACAAATTTCGAAATAATATTTCACGAAAATAGCCAGTTTCTGCAGTCTTCTATAATTTGTAAAACCACCATTTTACCTAAATTATTAAACTCTCAAGAATGTGAAAAAACTTCTTTTAAAAATGATTAAAACAGCACCAACTATTAAAACTCTACTAAAATGCTGTTGGCAAAGATTACAGGTGCAAGTCTGTTACTGCTGACAATATCCTTAGGTAAGATTCTTTAGGTCTAAACCTCTGAAATAATACAAATGATTGTTGAAAAACATACCACAGCATGATTTGTTTTTAAAAGCATCGCAACGAGTCTTAAAGTGAACATTTCAAATCAAAGACGAATTCAATCGACCGAAGCTACGCACCTTCATCGGACCCTCCTGGAGAGCCAGCCTCTTCGTCCCCGCCATTTTGACTCAACGGCTCACCCGTGATTATTCAATAAAATAAGTCACTAAAAGACTATTTTCACTTGATGTAGTTAAATGAAATACCCCTTCCCTCACTTTTCTCATTTATTTCCTTAGAAACACCATGAAAGTTGTCCGCGTGTTCGAATCAAGGATCCCAGAAGCACAAGGGTTATAGGTAAGAAACAGAGTTGTCCGACCTCCAACTGAGTGTCCAGGTCTTAGGGAAGGAGAGGCATGGAAAACCTCAGTGACGACACACACTTGGCTCCGCCTTCTCCAGAAGCAGACTCCGCCAACCGTCTCTTTCTTATCAAAGAAGTGGCGTATTTAAGAACAGGTTCTAGGAGTAGAAAGAATCCCAGTGGATACATGCAGAGGCACTACTCCCTCACACACGGGAAAGATTCTTGACTGAATTCAGGACAGGATCGTTTTGCCTCGTGAAGAAGACTTTATCTTTCTGAAATGAGTATGCATGTATGCACAACAGGTGACAAGGCCGTCAAGGAAGAGAGATCAACATAACTAACTAAAACTTATGGGCTCGAGTCGAACTTGCATTGTACGAAGCCCATTTGCAGATGATGCATTTGGAATATGCTTCTGGTTATTCACATTAACATTAAATATATTTCGGTTCACTTGCGAATGAATTAAACATGACATTTGTACATGAACAAGAATAATTTAATTCTCGTACAGAAATTTGAAGACATGATGCTAGGCTAACTATGTATTTTCGTTAATGCAGCTTTAAAGGGAAGAGGTTAGAAATATTTCGATCATAATTTACCATTGCTTTTACTCTTCCTTCTTTGCATACATTGAAACGAGAAAGTAATGAGACCAAAACTTACTCACAGAAATGAACTATAGTTGCTTTGATTAGAGCTTGGCTAGCGATTTATAGCAATCATAAATACTTTAAATTAGATGTAAAAACTAGTTCCATCGGAAAGCTTGCATCTATGATGAATGCGAATACAACCAGCCATTTAATACACGTTCTTATTCTAGCGAAGTAAGATCTAATTAGTACCGAATGTCTAACATTTATTTCATTTTTGGTTTAAAATGAGAAAAAGAGGTAATGTTCGCAAAAATAAATAAGATGAACCACCAGATTTTTTCTTTTACAGGGACAATCGAGAAGTGCAAAATAGACTAGATCAAAGTCCGTAGGTAACTACTTCCCTAAAGTCGAGGTTCAATTTTCTCTTAATGACTGCCTTTGCTAAAAAATAAAAACTATTTGAACTTTAAACTATTCGTTGAATCACAATGCAAGATAGTTCATTGAAGAATTAGGCCCTCGCAGACTCAAATCAATACTGAAACATAGAGCTGTACAGTGACGGAACTCAAGGCTCACGGCACATAGAGCTGCATTAATCGCGTGGAATAGGCCACAGATCACAGAAGCAGACGTTAGTGCGCAGTAAGTTGGCCGTTAGTATGCGCGGTGATACACCTCAGCAACTCCATCAATGCTATTAGTATGAAAGATGATCAAAGTCTCGGCGTTCTTCATTTTGAAACCAGCGACGATGTCACGGCAGTCAAGTCTCGTTACACAGGCTCGGGTCAGAATGAACTTGTCTCATCAGCATGTCCTTCCAACACCTTTGTTTTCAGCGTTCAATGAACGCCACGCATGACATGACACACAAAAGAAATTTGTGAGAGTTCGGAGTTATGATGATAAGTTAGATGAATTAAATATTTTGGTTTAAATTTCGCATAAAGGTCGGGTGAAATTCGAACTATTTTTATGCGGTATTCAAGTATGAATTATAGAAGTTTGACGCAGTGATAAATGCGATGTGCTATCTGAGAGTTAATTCACGTTCTCATATAATATGAGATCGATGAAATGACTTTATCTTCTGCCAACAGGGCACAACGAAATGCTGGTAATTACCGCTTATAACTTATGCCGTTTCTGTGAACTTATGACCCGCGCAATCAAGCACCATTCAACATTGCAGTCATAAATTAGTTCGTTTCATAAACTTATGATCAAAATTATTCAGCATAAATAACAGAAAGGAATGATTTAATCACATTGACTATTAAGTTTGCATTTTCCCACGGTGTTTGGTGTTCATTATTCAGTGCGTCGCATCGTGGTCTGACGTTCAGTCCCTTCAAGGAGCAAATTTTTTGAAGTCGAGGGGACAAGCTTCTGTCTTATAGAGGACTTGAATTCGATGGACGACTGTCATCATGCTTTTTAGGCACGGAACCTAATGCTGAATGTCTTCTTGTCAATGTGTTCTATGAATTTATTCATGTTCGACGAATACCAAAAAATTATATGTAACTAGTTCTGAAAGTCACGCCCCAGAAAAGAATTGAGGCGAGGCCATGGCCACTCATGTGATGAACTGACTTTAATTTCACTACCCATATATGTGAATTACGGTCAGAAGTGTTGAAAAACTTAGCTCCTATCTGTTTTGTTGCATACTTTCAGTTTATGAACGAATACTTTTGTGTCATCAAAATATAATTTCTTTCATGATGAACAGGCTTTATGCGTTCTATTTACTTTCCTTCGAAAATTTCACATTAAATCCGGTAGTTATTTCTCTACCCTGGACTTGGAAGTTCCAAAAACGAAATTTTAAGTTGTTACAGACCGCCATTTGTAAAAAAAAGTCTATACGCTTTTTTCAAACAATTCATTCATATTCATGTAGGCGTTCATTTGTCAACTTTTATATGGGGGATGGTTTAGAAATTATCAGTTTCTGGAAAACAATGTAATATGCAATACTAAAAATTACTTTCAATGAGAGAACATATAGAGAGCTTCAGTTTATGCACGCCCATCTAGAGAGACGGAATGTGGCACTGAAGCAACCACGGCCAGCAAATGAACAAATGAAATTCTGTCAATGAATCTTGAAAATAAATCGTTGCTGCTAGCAAAAACCAAAAAAGGTTTGAATTTATTCTAAGTTATGGAAATTAGAGTTACATTAACATTTCGATCACATGAAGTTATTTTTTAAACACAGACTGTACGTGCAATATTTTCCTAGAGTTGCATTTATTTTGCACCATCAGAATGACTGGCCACAATTTGAGTTTTAGGCTCAGAATCAGCTTTTACATAGAGTAGATAAAGAATTTTGATGTTTCTATTTATTTACGTTCATGTAGAATGTTTTACAATCATCGCAGAATACTATTCTCGGCTGCTTCAGTAACACTTAAGTGTGAGTGATATAACCAACGATAAAACTGCTCATTTTTTAGAGCAACACATTAATTCATTGAACTACACCATAAGGTTCATTGTTTCATGGCTTAGATATTGATTTTAGGATTAAAAAAAAATAATGACATAAATATTGAGAGAAAAGCCAAGAAGGGTCTGATTACTTTTACTTATTCATGAGTTTTAAATAGTTATCACATTTAGGATGGAAGTTTTTTAATTCACAAAAAAGTGTTGACGTCGAACAATTTTCATCATTGAACATTTCAAAATGCACTTATTTCAGTGATAAGACTCATTATTCATTCGATGCAATTTTTCAGTTTTGTGTTGATATTTTTCCCAGCGCTTTAAAAACGCAAGATCTCCCATTCTTGCTGAAAATCTTTTCGCAAGTTTCGCGAAGATTTTATGCAATAGAATCAGTTATTATTTCGTTATTCACCCCTGCCGAGCGTAAATATTTTCGAACAATGTTACAAAGATTTCGCTGCTCCGAAAACTTCCGTAAAAATTGTCGGAGCTTCAGTGGGTCACAACTGCTGTAACTGGAAAGCTTTATTTTACTATCGCCGCGCTCGCAAACATCTCCTAAATTTAGAGCTGTTGGCAGTGCAATATATTCGACAGGACATGATCTATGAATAGTTGCAAGGAAATCCGACTGGTGAAACAATTTATTTTATGATAGTCAATTCATCAGAGTACGATGTTCCCAGGTGTGACTAAGAGCTCAATATTTAAGAGTGGCATTTTACGATTATTTTTCTACGCTCTAGCAAAAAAATGCGACTTCTTGAGTACGTTGCTTGTACTTCGCGTTTATTGCATGTCAATGGTAGTTTGAAAAATGGGGTATTTCGGTACCCGCAATTTTTGCTTCTAGCAATCCCATTACGACATGCGTTTGATTTATGTAATGTGTTTTGATTGTCAGTGAAATGTTGGATTGGAAAATTTGCAGAAGTTTCTCAAAGAAACGCGTCTGATGTGAAGTTATACAATCAATGAGCGAATGAACTGCTTGAAAAATTTTGCAGTAAAAAATAGTTGCAACTTTTGAAAAAACTGGTAAAGATCTTAGTCTATGTAAATTAATTCCACTAAACTAGCAAATGTCAATAAAAAATACACTAAATTTGATCGACTATAGAAGCCAATACCGAATTACTTCATGTTGATGGGTATTTAGAACCAGTCTCCACAGAAACTTAAAAGCTCATTGACCAAATCAATATTTTAAATGAAATGAAAAATCATACTTGCTCCGTAGCAATATTTAAAACATATAACTACACCAACTGCTCACATGAAACGTATCAATATTCAACATAATCTAGATTTTCACTCAACCGAAACAAGTTACGCAAAAACATTCGCACTAAAAATAAGCAAGGGAAAGAAATGACTGCAATTCGGACCAGACCATATAGCGCAAAGAATATCAGATAGCAGATAGACTTGGCACCGGGAAATTCATAGAGCAAATGGACGGAGACAGTTCTAGATAGGTAACTTTATTATGAGGTCTGCCCTTGATAAATGCGAACTTAGACGTTAAGGTATTTATTATATAAGATAGAAGTTAGATGAAGCTCTTGATAATTGCAAACTTTGAAAAAGAAAGTTGTGGGATGTTAAGAAGGATGCGAATGAAATGGTCGTTCTAATGCTACTATGAATTATTTCATTTGAAATGTCTTCATAGAAATGAAGACGGAGTTATTGCCGGAAGTTTAAAAAAGTTTTATTTACTTTTTAATTTGTACGTAGTTTCTCACTGAGAACAAATATGATCTTGCGCGAGAAATTTCAGTGGATCGAGTTAGTTGCAAATTGATAGAATGAA
>JACJUY010000057.1:400788-415040 GCA_014220935.1 Platorchestia sp. MABIK
ACCGCATCTAGCCCTGCGTCAGCCCCCACAGCTCCGGCACAGAAGACCTGTATGGCAGTGGAGGCATTCCATCACGCACGCAAGGGTGCAGTCTTGAAGTGCTCGAATATTTCATCATGGCGAGTGGAAGAATGTTAAAACTGAAGCTAAAATATCAAAATATTAAATGGATTGTGCTGTGTTCATCTTACACAGGCTCAGGTTTCAAGATGATAACACGAGACAAAGTTCCAGTAAATTAAAATAGAAGCAAATTTGGGGAAATGGGCCGGTGGGCTCAGTGAGCAATTCACTCGTGGGAAGCCTAGAGTGGCCCAATGATGAGCCCCAATTGCGGCACACATCTACGTGCACGAGAACGAGAAGTGAAGGCGCTCTAGAGCCGCTCTTCCCTCGCCCCGCACACAGCCAGCTCTGAGACGAAGGCCAGCCGAGCGTAAGATGCTCACACCTCCGCGTTAATTACAACTTCTGGCAGTGACTAGCTCGGTTTTATTCCTCACAGTTGCCAAGTTCAGGTGACCTATTAATAAGCAACTTTGCAGCGCTCTAAAGAGTTCTCATTCCGGACTTGGCGGGAGAATTTAGGCGTTTTTCATGCTAGGAATTCATTTCCGGAACACGTCAATCTCCAGGGTCGGGCAGTCCGCTTTTGTCTTCATTCTTCCATAATTGTTGAAGAAATTCCCGTCTGGGAAGAATATGCGAGAAAGACGCGGGCATTTAAACTCAAAATATTTTTTTCCTAAGAAATTCTTTAATGCGATTGTTTCAGGCATTTAGATGAAAACTACGTATTTGACCAGGGATTTTTAGATCCGTAGAAGACGTCAATTTTTCAACAAATACTTATGGGTGCTGTTTGCCGTCTACATCGAGATGTAAATTCTGATCCCTCAGCACAGTCTACTTTACGTAAGGTCAATCAACATCAAGAAGTGCAGTTTCCAGTCTACTTCAGAAGTGTTTTCCAGTAAACTCTACAAACACATATTTAACAAACATTCTATGGAAAAATTTATGTTAAAATAATGACTTGAGCAAAAAATGATCGGAGAAAAAAGCTGTTTCATTTTGTTCAAATTTACTTGTTCCAACTTCTGGAAAATGTGTTCAATCGTCAGACCGAAAAAATCGTCAGTTGAAATGAGTTTCCTCACTCACGAAAGCCTTGAGGTGACGTCCGCACTGTTGGCGGCGTGAGGCGAAGCAGTGCGGGCGCGGTGACGGAGTTGGTGACGAGACCTCGGCTAGAGACCGCGAGTGTCGCTGTCTTCTTGCGGAGACTTGATAAGGTGGTAAGATGCAACTGTGGTGATAAGGTCGATTTCGTTAACGAATCAGGATCTCGAAGGCGAGCTGTGTCCGCAGAGGGGGTTAGTGAGAGTGTGCTGCGGCGCACATCAGGTTGTCGAGTGCTGTGCGCTGTCGTAGCGATGCTGAGAGCGTAGGCGTCAGCTACTGGGTCCAGCCAAATGAGAATGAGGTGTAGCGAAGAGGCGCTTGTGTAGATGCACTCACCCAGGGAAAGGGCGCAAACTTAGAAGTAGATGGGCGTTTGCTTCTCGTGTGGTCCACAAGAGACAAACTGTCAGCGTCGTCACCGAACAGTGAACTTGAGTGCATGTTGCTCCAAGTGCGTGACTTTTGGATGTAGCTGTCGAGTGAAAAGAAAGAGTAAGATTATGCGGTGTCACTAGTTTGTCTGTGCAGTTTGTTCGGTAGATAGCGCTTCTTATGGAGGCTTCACTCCAGATACGCCAGGCTGTGCGCTCCGAGGCCTCGGAAGTACGTCATTTGTCCGCTCATGTCAGGTTATCTTCGATGCAAGTACGAGCAGCTCGCACTCAATTCAAAGGATACTTTATTCCAATCAATCAGGTCTTATTCATTTCATCTTGTACATTGGTTTTTCAAATGCCTTGTAACCAACACCAGAACGCAATGACGCTTACCCCCGGTCAAGCCAGTACCCATTTCCGACACCTGGGTAGAGTGGGGAATTGTGGTTGAGTTCTCCCTTTCCAAACGGGGAGAAAGGCGGGACGGCACAGCCGGGATTCGAACTGCAGACACCTTTCCGCGGCCGTGAAGGGCACGCTGAACCACTCGGCCACGGTGAGCTGTGAGGCCTGTGCGCAGGCGAATCAATCTGGTAGAGTGTGAGCTATGCAAGTGAAATGTTCGACTACGTGTAAATTTGTAACATATTTTTATCTTTTTAAAAGCTTCCTGTCATCTAAGTCTTAACGGTTTCGATCATTTGAAAGAGAAAGAGGGTTAGTTTGATAAGTGGTATGAGTTGAAATTTTTGCTGGATGATTTAGTCCTCATATATGATGTGAAGAAATTCTACACATGTAGAGCATACTTCCAGAAGTTGAACTGACATGTCGATCTCTAGATGGAAGGTTTTCAGTCCACCTTCAGATGCAGTGTTCGGGTAGTAGTCCGCAATCACAAAGCAATATGTATTTAAACAAGATATTTTCAACTAAGCGTGCTCTCAAAAAGCTCACATCCAAATTCTATTAAAACAGTGTCAAGTAAAAAATTATCATTCAGTTCAGAGCTACGCTGAATCAGTTCAAATCGAAACTGATGCGAAGGTTCTGAAATATTCCGTAGATTCCCGTGCAAATTTCCCCCCACGTAAGCCAGAAGTGCGGTGTTTGTAAAGAGAGTTTCAACGCAGAGCAGCATAGGCGCCCTCAAGTCTTGCTTTGCGAGGTAAATTAACGATTCAGTGGGCGAGTTGAAACTGAAGATTCGTGATCGCACCTCATGATAAATAAATAAATTAGCCAGAAGGTTTTGGAGAAGATTCGAGAGCGTCCAAGTGGGGTGTTGGTTGGAAGTCTGGAGCTGGTCGCGCCGGTGGTGCTCTATAGAATGAACTGTGAAGTGTATAGGCTGATTGGTCTGCAAACAAATTTCTAGAATCAAATCCTCGGTTGATTTGGTTCTCCTGTCTGTAGTAAAACTACCATATCAGTAAAATAAACACAAGCTATAAGAAGATATCATTCTTCTCTGTCTTCTTGATACTTAATCGGTAGGCGCACGATGACGAACTGTGAGTGGCGTTGGAGGATCTCTAAATAGAAATTTGAATTTTCAGGCATTCCAACACTCAAATCACAGCTGTGTTTGCCATATGCAAATCATGTTTCTGTGGTTCGGCAATAAAATCACTCAAGTCGATGGAGCGAACAGCTGACTGTTTAAGTTTTTAGTTGACGTGCTCATACGTGCTATCCAAAAAAAGGTTCAAACAAGAAGTTTCATTCTAATTCAAAAAGCCCGCTGCTTGATAAATGGAGCTTTTAATTCTAAGACAACCATCCTGCCCAACAATTGTTTTACACACTCCTGCATTGCGCCTACCTTGTTCCTACTTAGTGTAGGTTCCAAATACCGCAGCTTCTTCCTCAGCTACCGTGTCCTGAGCATGGCGCTACCGATGCTTAACTTTGAGCTGCTTTCTAACACATTTTGATAACAATGTTTTTTACTTTTGTTGGACGGACACTTGGCTGCCATCAGATCCGTGTAAAGTCAACATCGATTCATCACTGAAATCGATAGGCTGTCATTACCCTGCTGACCACAGTACATGTTTATTGAAGTACAAATTTAAGATTTAATTTTTTATTTTTAAACTAACGAATGACTTCCCAACACTATTTTTTCTAAAAAAAAGTACTGCGTATTTGGACGTCATGAGATACGCTTTCCACGACTCATTCACATGCGTTTTTCCATCCAATTTTCGGGAAACTGCTGCAGTAGTTAAGAATTGATTCAATTTCAGGGTTTAGCGTATAAGAAGAAAAATCTACTTACAATTTTGATTGTGAATTTTTATATCAATTAGATCCTGATTCATCATTGTTCTAGCAAATAAAATGGGATCGCAAGTATTACGGGTTAAGAAAAAGGACGGTTTCAGTATAGATATGGCTTTCAGCAAGCAAGTTAGCATTAATTATTAATTTGAGTTGGAACTTGAGCTTGGCGGGAAACAGTACGAGTTGGGGGAACGCTACGCTAGCAGCCACCTCACTGCCCAGGCCAGCCGCTCGCCGCTTCTTCCTCGAGTCTCGAAGCTGAAAACAAAGAATGATAATTAATATACAGGCACCTGATCCTTATTATACTGTAAAGAGAATTAACGTAATTAATTTAAATTTGTTTGAAGAGCCACCATCAAACATGCGACCCATCAGTATATTGCTCAGAGAATGAGTTCGAGTCCTGGAGAAATCTCCATAACACGAGTATAAATGGCAGGGGTTCGGAAACTTTAGGATTATGGCAAGACCGGCTAGCTTCCTCACCTCAAGGCGAACACCTCGTAGAGTCGATCCCCTGGTAGTGGATTTACGTCCACCTGTCCCCAGTCCGGTAAGTGTGGAGCAGCGTTGAAGAAGAGTGTCTCCAGCATGTAAGTGTGGAGGAGCGTGGAAGAAGAGTGCCTCCAGCAGGTAAGTGTGGAGCAGCGTTGAAGAAGAGTGCCTCCAGCAGGTAAGTGTGGAGCAGCGTTGAAGAAGAGTGCCTCCAGCAGGTAAGTGTGGAGCAGCGTTGATGAAGAGTGCCTCCAGCAGGTGAGTGTGGAGAAGCGTTGAAGAAGAGTAAATCCAGTAGGAAAGTGTGGAGCAGCGTTGAAGAACAGTGCCTCCAGCATGTAAGTGTTTAGCAGCGTTGAAGAAGAGTGCCTCCAGCAAGTAAGTGTGGAGCAGCGTGGAAGAAGAGTGCCTACAGCAGGTAAGTGTAGAGCAGCGTTGAAGAAGAGTGCCTCCAGCAGGTAGGTAATTACCTATGGTGCTCACAGTAAATTACGCTGTCAGGTAGAGTAAATATCGTTTAACTGCACAGTTGAAGATGGAAGTACAAGGTTGGAGGTCTGCGAAAGTCTGGCTATTGGTGCTCACGCACGCTACAGTACACTTTCCATCTACCGTCAGACGACAAGAAGATCGGAAACTGCGCTACCAAGAAATCGTTTCCTTCATCCTGCCATTTATATCATGAATAAAAAGGGACTAAACTTAATGTTCTTAGAACTAGCTTACATCTAGCTTAAATCTAATGGGCGCGCTGGCAAAATAAACCAAACGAGCCAACACGCAGAACTATGGCTAGAAATTCGTACATGTTCTCCAGAACTTCTTGAACAGCACTCTAAAACTTTTTCCGATATCTGCGAGCTTACCGATCAATAAACTATTTCTGATCCGGAGCATCACAATCGGAGTGAAAGGGATGCTAAAACTAACTTATAATTAGAGCCCGGACGTTTAGGCATTCATAAAAAGGCACCTATGGCACTTAACCATAGGCATTTATGGAAGTGTTCGTTAGCATTCATGGCATTTACGTAGGCATTTATGACACTATCCATGGGCATTTATGGCAGTTACGTAGGCATTTATGGCACTATCCATGGGCATTTATGGCAGTTACATAGGCATTTATGGCACTATCCATGGGCATTTATGGCAGTTTCGTAGGCATTTGAGACATCCAATGCAGGCATTTTGGAATTGAACAATTCATGCTTTCCCTGATAATCAGCCGGTCCTGCACTATCATAAAAATGTGTTTTAAAGTATGAAATAAAAAATTAATCGAATTAAAGTAATGGCATTTACTGCAATGTTGACGAGAAACCATTTTTAATAATTGAAACTCATTTTACAAATGAAATAGAAATATCATTTCATAACATGGAATGAACTTTAGAGTAACGAGTAACAAAACTTCAACTTCAACAACAGTGAAAATAGCGAAACATTGCTAACTTTTACAACACATTGTTATTCGTCAGTCAATTCACTGTTACAAGCTGTGACAATGAGCTTCTTAATGTTTCCACAGGTCAAACTCAACCGTCGATCAGAGAGTATTTGCTTGTGTTTTGAGAATTATCTTTTAATCAACTTCGACAGATGCAACGGGGACGTACTCGAAACATGCTACAGCTCTCGGTGAATGATTATCAACGCATATTGAACATTTGTTCCGTTAAAAACCTGTTCAATATCTTTCATCTTTTCTAGGCCAACATTATGGCATTTTTCAGCTATGATTTCTAATGGCATTTTTCAGCTAATATGGCACGGCACAAATTATGGCATTTTTCAGCTTTGTGTTTGCCTTTTGCTCCGGGAGAGCTCTTCAATTTTTTTATTGTGCTATCAACCAAATATAAAGTATAATGCAGCGGAATATTCCTTGTTTCTAGCGCCTGCAGGGTTTGCGGTAGCGTTTGAAAGTGTGCTTTGATGAAGGAGAGATCGTTCTGAAAACTAGAATTGCACATCAATTCCTGGACAATGCGTGTGGAGGCAGCGTCTTCACTATCCTAGGTGTTGAACATGTCTTTTAGAGCTTAGAAGTTGGAAGAATACTAGAGCAGCTGATATCCACGCTCTCCATTTCGTGATAATTAATTGTGGGGGCAAGTTCAGGGCAGGATTGGGGCGCATTCACGAAAGTGAAGCGAATTAAGAAAAATTTTCTTGCCATTTGCAGTCAAACTGTCCACATTATGCACTAAACACGGAACATGGATCATGCAAGGAAACAGAACCTGCAACGTTCTAACCGATTTCTTCATGTACGGAGCTGCATCCGTAACAATTAGAAGTACGATGTTATAATCACGAATGTTTTTTCTCATTTTATCTATGGTTTTAGAGTAGTTTTTATCAACATAAGATTTTCTCAGAGTTGATTCATTTGAGACGCTCTTTTCGATATATTTTCGATAAATGATCTGACGCTTTCATAGGTCAATTTCCACAAGTATATGTGGAAATTATTCCATTTTCAACTGTTCATTTAACTAACCTTTCATCCTTAGAATGTTTCATCCTTAACTGATGAAAATGTTCAAAACAGTTGAAAACAGTTTAAAAAGTTGAAAACAGTAGAGAACAGTAGAAAACAGTTGCAAACAGTTGAAAACAGTTGAAAACAATTGAAACGGTAGAAAACTGTTGAAAAATTAAATCAATGAAAGTCTTGCACAAGTCCTCTTTAAACGTACGGTCCAAGTTAGGCGAATACTGAACAGTAGACGCGCTAGCAGAACTGGCCGCACTTCCTGGCGGTTGTGATTTTTCTACTTCCAGGTCGTCTTATAGATGCCGTTTAGACCGTAGATATTGGTGCACATATATTTTTTTACACATTTACCCGTGTCCTGCATGTATTGCAGCATAATGTATTATTTGCACCGCTAGAAAAAACATTTTCGCCGCATTCTGCTATGTAACCAAGAATATTGGCTGCATCTGTTCGTTTGGCTTTAGGCATTGAATGGATGGCAATTGAACTTATTTTACACAAATTAGTAGCAGTAATCTGAAAAGATAGGGAAAGGGAAAAAGAGTTATTGAAAACACATGTAACAAAATCAACTGGCAATATATTAAGCATCAAATATTAGTTAGGGTAATTATTTGGATTCATGTTATAACGACTACCGTTAAAAACCGTTTGGCTACCGTAAAAACGTCATCCATAACTATCGTTGACACATCGTCATTTGATAACCGGAAACCTAAAAACAACTAACTTTAACCTAACTACGACCGCGTTATTAACTTACGCTTTGCTCTGAGCGTAGCCTCGCTCACTACAATAATGTTTCACCGCAACCTGGACCGTAGATGCGGTCACTTCCAAACAACCAATCACCCGGAGCTCCCTTTTTCTCTTCAGGAATTTTTACTGATTGTATATACTAGTTGTGTTGGGTTGCAGCACTCTTGAAATAATATCTCTTACACAGGCAGCATAAGTAGGCGCTTATGGCATTATGAAGTCATTTATGGCGCTATGAAGGCATTTATGGCATTAAATGCACTTATGGCGCTTTAGGCATTATAGGCATTTATGGCAAAAGTCCGGGCTTTACTTATAATCAATCAATCAATCACAATCTGAGCAAGCATTAGCAAAGAAGTAACTGCTGTCTGTCGTGGCAGCCATGCTCTAAAATAATTGTGAAAATGTAATTGAAAAGTAATTTAAACATCACTCTCAAAATTGATTACGAAGCAACGTTACATGTCTGTTTTAGTTTTTCCCTTTGTAAAAATTTCAGAATTTCTGGTCTTAAATATAGTTATTTTTGTTTTTAAAACTTGTACGAAGCCTGATTGGACAGGCAAATTTCTGTCGCAAGAAGTTTGACGAAATGCTCTTTTTTTATTGTAACTCTTTGGTGGTTTTATTGACATTCGGTATATATGCTTAGTAGGGTGTAAAAAAAAAAGAAACTTGATGGATTTTTATGAGCAACCTCTCATTTCGTTCCTTTTCAGAAGAAAACTATTTCAGCAAAATTTTATACTGTAAAGCCCACATCTTGATGTCGCGCAGAGCTACAAAAGTCAGTACCTATACAGAACTCATGGAGGTATAACGTGTTCACTCCTGTCTTGTACAACAGTGAGTTGTTCACCTCTGTGAAGTGCACACAACATTCTAAGGATACTTCCCACTGGGATGGGAAGTTCATGTCCTCACTAACTAATGGAGAAGTAGTGGATCGCCTTCCTATTCTTGTTTCTGGAGAAGGAGTTCTCAAGTGGTAAAGCTGAATCGACAGCCACCACAATTACTAACGGCATCAAGGAATGGAAGCTTCAAGAGAGGATTGCAGCGCTTTGCTTCGACACGACTGCCACTAACACCGGTCCCAAAGGCGGTGTCTGTCTGCGTCTGTGGCAGATCCTTGGACGTGATCTCTTGAACCCAGCTAGTCGGCATTGTGTTTTGCAGCTTCTACTAGGAGCGGTTTCTCTGCATTGGTTACAGAGGATGCTCATAATTCTCACTTGAATTTGAATTTTACCCCTATAACTGAGAAACGCTCTAAGGAGCAGCTTTTTATTTTGTCCCTTCTAACTAAAAAATCAATGAGAAAATTTTGGAGAGCATCAGCCATTGGTATCATGCCGCGCTATTCACGTCAAGTTTTTTAAGGGGCAGGATTTGGAACGACGGGGAATTCTCTGCGGTGGGCTTTGACTACCTGAAGAAGGAACTGAAGTTGGTCTTCTGCCTTGGTCCTTCCACTCTTCGTGAATCCTGGACCATAGCCACCTCACGCTCCGCTGCATCGTTGGTCACAACCATGCAGCCCCTCGACTCATTGCTGACCACCTAGATAGGAAAGGTTATCTTTCCAATTTGCCGGGTCCTCTTCAAAAAAACTTCTGTCGATGTTCATGAGTTCAAAGAATCTCTTAGAATTTTAGTGACAAAGGAGGCCACAGTCTCGTCTTTAATTCCATTAGGAAGAGTCCTAAGGCGGGGAGAAGTCTCTTTGGATCCGTCAACTGCCTTCATGTTTGCGATGAACAACTTCTTAGCCTGAAGAGACCGTTCTCATCAAAAAGTGCCATACCAACTTCGATCTCAGACAGATACCAAAGATAGCGGGCCAGCGTCTTCGTCCCTGCCTTCCTGACGATTTCGTTGTCTGCTTCTCCCAGAACCTAGAAAATGGCGATATCATGACTGGGAGCACTGACTGCTGAACGTGCCAAGTATCAGGCACGAACGTAATGCTTGGCGAGAAAAATGCAGACCTCACTCAGATTCTTCAGAATGCCTGATCGTACTACACGGAAGAACGAGGGTCTTTGTTGTTAGTGCTGAGAGAACTGGGAAAGGAAGATCCATATCTCCAAGCCATTTATGGCCCGCGTAATCTATCGTGCTCGATGAACAGCCCCGGGTTTTTGGAAAGTGATGCTTTGGCAGCCATGTGGCACCCCTATAAGAAAGACAATGACCAACTCAAGGAGCTCTTTGTGGTCGTCGCACGAATGATTAAAGTTTAGCTGATTTTGACCGAAATATTGAGGACATCACTGACCCATGATGTACTTCGAATTGCATCTTCGGCTGTCCGATAGTCTGTTTTACCCACAGAAAGCCAAAACCCTTTGAATTGCTGAAAAATTGTGATATCAGGGCTCCGTGACATCTCTGTAACCACTGCGGAGAAGACCGCTTCTAGTAGAAGCTGCAAAAGATGATGCCGACAAGCTAGGTTCAAGAGATCACGTCCAAAGATCTGCTGCAGACGCAGACAGACACCACCTTTGGGACCGGTGTTAGTGGCAGTCGTTTCAAAGCAAAACGCTGCAATCCTCTCTTGAAGCTTCCATTCCTTGATGCCGTTAATAATTGTGGTGGCTGTCGATTCAGCTTTACCACTTGAGAACTCCTTCTCCAGAAACAAGAACAGGTAGGCGATCCACTACTTCTCCATTAGTTAGTGAGGACATGAACTTCCCATCCCAGTGGGAAGTATCCTTAGAATGTTGTGTGCACTTCACAGAGGTGAACAACTCACTGTTGTACAAGACAGGAGTGAACACGTTATACCTCCATGAGTTCTGTATAGGTACTGACTTTTGTAGCTCTGCGCGACATCAAGATGTGGGCTTTAC
Organism: Platorchestia sp. MABIK; assembly: GCA_014220935.1. NCBI lineage: Eukaryota > Metazoa > Arthropoda > Malacostraca > Amphipoda > Talitridae > Platorchestia > Platorchestia sp. MABIK. The sequence continues at coordinate 411,267 of JACJUY010000057.1, forward strand.
AGTATAAAATTTTGCTGAAATAGTTTTCTTATGAAAAGGAACGAAATGAGAGGTTGCTCATATAAATCCAACAAGTTTCAATTTTTTGAAACACCCTAATGCATAGGTAACATTTGCTTCTTTTCATCACTTCATGTCAATAGCGGAACCCTTGCACCAGTCGTAAAGCATCATTTCTCTGTAACGAAGGACTGGAGACATTTTGCAACCGACGTCACGCTTTTACCGCCCTGAGCTGCATGCCTCTGAGCCTCTGTTCCATACCTGATATATGTGTGAGTCAAATTTCTGCATGAAAGTATATTTCCTCTCAATGACGACAGCAATTAATGCTTAATTCGGGTGTAAACTTAGAATTCATCAGGTAACTATATCAGGACAGGGTGTCGCTAGAATTTAATAACAGTTAAACTGTGCCAAATATGCAGCTAAGCTGCGAATTATTCCCATCATTTTAGTTTTTCGGTATAATTTTAATATTTTGTTGAATGCAAACCAATTTCAAAGCATTATAAATTTAACGCTGTTAAGTTTTTTCAGGAATGAATAACGTGAAAATAAAATGTAAAATGTATGATTCCATGTATATATTATTCAATACTTAGAGGTACAATCCTTAATATAAATGTCTTCATACGTCTCTCAATAATTTATTTCAAAGCGCTTGTTAGCGATTGTTTTTTCATAATTCCTTTATTTCGAGGCGACCTTTCCTGTCGTTCATTTTAAGATTCTTCATAAATGAATCTCTGCATTAATTTTGGATCATTTCTTGTCAGCAACCTTTTGTAATTGTTCAAAATTTATTGGCTTCTAAGCATTAGCATTTTCTGAGAAATGTTTCATGTGTTTCAAATAAATTTTAACTGAAGCTTTGTTTTTGTGTGGTAAATGATTTGAACTGATACTCTGTTGCCGCTCATAACAGATTTGGTCGCGCGTTTCGAATCAAAATTGTGTCTGAAGATCCAGAGAGGTCTTAAATCAAAGACTTCAGTATATCGTTCAAGTATTTCGGTATATCGGTTAAGTATTTCAGTATATCATTTCAAGCTCTTATTGCGAATTTTGATGCACTAATTTTATTTCATGATTTCATTAATTTTAACGAGATTCCAAAGCCATTGACTGAGAAGCGGCTGCCAGACATAACATTCCCTCCTCCGTGTTTTACAGTCGGAAAACTGTTTTATTGTTCAAAGCTCGAGCACCTTCTTGCCTGACCAAATTATGGCTGACCAATGCCTTACATTCCTATCCAGGTGAGCGTTCACTAAAGCTAATCGAGCAATGACGTGTCGTCTTTGTGGTAGAGGTACCTTTCTTGCTCAACGAGCTCTGAGTTATTTTATATCAATATTCTCTGAAGCGTAATGACTTCATTGTTCTCGGGAAAGAAATAGCTCTGCGTCTTACGTTTCTACTCAGTTTTTGTGAATTTCCTTGCATCCTCTCTCTTTCTCTAGTGTTTAAAATTAAGTGAAACTTTACTCAATATGTTGCAAACGATATTCCCTCGATATAGTTCGGCCTCCCCCGCTGTTCTCGCATTCATCAATAATTTGAGCTGCTGGAGCAAGACGAGCTCTCTCTCTTCCGCACCCCGACGACTTGAGGGCGGCCGAACTTTGGCCTGCGTAACTTAATTTATAATTATTTATGTGAGCAACGATGAATTTTCAAAGCAATCTAAGCTACTTTCCAACAATAATTAAGTTAATTATTATAAACGCGCTTATTGAGAATTAATAACCGAGGTTTTGTAACAAACTATCGAGGAAGTTTGCATAATTATGAACGTGATGGCTTAGGTATTTGTTGCTTTTTTCCGGCAATAAACTTTTGTGGAATAAACTTTTTACGTTGTTTTCTTCCTTAACACCTTAAAAGTTTCAAATTTACTGTGTCGAAATGAAGTACTGGTTGATTTGAAGTTTCGTTTAAAAAATCATGAGGCATCCAAATTTCGTGCTGAACTGTTTCATTTATTGTCATTTGGCGTCGCGATAGTTTTCAAGATGCCAAAATCGAAAGCAGCGTACGGAAAAAATAGAATATTTTCAAAAACCAAATACTCATGATCATTTTGGCATCTAATTCCTAAAAGCTTTTCTCAGACTGTGCAATGAAAATGACGAAGAGTCAGAGCGAGTGCTTCCAGTACAAATGCTTAGCCTCGGTTGGTAATATCCTTGTAGCTGCATATATTTAAAACATCGCCTCATTATTCCTGGAATTTATGAGCATTAAATTATAATTTACCTCATGAGGCCCTTCGTCTTGGTATCTCTTGCAGAAAAATGTGTCGCGACGCAGAAGTCGGACTTTAAGAGCTCGCTCTAATTGCCCTGATGTCTTTTCTCCATAAGAGCGAGATGAAGTGAAGGCAGCAGCAAAGGTAGAGTTTTTGCAGGCAGTTTTTTTGCATAGGCCAGTGCGTGCAGGCTTCAAGGCCAAACGACGGCTGCACTGCAGCAAGTGCAAGCAGTGTATTCAATGAACGTTAGATGTGAGATGTTTTTAAGAGCTTAAGAGCTGTTTTTTTANGAATGCTCACCGGATGCATAACTATCGTTGGTTAACATCAATTCTTCTATGAAAGTGTCAAGTTCAAATAGTGAAACGTTTAGGGACTCCAATTTATCAACATCGAATGAAATATCAGACTCCTCAGACGGAGGATTGAGATCTATATTATTAATAGTTTTAGTTAAAGATTGCCTCTTGGCACTTCTTTGTTTCACCTTCACTTTAAGTTGAAGATCTTTACTTATGTCAAGCTGCGACTCTAGTTTCGATTAAAATTCCGAAGAACGATCCATAATATCAACCATAGTCATGACGGAAATTTAGAATAGAAATAACCAAGTCCAAGAGCAAAACACAATCGGCTGAAAGGGAAAATATTCAAACAATTTAGACTAATCACAGACCAACCACCCGCACACAAAACCGTACTCACGAGCCGAAGAGAAGCAACGCGCTGCAGACCAGGATAGTGAGGCAGACGTCTAGGACTAGAATCCGTTTCGAAGGACCATAGCAAATAAAATGGGATCGCCAACACTAAGGGTTGAGAAAAAGGACGGTTTCAGTAGAGATGTTTTCAGCAAGCAAGTCGGCATTAATTATAAATTTGAGTTGGAACTTGAGCTTGGCGGGAAACAGTACAAGTTGGGGGCACGCTACGCTAGCAGCCACCTCACTGCCCAGGCCAGCCGCTCACCGCTCCTGCTTCAAGTCTCGAAGCTGAAAACAAAGAACGATGATTAATATACAGGCACTTGATCCTTATTTTACTGTGAAGAGAATTAAAATAATTAATTTAAATTTGTTTTCAGAGCCACCATCAAACATGCGACCCATCAATATATTGCTGGAAAATGAAAAAAATGGTTCGAGTCCTAGAGAAATCTCCATAATATTAATGGCAGGGGTTCGGAAACTTTAGGATTTTGGCAAGACCGGCAAGTTCCTCACCTCAAGGCAGAACACCTCGAAAAGTAGATCCCCTGGTAGTGGATTTACGTCCGCCTGTCCCCAGTCCAGTGAGTGTAGAGCAGGGTTGAAGATGAGTGCCTCCAGCAGGTAAGTGTGGAGAAGCTTTGAAGAAGAGTGCCTCCAGCAGGTAAGTGTGGAGAAGCTTTGAAGAAGAGTGCCTCCAGCGGGTAAGTGTGGAGCAGCGTTGAAGAAGAGTGCATCCAGCAGGTAAGTGTGGAGCAGCGTTGAAGAAGAGTGCCTCCAGCAGGTAAGTGTGGAGCAGCGTTGAAGAAG
>JACJUY010000058.1:0-78367 GCA_014220935.1 Platorchestia sp. MABIK
TACGTTAATTGAGAGGGTGGCAATGAGCTTAACGCCAAGTGTTTCGTTGCTAAATACTTTTTCTGTTCAAAATTTTCATGTATTCAGCGTTTTTCTCAATTTTTTGTATTATAGTTTCATTATAAGCTGTCGTAGTGACTCAAGTAAGGAGGATATTAGGGCATCTCTGGTTACCGTGGAGTTGTGGGCAGGTGAAATTGTCCAACAGTCCATTGCCCACCATTACTTATCTATGAATGACTGTTATCGGTTTTATTAATGAAAACAAGTAAAATTTAAACTTTTTAATGTAGGTCAATTACTACCTGTGTGGCATGAAAGTTTGCATTGGTACCATTTTCGCCCACTTCTCAGTGAAATAATGTTTTTAAAAATTGGTAATTTTATGAAGTTGCTTGAGACCTTGCTAACATTCTCTAAAAATTTTAATTTCACTATTTAATTTAGTGCGTTCAACAAGTTTTAATATTTTGCTACCTTAAATTGGTAATATGACACATTTTAAAATGTTTTACATGAATGACAGTTTGCTTGCAAATGCTTACTTTTTGAGAAATTCAACTTTGAAGTTATAAGAACATTGAATATGAAAGTGAAGAAACGGACATGTAAATAAGCTGTAAAAACGGCATTGACGTAATGATAGGCAAGGTTAGATTAGGTAATGTTAGATTAGGGAATATTAGGTTAAGTAAATAAACTAGCCTAAATAAACCTAAAATAACTCAACTTTAAGCCATACTGAGACTGATATTTTTGCGCATTATCAATGACATTATTAATGATAAATCTTGAAAAGTAAGCGTTTACAAGCAAAATGTCATTTGTGTAAAATATGTTAAAATGTACCCTATCACCAATAAATGGAGACAACATTTTAAATATTGGTATATGCATTAAAGTAAATATTAACCTTTTTTAATAATTATTTTGATAGCTGCAATTTTTTTGCAAACTTAGTTTTTGAGCTACTTTTAATTAATCTAGTTTCTGAAAATGCTAAATATGCTGTCTTGTAATATATGTATATTCTTCTTTGGCATGTTAGTTGTCTATTTTAGGATGAATTTCTAAAATTATTGTACTATCTGTGGGCATTGGCAATTTTCAAGGAAACATAAAGAGTATAGCTTGAAAAATTAGGGAAATATTCCCTTAGTTGTGAAACAAGTTTAAGAGCTATAGTGAATGAGTGGAACATAATGTGATCTATCATAGGTTTGGTTCCTGTTATGAGTATATAGTTTGTATGTAAGTTCATAATAAATTGCATTACAATTGAGTTTCAAAGCATAACAAAAATTTAATGAAAGCAGAAGAGTAAAGTAAAAGCCAAACTTAAAACAGATCTTGATGTTTTTGGGTATGACAATATATAATGGATATGAATTTGACTGGTTGTAAAAAGTTTTAATTTAGATAAAGAAAGTCTTGTACTCTCAAATGCTCTACAGGCAAATTCAATTTATGAGAAACTTGCCATTTTTTAGCAGTGCTTTTGCTAGATGTCCTTTGCTGTACACATTCATATTTTATAAGAATGTTAAAACTGTGGTCCTCTTCAAGGGGATTCAATTATTTTATATATGACAATTGATAATTCCAGGAGAGAAAAATATAAGGGCAGTTTGAAGCGGAGAGTTTTGGAAACATTTACATTCAAATAATTATTTTTTTGTTGTGTTAAGCATAATTTTTTCAGTTTACTGTTCTGTTTTTCAGCACCTACTACTTTTTCAACTTTTATCTTGTTTCATGAACTTTTTTCTAAACATAGTGTTTCTGTGCACCTTGTGTATATGTCCTGCGTTCCCTTAACTCTATACTAAATGATGCCTTGCTCCTTCATCTTGTAGGAGGAAGGTGCCTCTTGATTAAATAGTGCCTCTTAGTTGTAGATAGCAATTCTTAAACTAACAGTTAATCTAATAATCTATTCCACTGATGTTGTGCAAATTAAAATGTATTATTTCTTGATGGACTTCAATGTTTCTAATGTATATCACTTTGGCATTCTGACATATTTCTTTCACAGAAGCTCACTTTTGTTTTCCCAACTGTTTATCTAAATCCATTTATTTATGTGTGTGCAGATTTTATTGTAGTGTTTTATATAGTGATTTGTAGCATATTATGCTTTTTCGTAGCTAAGCAAGAAAAGCAATGACTGAAGCTATAGTGGAAGCAGAGCTGGTGGCTGCATGCTCCTCTCTCGGCTACAGTGATGGTGGCAAATATGTTCGTGATCCTGAATGTCTCGAAATCATCAGGGATTTACTCAGGTAAGAATTTCTCTACTCTGCTCACCTTGTTGCAATTTTCATGTTTATTTAGTGGCTCATTGGTGTAGCTATATCTAATCTTATTAACACATAATTTTTCTTAAATGATATTTAATTTTTGGATTGTTGATTTTTTCCAGAAGAATTAATTAAAAACTGCTTGCATTCTCAATATACCTGCAAGGCTGTTGTGTAAATATATGAACTCTATTTCTACATAAATTGCTGAGACATATAAGCTGTAGTGTTTTACTAAGTGAATAAACGGTTCAATTTTAGCCAAAAGGCTAGAAATGGGAAAATAAGATAAAACTAACATGTTGAGATTCTGAATCATGGATCTCAATACATTTGTTATTCTAGTAAAACATGGAGATATTCATTAAGCTGATTTAGTTTTAGATTGAGTTAGAGTTTATGGTGTTGTAGTTGAACATAATGAAAGAATTCTGGAATTTTGTTTCAACAGCATATAAACCCTGAATTATGTCTAGTAAATCTTATGTCAAAGTTTCCATTGTTTGGTGTGCAAGGAGTAGTTGGTGACTGTTGCTTTTCTTGGGAAAGAAAAGCTATAGAATCGTGTAACCTTTTGGCCACATCAATGTGATGTTCAACTGTCATTTTATATTTGGATTAGAACTTTATGAAAATAGTATGCTCTGAGTGAAGAATAGTTTTTTGTGAGAATTATCCTATTTTAAAATTTTCTGGGCTTTATTATTCAAATAATGGCTGATGGAATTTGAGGCTTAATTTTCTTTGTTGTCCTTCATTCAGCATTTGTAAAACATTGTAGTTGAATGTTAACCCTACATTTATGTATCTAGTATCTATGATGAGAGAAAGGGACATCTAAAATCATCTTACTCAAGAGCTTGTGCAAAATATGCGGAGTTGAATTTCAGGTTACCTACTTCAAAATAGCCTCATTAATGTCATTTTAGGCCTTAAGGCATTCACTAGCTTTTCATAATTGCTATGATTGTTATGTTTAGGTTGGAAGTAGCAGAATTGAAAAACCATTTTTACTGCTTGAGAACATTTTATCCTTTCTTAAAAGCGTGATAAATATAGTTGCACCATCATATTTTATCTTATACCTTATTATCTTTTTTTAATGAAGGGAGTGAAACAATTGAAATGATATTCATTTACACCAGTACATCAATGAGCAATTAACCTAGTGGTGCACACATGCACCAATACATTGTCAACATGTGAATGCATGGAAACTTTCTTGTTGATTAGATATCTTCGGCGGGATGATGGCAGTCACCAAATTCGGCTGGCACTGGGAGAGAGCCGCTGCCTGCAGACGGACCTGCTGCCCCTGCTGAGGGAGCACCACACTGACGGAGTGTTGCTGGACCTTGTGCTGCGGCTGCTGGTCAACCTCACCACTCCCGCACTCCTGGTTTTCCATCAAGAGATCCCTGAGGACAAAGCTGGCAGGGAACTGTACCTCAGACTTGTGTCACAGCAGCAAGGGTTTAAGGTATGTGTCTATTTGAAATACATTACAATAGCTAGTGATGGGGTGATGCAAAATTTGTTGACAATTTTGATTCATTTTGGATTCCAAGTCCCCTGGTTTCTGATAGGATTCTTATGCCTGCTTGTTTTTCATCTTTTTGTTCTGGCTAGGTATGGAGCTAACTAAATAACAAATATCATAATAAATCTTCTATCAATCCTGAACTTTATATGCTTATTTCTCACTGATTAAATAACAGAGGAAACAATGCTTTCCTAAGATTTCAACATGTGCAATGTTTTTCCTTGGTATTACTTAGTGTCCCATCATTGTAGAAAGACCCCAGTATAGGGAGAAATTGGAATCTGTGATTTGTAATTAGAATTATTAGATCCAACTAATTGATCAGTAATCATTGAAATTCCATAGATTTTGTCATAAGGGCAGAAAGGCAGGTACAGTCACAAAAAGTGAAAAGTAATGCAGGTAACAAAAGACTATTCTAAGCTCTATCACTTCCTGGGCCAATTAGGAAATTAAAATTGTTAAACCAACAGCAGTTTGAACAGGAACAATCAAAACAAAAAAAAGCCAAGCCCCAAAATAAAAATAAGGAAAGCAAAGATACAGCAAAGCAAGTCTGCTGAAACCTCAAGATTTCTTATGGAAGCTTTCGTTATATAGTTAATATACCTGATGAAGCCATCAACAATTCAACAACGGACACATTCCTGGCCAAATTACCATCCGCATGTGTTATGTGTGCAGGAGGCGTTCACAGACGCGGGAGTGTGGGCCAGCGTGGCAGGGGTGCTGGGGTCGCGACTGCAGCAGGGCGCAGATCGCGACGACGACGCCGGTCTTGTGGTGGAGATGTGCCTCGTGCTCCTCAGGAACGTACTTGCTGTTGCTCCCGGCCGCCAGGACACCACGCGCACATCGGATGATGCTGATCTCCATGATCAGGTGCGATGATCAGCTCTGCTTTCTGCTTATTTTTTCTCAAAGTCTGTTGTACTAATGCAGTGGTTCTTAACCTGTGTTTGGTCGAACCCCAGGGGTTCGGTGAGTCGAACCCCTGTGTTCAGCATGATACAGTTAGTGCACTAATACAGTATATAGTTAAAAACATATGGTGTGAATTTAAAGAAAAAAGCACAATTTATTTGTCTAACTACGAAGGGTTCGATGAATGTATGTACGGAATTTGTGAGGTTCAGCACCTCAAACAAGGTTAAGAACCACTGTACTAATGGTAGTAGCTTGGCAGTAGCTCACTGGTTGGCTACATGAACATAGAAGGCTTTTATACTTGGCTTCTACGAGTTCATTGTAGGAATGTTAGAATTGACCTCGTCAAAGTCAGATGTAGAAGTTCTAAACTGAAGTTTAGTTGGATGGAAATAGAAGTTTTTGGTGAATGTTAAGGATTGTAATGTTTAGTGAAGTGTGTCCGGGTATGATGTTATTGGGTAGCCTGTGCGTATTAGTTGAGGGACTGTGTTTAGCCATCTGTATTTAGTCCCTGTATTAGAAACATTGCCTATACTAGTTCCCCTGGACTTCCCTGCTTGGCGTTGGAACTTCACGTTGCAGTGTCTTTCTCATGTTGTGGTAAATTCTCTCACCTTGGGCGCATTTTTATACTTTCACTCCTTAACACTTTGACCGCAATGTGCGACACCGGTGGCGACGAAGGTATTTTCATAATGCTGCTGACTGACCAGTAGTCACGAACTCAATCTTCATAAATTCTTAATTAAAGTTAAATGAGAGCATGCTCTAGTTAATGATTGTATTTTTCATAATTGCTTATTACAATTGACTAAATCTGAGTTGAAAATTGAGCTTTAGTTTTACCAATTTTACCAATCGATCTATCAGTGCAGTCATCGATCTTTCATTGTACTGCTACTCCGCAATTTATCCTGTGGAAGAAAACTGGAGCTGTTCCAATTATTATATTCTGCACAATCAGGTGCTGTGGTCCTTGCACTTGGCGGGCATTCCGGACCTTCTGCTGTACCTGTCGACCACCACGGACGAATCTGACCTCTCCCTCCACACCCTCGAGATCATCTCTCTCATGCTGCGCCAGCAGGACCCACAGAACCTTGCAGGCTCTGCCCTGCATCGCTCTACAGAAGGTGAGATGGGGATATGGTGATTGCATTGTGCTGCTAGTTAGGCTTCTGTCATTTATCCGGTGTTACTTTGCCATGTTCTACAGGAAGTAACGTGCAGCTGTGTTGATTGAAATGTGTTGCGACTTTTGTGTTGTCTTGAATGCATTGCCCTGCATCGCTCTACAGAAGGTAAGAGGTTATGATTGTACTGTTGATTGGGGTTCCTGTCGTGTTATTTGCGTGTCCATCATCCTTGTGACATTTCTAAGCATATGTTGATTCCTCTTGTTTTTCGTCTAGAATTGAGTTCTCATCTATCTTCTTGATGCTTTTCATATGTCTGGCTATTATGTTCAGGACATAAAACTTGATGATTTTTCCACAAAAACAAATCACACCAGTAATATATTTTATATTCTTTAGAGTGTGGTGTTGTACCAGCGATTTTCTTACACCACTTGTGTAAATAAAGATTCATTGTTAATATCAATAAAGGTTAAAACGACGTATTCAATTTCTGTTGAGGTAAGTTCTCAGTCAGGACCTCTACATCGTGATCATTATTAGGTGCTTGCGTATCTTTTTTGTTAGGACAAGTGTTAGCCGAGATCTCACCACATCATTATTGTTAACAAGGGTTATAATTTGCTTGCTTTAAACTGAAAACTAATAATGAATTGATTTATTCGTGCTGGAGTTTTCTTGCACTATTTACGAAATTCTCTAGTTTGCCTGGTTTAATGAAAATTATTGCCAAGCATCTTGCCACGTTAATCCTTTTACCATTACTCAAATTCATCGATTTAAATAGTAACCATTAATGTTTTTGAGAATGCTGTGAGATTTGAGGAAAGTCAATCTAGGGTACAACTGGCTGGTGAGATCCAGAAAAACCTTTACTCCGAAAACCTGGTCGGTGACTGGTGAACACCTTCTTTGTTGATAAGGCCTCAGGGTGATACAACTATGGTATCTATGAGAATGAGCACTCCTAGGTTCCGAGCTGAAAGTTTGGTAGGCTTTTTTTATTGGAATAGAAGAGGTTTTTTGTTTTGTTTAGGACCATCTCTGTTCGGTTCACTGCTGTCTTGTTTTTCAGCACCTATGATTCTTCTTAAACTTTTGTCTTGTTTCACAACATTCCTTCTCAACTATGCGCTGGGGATCTTGTGTGGGAACACAACATACTAAAAGGTACCTTCATCTTTCCTCTCTTTGGAACACCTTGATTGGAATTAGGCAGGCTAGAACTAACTTAAAAGCTAATCTAATTTTTGGTGGTCATAAATTTTAGTTGAGTATAGGTAAGTAGAGGAAGGTAAAGTGGTAAGGAAAGAGATTTACTTTAATATTGTGGTCTTGAAACTTACCTTCACACTCTAACAAATACAGACCAAACCAGTTTCACGACATTTAACCCTTTACATTTTTTATCAGAGAAAATTTTTTTTGGAATAACGAGGTGTTCTTAAAGAGCTTGGTTCACAAAAATTTGAGTTTATTTGCAAAAACACAATCGGTTGTTATAACACGTTTCATTTTACGGGGCTAAAAATTCTCTCAGTGGGATACAATTATTGTATTTGTAAAAATCAGGATACCCACGGGGAAGATGAGAGAGGTCGAGTTGGTTAAGAAAGCTTTCCTTATATTGAAATACGAGTAGATATTGTTTTATTTGATTTCAGAGCATCCTTTTTCGATTCAATGCTTTTTTTTTATGGGTGCACATTATTTTCTGCTTCAACTTTTATCTAAGACTTAGTTACCATAAACAAGGAGCCACCATTCTAACTGATGGATATTTCATTAAAGTTTATGTACATCAGCTAGTGTATGAACATAGTTCTTTCTACTCCCTTGTTTACATACTTGCATAAAAGAGTAAAGATGGAGCGATGCGTGGTCATCTTCCAGTTGAATGCAAGAATAACGTAAAGAATGTCCCAGCACATGTCCATTAGACCAGCAAACAACCACTAGTTGAAACGTTAACCACTTGTTCATGAACTTGGTTTATGTTGCGCGCACTTATTTCCAACACAGAATTTTTTCTTNAGTTGAGGGTTCATTTTTTTTTGTGTAGTTGTTGTTTTTGTGGTCTACGTTTGATTATTTTTTTGTTTGGCTTGCGGGTTACACCAGTTTTTCTTGTTGGTTGTGAATTTTAGTTTATGATTTCTTGTCTGGATGAGAAATTAACCTCATTTCATCCTACTGTTGTAGTGAAATTTCTGCCTTTGCTTTCACAGTCTATGTTGCGTTTGTTGTTGTTTAGCTTGCTCCATGTTTGATTTAATTTCTTTCTCGTTTTCATGTAATTTGAGTTCATTTTAAGCAGTATTTAACGGTATGAAATTGGTGGCATCACTGGCATGTGAATTTAATGCTAAGACATTTATACTAATTAATGGAGATTTGTATCTAACAGCTTTCAAATATTTCAAAATACATGAAATACTGCTGAGGGTCTTTAGGTATTTTTGTAGTGCAGTATTTTTTTACCAAAGTTTTCGGGCTGTAGGCCTTAACCGTAATTCCTGCCGTTGATCTTACAGGTAAATTGACATGGCACCTTCCAGAACAGTGGCAATGTTGAATTAACGATTTGACAGGATGTGTGACTTATGGCAGTGTTCGTGTGCTGATTTGTTTGTCATGGTTATTTGCTTTGGGTTTATTTAAACAATTGTGTAACCAAGCTTGTTATTTTAGATAGCACGAGAGTCATTTGCATACAGTATGACAGCCCTTGTAATGTATTCGGTGACAGCTATATCTTTTTACATAGTACCGCTGGCTAACAAGAAATTTAAACTTGCTAGGAAATTAATTACTTTCAATTCTCTGAAGTCAGACGTATAACGAATGAGGACAAATTTTACTGGAAGGCATACGGGAAACAGATGCCGAATAGATGTGTAGGTGTTGTCACTGTTGATGGTTTCTCTACAATTTGGCGGGGTTAATGGAACGATTTAAAAAAAAATGTCTTTAGTGCATGCATGGTGTGTTAAGGGAGGCAAGGTTTGTATGGCTTGAAGCTAGCAATTACTTGGCGATTGCAATAAAAACGACTCTGTAGGTCGAAATGCAAGAGTATGCACAGGACACTTTCGAATTAGTGGAGAATGTTTGCGTGAGTGAATTTGCGACGCATAACGCCTGGTTCTGTGCTTGAGTTCTTTTTTTGAATTGTCAGTGTGCTGTAAGAAACGCGTGTGATGATCGGCTAAGGTCTAAGCCCTCCCTCAAAAAATACAAGCGCTGTCGACAAAAAGGGTTTAGATGTATTATGAGAGTGGGCTAAACTAAAGTGTAGTGTTGAATTGGTTTGTATCCTCTTTAAACTTGAAGGCTATTTAAACTTGAAGGCTATTTAAACTTGAAGGCTATTTAAACTTGAAGGCTATTTAAACTTGAAGGCTATTTGAACTTGAAGGCTATTTAAACTTGAAGGCTATTTAAACTTGAAGGCTATTTAAACTTGAAGGCTATTTAAACTTGAAGGCTATTTAAACTTGAAGGCTATTTAAACTTGAAGGCTATTTGAACTTGAAGGCTATTTGAACTTGAAGGCTATTTAAACTTGAAGGCTATTTGAACAGGTTTGTACCTTTTTTCGATCTCCCTCTGTATCTTGTTTTGGAAGTGAAATTGGATTGCGTTTTTCTTGAAATTGAAATTTCTGTAGTAGTGCAGTAAACTATTTCTTTGGAGGGAAATAGGTTGCCTGTATTTTTAGAATGTTGGGATTAGTTATCGTTTTTGATGTAAAGACGCTGTTGTTTTTTACGTTTTTATGATAGTTAAACTGTGTTTAAGTTTTCCATATTTGATCTTTTAACACGTTCCCTGCATTTCCGCGGCTGTTAACGGTTGGATTGGTTAAGTTGTTTACAAAATAGGGAAATCGATTTTTCGGCTTGAATAAATTTTAATTTTTCCTTAATGAATTTGAAAAATACAATTGTACGATAACATTTCACCTCGTGTGATAACAATTGTTTTTAAAAATGTCGCGAAACGGATAAAATGTCATTCATTTATACGGGCACGTAAATGGGTAATTTACCTGTTGGTGCACATGTGGCCCAATACGCGGGGAACGTGTTAAGGAATCGTCAGCATGATCAGTCAAGTATCCATTCTTAAATTTTAATTTCAATGGCAAATCTATCTCAGTATCAATGGCTCTGTGCGCCACATGGCGCTTGCTTTTAGTTCACCTGCTTTCTCTTGGCTCGGTATTTTCCGGTTGAGTGAGACATCTCAGGAATTTGTTCAAGGAGTCCTCTGGATTTTCCAAGTCTGAGCATGGTCGTTTTCAACAGAGCAACGTAAGGATGCCGAGGCTCTGGTGCAGGTGCGGGAAGCAGAAAGGGCTCGACGGCAGCAGCAGGTCCGCAAGCACTACAACGCCCGACACTCGCGGTTTGGAGGTAGTTATTACGTGCAAAACATGAAAAGCATCAGCGACAGAGATGTCATTGCTCACAAGCCCGTCACTGACGTCAACTCCTTCAACTTCGACCAAAATAAGCGAGGTAAAAAGATCCCGAAGAACCGTGCACCTTTGCCAGATTCAACCGTCACGAGAAGGTCTACATTGGCTATTAGGCTGTTCTTGCAAGAGTTCTGTCTTGAGTTTTTGAACGGCGCTTACAATAACATCATGAGTATCGTGAAGGATAACTTGAACAGAGCCCGAGTACAAGAGCATGATGAGTCGTACTATCTCTGGGCTATGAAGTTTTTCATGGAGTTCAACCGGTACCACGAGTTCAAGGTAGAACTTGTAACTGAAACATTGAGTATCCAGAGCGTTCATTACGTACAGACGAATATTGAAACGTATCACGAGATGATGACGACTGAAAAGAAGAAAATCCCGCTCTGGAGTCGCAGAATGCACAACGGCCTGCGAGCCTACCAGGAAATTATGATGACTCTTTCTGCTATGGACAAGTCAGGGGATGCATCTGTAAGAGCTTCGTCACTGGCTCTCAAAAGCAAAATTTTCTACGTCGTCGAATACCGAGACTTACCCTTAGTGTTGCTCCTGAATTACGATGTTGTCAAAATGAGCAAAGGATATCTCAAGGATCTCGTCGAAACGACGCATGTTTTCCTCAAGCTTTTAGAAGGAATGTGTAGAAAAACGAAACATCTAATGGTACAGCTCCCGCAGAAGAAAAAGCGGGACCCCAAGAAGAAGCCTAGAGTAAAAACGGCTTCTGCACCAAGCCAGGAGAAGCTAGAGGAAATGTGGAGTGCCACAGCTGATGAGTTGTCGTCTGTCCTTCGAGGGGAAGATGGAGAGTTGCCAATCATGGTTCCTTTTGACGCCTTATCCGATCTTCCAGAGGAAAAGCAAAAAGAAAAGGCTATGAGAAAAACCAACGCTTTACTGCGTCAGAATCAGGTTCGTGAAGCAGTTGCTCTGTTTAGAGCATCGAGAGAAGTGTGGCCGGAGGGCGATATCTTCGGTGCCAAAGACATCGATACCGCTAGCGAATTCTCTTGTTTACGAGAGGTGTTCATGGCTGAACTGAATCCCAATGATCAACCAGGCAGCGCGCCACACTCTGATCATGAAGATGAGAGAGAAGAAGAGGATGAGGAAGACACGCAAGCTGCTCATGCTGCTGAGGACTCCGCCCATTTGAGTGAACGTGAGTTGGACTTCCCTGCTTTTGTAAGAAGATTTGCGAACATTAAGGTCTTGCAAGCATATACTTGGTTGTTCAAAAGTTACGCTACCAACTCTGCGCATACGAACCGATGTATAGTTAAGCTTTTCCACCGTATCGCTTGGGATGCGAAGCTCCCTGCCGTCCTCTTCCAATCGTCCATTTTTGTTATTCTTCACGAGGCCATGACGGATCCCGCTAGAAAATCGAGTGAGATAATTGCGGAAATCGCCAAATTTGGTAAATATCTTATTCGCCAGTTCTTTACTGTAGCTCAAACAAATCCAAAAGTTTTCATGGAAATCTTGTTTTGGAAAAATAACAAAGAAGCAGTTGACATCGAATGTGGGTACGATACTCCTGCAACGAGTAAGGCTGTCTTAAGTTTGTGGAGTGAAGAAGAAGAAGACGAACTTATGAGGCTGTTTGAAGAGTTCAGCAACAAAGAATATGACCCAGAGGATCCTAAAGACGTAGCTGATCATATTATGCAGCATTTGATTCGACAAGATAGATCACGGAGAATGGTTATCAAGAAACTGAAAGACTTGAGTTTAATTAGCAGTCTAAAGGAAATAAAAAAGAAGCCCACTCGCGTAAAGGCAAGTCAGTGGACTGACGAAGAACTGGAAGAGCTCAAAGTTCTATTTGCAGAGCACAAAGATGCCATGGATCCGATGGGTAGGATTTTGGACTTCATGGTCAACCCTAAACCTAAACATCGCGTTGTAGAGAAACTGCTGGGAATAGGTTTGATCCAAGACAAGAAAGAAGTGAAAAAGAAAAGGGTGTCGAAATCTAATAAATCTAAAGCGAAGAATGGAAAGAATATCGGTGAACAATTTTTAAATAGCAACCGGGACTCAGATGATGATGACGAGTCGGAAGTTAACGATGACTCGGATGATTCGAACTCGGACGATGAGGATCATTTGATATCTTGCGAAAAGAAGCAGAGTGTTTCAACCGTTGTGACTCCCTACCTTGTTTCTGCCTCCATTAATAAAGTGTTTGAGCTTGGATTTCGAGAGAACGTCTCATGGCTAGTCGAATTATTAGCCGAAGTAGCCGATGATCGTGAGTCCGATGGAGACTTTTCGCCTATTCCAATACTAGCTGTCTCTGACGAGCAATCAAAAGCCATCGACAATGCGCAATTTCAGTCCCTGATGCAAGTTATAGGAATTCAACCCCCACAAACTCACGAAGAAATGTTCTGGCGGATACCTGAGAAACTCTCTGTTGAAGGCCTTCGGAAAAGAGTGCAGTACTTGACCCAGGGTCTTGAAGGAACTCTTCCATCAGCTTCACAAGTTGCCAATCAAAATTCGGATGATCTTCAACACTCTCATCGCGAGGACTTACGTGCAGGGTCTCACGAAGCCGCACCTGAGCGAAATGACCTCTGGGATGACGAAGATAAAGAAGACGACGATAAAGAAAACCAGCCAGAATCTGATGGATCTAAGTCAGATTCAGAACATTCATCTGTGTCATCGACTACGCGTCATCGTGAGTCTTCAAAGGTGACACAGCGCCCCCTCTCCAGTCCTGTAGGATTTGATAGTCTACTTCGTACCCAGGCTCCACCTAAGCAATCTAAGAAGAGGAGGATATTGATGGAGCTGAGTGATGATGAGGACGGAATTGGTGTTGAAGAGGAAACGAAGGAAGTTGATTCGGAATCTAATTCTGTTGAAATGCAAGATGACTCGATTGTTCCTGACGAGCCCGACCAAGACGGTCCTCGCCCCCAAAAAAGAGCTCGAATTCTGGATTCTGATGATGAATCTTCAAATGATTCGGTTTTAGTCAAAAGTCGGCGGATTGAGCAAACAACGCCAGGGCAGAAGAACTCGCACTCGGCGAATGTTGACAGCGACGAGGATGTACCCACTTCAAGTGTCCGCACTAAAACGCGAGTTCTCAGCGACAGTGAGGACGAGTTGTAACTTTCATTTTATTTACCGCCGGGAAATAATTTTCCAAGTGACGGAGCAGTTTTATCACTCGTTTATGACTGGAATTTTTGGCACCAGCTCCCAAATTTTCTGATGGGTTTTTAGTGTGCTTGAATGAGTAATTCATTGAAAATTTTACCCCTGAGGGGGATACAACTATTGTCTCTGTAGGAATTAGGAATTAGTGCTCCCAGGAATAATATGTGAGATTGACAGGGGTAATATGTGAGGTCCTGAGCTAAAGGTTAGGTAGAGCTTCCTTTTGTTGGAATGGAATAGTTTTTTTTTGTTTTGTTACGGACCATCTTCTATTTTCGGTTCACTGCAGCCCTGTTTTTCAGCACTTTCTACTTTCAATTTTTGTCTTGTTTCAACTTTTTTCTCAACTTACTGTTTCTATGCACCTTGTGCATAGATTCCGCGTTCCCTTAACTTCATATTTAATGGTGTCTTCCTGTCTTTGGAACGCCTTTGTTGCGGCTGGGGTTGTGGACGTCAAATTCAACCATTAATAATTTTAAGTAAAAGGCGAGCAAGAAAATTCAAATGTCAAATTGAAAGCGTTTCGAAGCCCAGTTCAAGGCAATACATTTAAAGATAAAAAGCGGATATATGAAATTAATGGGAAAAATATACACCGGCTATATATCTGACAGACTCAAGGCACAAGTATTTATTTCAATCCGAAATTGGTACGAGCTGTTAGTTTGAATCTACTCTGGCTTCTTTTTAAAATATACAAAAATTCTGCAATTTTAAACCCGTGGTCATCGGCGAATACGCTTGAGTACAAAGTGTACGTCAGAATGACGTCACGCGTAATATTAACTCTAAGATTGCGAAACATCAAGGCCGACTTTCCGTATAAGAGCCAGTTTAGTATATCTACCATATTTCTTGTAATACTCAACCTAAAGAGTGCAATGTCTCGATGACCGTGACACTTCGAAGTTATTGCTTCTGCCACAAATGATAAATTTTGGAATCTGCAGATTTCTAAAGAAAAGCCAGCGTTGGTTCAACTAGTTCTAACTTCAGATTGTAAATAGTTACTTGTGTTTCGATGTATGTGTTACTACTGTACTAATAATACCTGTGTTTCGGTGAATGTCATACATAACTTGGTTGAGCCTTGTGTGTCAAACTTAACGATGTACATACCGTACCAATTTTGTATTTTTTTTCTTGCTTTTACAGACGGATGCCTTTTTTTTTTTGAAGATAACTCAAAAACGTGTGAAATGACAAGCGCCATATTTTCTTGGTATTTGTTTAAAAATGTATTCTCTTCTAGGTTATTGCCTCTTATATTTGCAGTATTGTTCAAGTAGATTGCTTGGCGCTATTGAAACGTTCATTTTCTAACTGTACGGATCATGTGACTAGATGTTTTGTCTGTGCTTCACTTTTTCACAGGGAAAATGTGAAGTCCCAAACTGAAGGTCATGCAAGTGATTATTGGAATAGGTGTTATTGTTATTGAAATAGAATAGGTGTTGTTGTTTTACTTTGGACCATCTTTTGCTTCGGTTCACTGCTGTCTTTCTTTCAGCACTTTACAACCTTTTCCTCCAGCTTTTAACGTGTTTCAGCAATTTTTTTCATTTTGTGGTTTCTGTGCTCAGGGTGTAGAGTGCGCTTGTTCTAGTACCTTTAATTGCACACTAAATAGTGCCTTCCTCTCTTGGGAACAGTTCTGTAATGTAAAATGAGGCTTAAATTAACTTATAATTGAAAATCTTGTTGTTAACTTTATCTTTGCAGCGAAGTCATACTTAACGCTGATAGCTTCTTCTGGAGGTGAACATTTTTTGACGTGTTTTAATTGAGGTACCTCCCTCTATTAGATGACCCTTCCTGGTGTCTGTTCAAGGGGATTATCATTCGTGTTTGGAAACCTATCTTTGACTGAGGCAGATTTAGGATTGCAGGTTTATCTTAAATGCGCTTCATTGTCAGACTGATGTAGCTGAGAGAAATTACTCATCTTGTAAATAGTCCTGAATAATCGTTGCAAAGTTGGTAATAATTAGCGCTTACTGCAGAGCGCTATTATGAGACCCGTTCTGCAGTCATGTAGGATAAATCTTTTTTTTCTGTCTCTGCAGGGTGGAGTTCTATGCCACCGACCTTCTTTTGTGTCTTTGATAATATCACATGCTTCTATCTTCAAATTTCCGTTTTTATGGTGTTTATTGTATTATTGTATCGGATGTAAGAATCTTTGATGAGATATAATAGATAATTTCACACACAGTAATTGTTTAATTCCTTCTTGTTCTCACATTTTTTTGGCCGGATGCAAATGCTCTTTGCCTCTCGAAGGGAAATTGAGGCAATAGAGGCACTGCGAGTTTGTGTTCTGCCATTTGAATCGAATCTTACGCGCCCTTTTCTGTAATTTTTGCTCATAAAATTGATACTAGATAGAGGCTCTCAAGCAAGCTTTCATAACATGGGTCTACTTGCCGTGATGATTGCATCTTTTTTTCTGAAATCATTGTAACTTACAAAACATTATAGATATTGTTGATGTTGTGGGGTTAGTAATTCTACGTGGAATATCAATTTTGATTTGTTTCACGGCCAGGGCTTGTGGTCTCTTTTTCAATATTTTTGTATCGCTAAACACTGAGTAAATTGCATGCCAGCTTTGTCTTCCAACGTAATTTACTTGCCCGTCTTGGCTTTCATTTCGTAGGTGTTGACACCGGCGACTCAGTACTATATTGCAGTGAAAAGTCGTTTTGTTATCGCTTTACAATCGATTGCCTAGTTTTGGTCTACAGTTCTTTATGTTTAACGTGAAAGATAAAAGCCCTAGTACGAGTATACGAGTACTTTTGATGCATACGAAAACAGAGGGAAATTTCAATAAGAGGGACTGTAAGTTGTTTTATTCTAACAGAGGTTCTTTGTATATACATTATGTTACACTCATAAACTTCTATGGTACATTGAACATCAGTTGCCATTGGTACATGGATGAGAAACGATCGCAAAAATGACACCAAATGTAACAAATAAAAATTTAAAGGATTAATTAACAGATAAAACGACCAAGTTTAAACCTTTGCATTATTCTACATGAGGGACATTTATTGAACACTCACTGAACTCTGGTTATGCATTAACAAGAATATACGTTTATATTAATATCATAAGAATGGTCAGCAAGAAAAGAACGAGGACTATACAGTTTAAGGAAGTTTGTCGTCAGCCGTCAATAGTGATGACGAAGTATTCGAAATGGTGAAGAGAGTACGAAGAGAACTTGAAATGAGCCTCTTTCGTTCACAATTGAAGGACATAAAGAGTGACTTAGGCTCAGGTAGTCCATACGTATAGAGTAGGTAAAATTGGACATGCGAATAAAGGCTAAAGCTAAAAATTCATAATTTAGATTATTTCGTGAAGGATTGGATTCCATTTCAAAACATTCTGAAGAATAAAAGCTAGCTAAAAATATACACAGTTGAAAGCACAAATTATCGTCCATGATATGCACGAAACAACCCCAAAACGCCGACCGAACACGAAACTGACTTGAGAGAATCATAAGTTGCATTGAGCTCAACAGTGGTAGGCAAAGTCGAGCATTCAAAACGGAAATTCCCTGAATGATTATCTAGTCGAAGCAAATGTCTATATTTTGATGTCAGCGTTAAGTTTGCTGAAGTACGCTCAATCGTAGTTCAATAGCGATAAATCATTACGATTTTTAAAAACATGGAGCTTGTGTACTCAAGATCGCTATTCTTTGCAATGACAAGTAAACATATCACAATCACAACCAGTTTACTGATGCAAAACATTTTTTGCATGGGAGCTATCAGTCGCGTATAATGCACTAGCTACAAAAGTTAACTCCATTTGCTGTAAGTGTAAAAAAATAACATGATGAACACTTCATAAAATGGGTAAGCTGAAAGGTGGCTCTTGGTCAACCTTGATGGTTGTGCCATGCTCTGTGGGTTAAGAAACTCAGGTTACAACTGTGATCAATATTCTTATCATTCATGTCTGACTTTGTTGTACCTTGACATTGAAAGAATAATCATCTCACGAGGTGTTACATGTACATAGGTGTAGGTTGAAAACAGTATCATGCTTACACGAAATAAAATATCGTGTTTTGAGTATTTTAGCCTACGTAATAATTGTGTGAAATGAAATGACATAACTGGATCTGTCAGGCCAGTACAAATTACATCCGGAGCGAATACTTAGGCGATTGGGATTTATTTTCAGTGTTTGGGGAACCGTAAATCAATCTGTAAATAATGTAGAATCTGCGATTAAACAACGCGTACCTTCTTCACTTCGGGTTCGTCTAATGGAATTGTTACTCTTCATCATGTGCGCACGTATTCAATTATATTAGAAATTTTCAGACCGTAGATTCTGTGCAGTTTATTCCAGTTCCATAGAATTTCATCCGAGCAGTGTTCTATTTAAAAAACTAGAAGCAAGTTCCGAGTTATTATTAATCGTAGTTAGGCTAAAGTCTGCATTAACTACCAGGACCGATCATCGGTGCCGTCAGTCCCATGTTACGAACAAAATCTATCTAGGCTTAGGACTTATTCAACAATTACAAAAAGTTGGTCAGCAGTGTTAATATCGGCTCTATGATATAGTGACAACTCATACTATAGCCGACTTTGAAAACGCTGATTAGTAATATTTTGTTTGGATAACCTCCTTCCAAAACTTGATATGAATTTTAATTTGGAAATTCAAGATATTTTTGGACTAGCGAGACACGAGTATTTAAATTGTTTTAGTTGTGATCTCCCGCGCACGTCATTGTTTGGAGCCGTAATAATACTAATAATAGTTTTAAAGGGTGTTGACGTTAGAACCTTAAGTCCAAACGAATCTTTCTGGTTATAATATCTCTGAGGCGAAATGTGTATTTGATTTCTTGACACTTGAGCAGTATTCTCAATAGAAAATTACCTCTAAAGTGATATCGGCGGCAATTGAATTTCGATATTTTTCAATTTTACTCTTTCAAAGCTTCGACTATATTAATATATCATTAGAGATTTGTGTGCTAACAATTTCTACACATCTCATTCCATTGAACTTCCTATTCTCTACCCGCCTATTTTAGCTTTTGTTCTCAACTGCACAATTGTGTGTGAATTTCAAGCGAGTTTAAGTGACGTAAACATTGTTTTGTTTCGTAACAGTTGATGAGATTTTTCGCTGGAATTGAATCTTCACTTAGATTTATGTTTTATTAAACCGACTCTCTGACGACCTTAAACTTTAGATTTATTTTAAAACCTTAGTTGAATCTGTGGACCTTAAATATATTTTGAATTAACTTCCGGCTCACCAGATAAGTTACGATCTCTTACGCGCCACGAAAGATCATTTCAGTTAGCAAGCTGGGACAAAATTTAGAGCTTGATATTTAATTTTCTCAAAATTCATGGGAATAATAACGTTTATGTATTGCAACAATGATATGAACATCCTTATTTCAAGTCAAAGCTTTGACTATTAACTATAAAATTAATTGGAAGCTCTCCAGCCTACACATTTTCTGACTAAGCACATAAAATTTTAGAAAGCTTGTTTTGGTCTGAAAGAGTTTTACGGAGGCTAACAGAATTACTGGTTCTACGAAACTCATGAAATTTGGAATTTTTAAAATCTGAATAGAAATATTATGAATGATTATTTTATTTGAAGGAAAGGAATTACTTCCGTATTTAAGGAAATTTCATGCTCCTAATCAATGGTTTAGATTAAAGACAAGCGTGCAGTTATTGAAGCTAGGCATACAGAGTTATGCAACAATCTTACGATTTAGTTTAAGAATAGAAAGATAATGAAATATGCGTTACAGTGAGTGAAGGTCTATTCTACGATTCTAAAGAATTGTATAAAGAACAATTGCGAATAGTCTAAGTAGTACAAGCACGGTTTTAAATTACTTTGAGTGATAACTTTACTCGTGCCTGACCAAGAACTGATAGAATGGATATCATGGATTCGCTTGAAATTTCAACTCTGGTGAGAAAACTAGTCTCCAATTTTGAAAGTTTTGGAGAACCTAATAATCATGCCTAGTTAATATAATTGTTTAGATTAGTGAACAATCGAAACTCGGTAAAGAAAGGTTAAAAACGCATTTGCATTCGTTTTAAAGTTAAGAAACTGTAGAACTTTATTTTCGTTTTCGCAGAAGTATTTTCAGCCCAAGAGATATGCGTCGTGAAATTTATAACTTTGCACACAGCCATGCATTATACCTGAATTGAACCACCAAATTTTGAAAATATGATTAATGTAGCTTTTGGTACGGATGTAACCATACCCTTTGAAGAATGCTCTTTGCGTCCAAAACCTATTCCTTCGAGTTTTGAGATAATTAATGAATACATGAAATTGTGAAACTGAGGTTAACGAACACAGAGTCGATTGCTGGTAGTATATTGTATAATGAACTTTGAAAGTGTGTATATAACAATAAAAATCATCTTGAGCGAACCAGTCATTTCCTAAGCACAGCATTTTGCTTCATGGAGCGTCTATTCGAACTAGCTACGTTGTATTCATGCATTCGAATGCTTTGGCAAACTGCTATTTGAAGTTGGGACTCGTAGATATATTGAAATAATTCCTAGTTGATTTTATCAGATATCCTGAAAGTAAAATGTAATCTAAAAAAAATATGAGACTCTTTTTCATCGATTACGCGAAAGTATACAAAAATAAGATTATACACGTGTCAAAACTAGTTACAAGAGTGGTAGGGTATGATTTTCATCATGCCACCTGCAGAGGACTGCGTATTGTCTAAGAGAAAATTATTTCATTCTAGCCAAACGACCCGACACGATTATAAGGCGATCCAGGCATGTTTTGTGTTATGCGGATCAGAGAAAAGTGTCTGCGTAGCTACAGAGCAAGAGCAAGTACACACATGTTCAAATGCACTGTCAAGTGCAAGTCCATTCCTCGGTAAACTAACAGAGCTGGCAGCAGAAGATGGATGAATCGAAGACAAGTTTCATCATCTTAACAGACTAGAAACTACCATCACAAACTCCTACCATGAATCATCACTACTTTAACTTAGCCACCCATAGAAGGCGAGACAATTCGACGAGAATGAGCAAGTTAAAAGGAAATTATACATATATTACAAATTGTACAAGGAAAAACTAATACTAATATCTCGGAATATGGTAATCATCAGCAGATGTATTGCCATGTGGTTTCATGAACACAAGCAGTCGAAATAAATTTCTATAGTCCAATAAGAATGCGAACGATTCTTATATTCTATCAGAAATTCTGTACGTTAACAAATGGCACTGGAAGATAATAGGAAAAATTTCTCCCTGTATCGATAACCTGACACAGATAAACATCACAATACAGAAACAGATTAATCTGGTAATATGAAGGGTAGTGACAATACTCTACGCTTAAAAATAACATGCTAAATGCCATTGAGTTTCAAAGACCAAATTTCTTAAAAAGGAATGATTTTCCTTTGGACATAACATCTGTTACTGGATTTTGAGTAGCAAGGTCTCCTAGCTTACCCATAATATTGGCATCTCCCATTGGGTTAGGCAACGAAGACAGGCCAGCTCCCAACCCACCAGGTAAAGCTCCGGCCAACCCCGCTGGTTTTTCGGGCTGTTTACCATTGGTGGCGTTAGCGGGTGCAGTACCAGCAGCTGTAGCAGCACCAGCAGCTGAGGCAGTGGGGTCTTCCAAAGGATCATTCAGATCGAAGTCTTCCATCAATTGATCAAGATCAGCAGAGGATATAGCAGGTGGTGGCTCTCCTTCGGCCGCTGGGTCCATGTCGTTCAATTTTCTACTGCCTCCTCCAACAGATGATCGGTCACGCGATAGAGATCTACCACCTCTCCCCTGGGGGTCGTTGGTATTGCTCCATCCTTGGTCTGGGCGGGGGTCCCCCCTCGTGTCCTGCATTATTATTACACAAAGTTAACTTTTTAGGGAAGTATGATTTTTGACAATCGTACACAAGCATATCATTGGTATATCTAGAAATGAATATCCTAAGTAAAGTGAATATTTTAAATATGCAAAAAAATTTCTAGTTTTGAAACTTGTCAGGATTTCCTGCAGTGTTACTAAAACATAGGTGCCTTTAAAAACGAAGACATTTGCTACTTATATTCCATTAAATTGTTCGTAAGAACATGATCATTTAGAATTAAAATATTGAAAGAGGTTTCATACGAATTTCGTCTTTTGAGCAACACTCGCTAATTTTTACGGCGCTATCTGAGTACAAAGCTCGTAATAATACATTTCAGAGAAGGGACCAAAAGTCCGTCTATATCTTTACTTGCTACAGTAAAGCGAAAACATTAACCTATGGAGCAGCGAAAGTCGAGTAAACTGCTCCTTAGCTTAAATTGTACGAGAGGAAGGGTGTTTAGTTACGCATCTAAGGTATTTACAGGGGGACATGGGAGATTTTAGTTTTATTTTAGTTACAAAAAGTCAGAGTAAATAAAAATGAAACTCGATCGTTGAGCTAAAAAGAAAGAAAGAGATGAAAAAGATGAATCGCTATTAGAGTATAGATGATGTGACAAAACTGCACATATTTCTCTGAAAGATAATTCATCAACATAAAAAGGGCCAGGGAAATCAGTTTCAGAACAAAAACCAGTATATCTCCGTTGAAAATTTTGAGGTCACTGAACGCGATGAATCATACCAAAATTTCAACAGCAAGAGCTAAATATTTGCATATTAATAAGATTTATATGGAAAATAAATCATTAAATTACTTACACGAAAAGTGTTGAATAAATCTACCATCCTAATTCAAGAAGTGCAAGGCAACTAGCTTGTTCTGAAAATAAGCTCCATGTGCATGGAAGTTGATGCAATCGTGAACATAAAAAGTTCAGCATTCAGAGAAACA
This sequence comes from Platorchestia sp. MABIK, assembly GCA_014220935.1. Lineage (NCBI taxonomy): Eukaryota > Metazoa > Arthropoda > Malacostraca > Amphipoda > Talitridae > Platorchestia > Platorchestia sp. MABIK. Next base: position 22,481 of record JACJUY010000058.1, read on the forward strand.
AATTATTTCTCATAAAAAAACTTGATAGGCCTAAGCAGATTTTCTAAGTTGAATAATTTGGATTACATACCTCTGCGCGCCATGAAGTTAAAAGACATTAACCATTTTTTCAGGGCATTTTTATGCTCATAGCAAAATAATACAAATGGATAACTTCATTTGTACATGTATTCATATATTCGTTTCTCCAAGCTGAGCACTCGAAATAATTGATGACAGAGCCTGAAACACGATCTTTGATAGCACTCACACAAGGCTGAAAAATTTCATTGAAAATGCTATAAAATATATAGAGGAGAAAATGCTCAAGTGAATGAGCTTGCTTGTTTTGCATTCTGTACCAGATTGGAGTATGTTTTTGGTCTTTGTGTAAGTGAAATAAAATAAATGGAAATACGATTAGTTCATGCCATCCAAATGCTTGAAAATTTATGAAAATTGAGTTTTTTATACTGCATTTCTGTTTCTACTATTATGCACACTTAATGAATTTCAGAAATAACCCAGCTTCAGAATAAATGTGTAGTGAGGTAATTCTAAAATTTCTTCCGCTATTTTTCAATGATAACATTACATTGTGCGTTTGCAACTGTTTTAAAGTAAAAACATAGAAGCAATGGTTGCCGCTCGCGAGATAAGCCATGCAAAGTAAGATAAACATGCTCCGCAATAAGCCTGCAAATTTTGAAAACAATTTTTCTCTCTGCAATCTTAAAACTGTGAAGGCATGAGAAGAACACTTCATCTGCGTCGCAAATGAAATTGAAAGAATCATTGCTGCTAAATTCATAGGAAACAATAGCCCATTCATCAAAAAGGTCGAAAAAATTGATAATAAAGGTGACAAAACGAGATTAAGGATGATTATAGAACGGCGTAGAATCGTCGGAAAGCGCACGTCAAAAACGAGACTTTAAGACATTATGCAAGCTAACATGTGGATAAAGACAAAGGCAGACGGAGATGTTAATTAGGATAAGATCAAACTGAAGCAAAGTTGGGCGCTGAAAAGCATGCTCAAACATCACGTATAGCAAACACAAGTTGAGGTCACATGTCAGTGGTAGAGGTAACTCACCTGAACAGAGTCGCTGACGGGTTTTGTATTACCTACAGTACGAGGGTCTACAATGAGCGAGAGAAGAAAGGTAAAGAGTTAAGGACGTGTAGAAGGCAATTTATCACAATGCAAACACTGAAAGGCAATTTTCCTGTCAAACGAAGCATGTTACATTGAAGGGTAACAAAGCAGCTTAGAAACAATCATCGTCGATTAGGCTGGGAAGAGAACAAGAAAAAGTATTTTGGTCAACACTGAGCTGGGACATCACTGAAGCTGGTTGGAAAAAGGGCAATGTAGAGTTGTAACTTAGAATAAAGAGCGCATGACATCTAGAAGCAAGTGACAAATATTCACAAAGGGAGTTGTACAGCCGTAACGCGTGTTGGCAAGAGTAGAGATCCGCGACATTGATGAAAGTTTTTGTAGTAGATTCACTGTCTCTCAAATTCATTCAGAAAGAACTAGAGGCAGTAAAGAAGTCGATAACGTAAAAACGATTCCATTCGAGCCTCTGAAATGCTACAAAACGAGAGATACGGTGAATAATGCATAGCATATTTTAAAATTTGCACTTTACTACTGGCAATTGATACGTCAATTGAGTACAGAACAGATATTTTGCCTGCGTATGCAGCGTACCATTTGGGGTCGGAAACCAATCTTCTCTACTTTATTCAGTTCTTCACTTTCCGGATGTAGCAAAGCGGTTTCAGGTTTTTTCAAAACCAGCGGATTTTCACCAGGAACGGCCACGCTTTCACAGTTGCTTTTGTTTTTAGAATCCTCGTTTTCGTCTTGGAATGGCAGATAACTTGTTGCAACTGACGCACGTTGTTTTATTTTTTGTAACCAGCTTGTATCATCTGGTTTTTCTTCTTTGGCATTCAATATTTTGTCAAATACGTTCTCTGGTGCATCGGGACACATATCTGGACCACTTAAAAGTTTACTGAACCAGTTCAACGTTGGAATGGCTCCGTCTATATTTACAGGAGTTTCGCAAACTGTTTCTTTTTTCGAAGGGAGATTTTCGTTACCAAGCGGAAGTTTAATCCCACCAGCAATTTTTTTACACCATCGTCCACCATCTGCTTGACTTTGCTCGTTCTGGAGGTTGAATTTGCCCGGTGTAATAAACGAGACGGATTTAGGTTTCGTAGTGGTATGTTTCTTTTGATTTCTTATGTTAAAGTTCATTATGTCACTAGCTTGCGATGGATTTCTTCTCGTCAGAAGATCGGAAAATAATCCTACGACGGAATCTGAGGAAATACGCGAGTGAGAAATCATTTTCAGCGTTTAATTAAATTGAGAAAAATAGAAGATCGTAAGGCTGAAACAGTTAAAAAGTCGGACCGTTTCTGTAACAGATGTGACAGAGTATGAGTTTTAATGTATACAACCAAGTCAGATTAATCACAGGGTTTGAAATTGTAGTTTCTTAAGTACCATGCCAAGCAACGGTAAGTGAACATTTTAATTTTCACGATGGGTATTTAAAATGCCAATTCACACTTCATGCGATACACAAAAGCGTGGATCAGACGCTCGATAAAGGTCAAGAGTATTTATGAACGTGAAATTAACGGCACGAACTACTGAACGGCGGTGGAATTCATCGTCTCCCATTCAACATAAGAATAAAGACTTCCGTCCACCACCGCCAAGATGAAAATGAATTTAGAAGCGCTACTCGAACTTATAAGTACCAACTCAAAACCCTGGTAATCAGTACCAGAATCTGATGGTGTGGAGATGTGTTTCAGCAGCGATGTCAGCGTCAGCGACCTTACCTTCAAATGCACTGTGCCAACAGGAATAGAAAGTATCAGTGGCAGGCTCAGTATAAAACTTAGGCAACATAAGAGACCGAAAAGAATGCGATAACAGGTAACAGCTGCGTTTTAACTTCTACTCTTTAAACGATGTTCGAGCTCAGTACAAGAAATTCCTGATAATACAAGCAGCAAAAGAGCCGAGAAACACTCATCGCTAAGTATAAAGGCCGGTGGTACATCAGAGCCGTGAAAGTAATATGACTTGAACACTGTTTGATAAAAATGGAAATGACACAGACCTGTCACATTCCAAAAAATAGTCGCAAATGAAGTCTACATCATAGTTGCCGGCAACAAATAATACAGCTTAGGAAAAGTACAAGTGACTCGTGTTGGAGAGTTAGAAAACTGAAGCACATTAAAACAGGCAGTCTTCAAAGCAACAGGATGAACATAAGTAAGACAGCAGCAGAGCGATGTGTGTAATGCGAAGGTATTCCTCCAAAAATCATTTTTGCAGATATTTCAGAAGGTTCTATGACCAATATTCGGGGAATGGAATGAGTTGGCTGGGTTATTTCAGAAAATAATTCTGGTTGTTAGAAATACACCATAGAACACATAATCGCGTTTGAGGGAGACAGCATGCGTGCACTACTCATGTTCAAATATGCCTCAGAGCTACTCGATAAATAAAGGACGACACTAAAGAACATTCAAAACTAAAGAACATCAAAAACCAAACATTGAAAAGCTTCTTTCAGTGAAGAATGAAAAATCTGAAAGAAATACTAATGTAATAGTTAAAAATGAAAGTATTTCGTCGTTACTTTGAGTTGAGCTATTATAAATGTAGAGGGGGCGGCAAAACCTTTGCATTTTTCGACTAACAATGAGAGACGAGATAACCAGTCGGGAAAATGATACTCGTTAGGCGAGAGCATAAATGGCACGGATATCTCTACGGACACGAATAAATACTGCTAGGTCAGCAGCATGCAGATGTGAGAAACAATAGAACACAATAACAAGTAAAACACCAATGAGAAATTAGAATATCACGGCAAGTTATAAATACACCCAGGCAAAATAGATTTGTGCAACCTATGATTACCGCTCTACCTACAGAAAGCAATATCATCTCAGTGTAGTTGAACTTGGGCATTGCCTTTCAAACAATTTAAAGTGTCGCCGAAAGCACCCAGTCTGAAACACGAAGTCCAATGTGATCTTAAATTTCGAATGTTTTTTTTTTATCACGGCCGTATATGAGAGAGGCGCAAACACAATGAGCCCTTCAATTTTTGTGATTCATTTTTTCAAGTTCGGGGTGATTTAAGAATGCTTGAAGAACGATCATGCAATTAAAATTGACCTATGAAAATTTCAACCGATTATAAGAAATGCATTATATCTCCGATAAGTACATCTGAAATCTGATTTCATTGATAACCGAGTATTGCAAGGTTTACTTCGATGTTTTGAAATTTTCGGACTTGGTTGATAATTTAAATGTAGCGATCAGTAACCGAGGGTACTTGATTTAACATTGGTGAAATACCTTCTTACACGCACACACTCGCTCCACAAAAACGAATTACTTTTGTGATTTCGAAATAAAGTGGAACATGAAGGAAATAATTCCGATAATGTAAATTTTAGATGAAAATGTGCTCAAACGTTCTAATTTTGAGATCCTACAGTGAATTGCGATCAGTCATATGATAAAATCCTTAGTAAAAGGAAAAAAAATTGGTAAAGGATTTTTAGGGTGGGAATGGAAAACAAAATAAAAAGGATTAAAAGTTAATAGGGTTAAGGATGACTTACACAAGTCTAGAAACATTTAAGTGAACCACTGAATAATTTCCTTAAATTCACAGTTAAGGCACCGCAGGATAATCAAAACTACAATAATAAGTAAGAATTCCAACGGCCATAGTAATCCGCTCACTGAAGAGACATTATTATAATACGTTAATCGAAATTGCAGACAATTGCAGCTTTTAGTTTAATGACACAGCAATAAGATATATTCGTAGCTTCTTAGGTTTGACAAACTGAACCGTCGGATACAGTTTACCCCATGGTAGGTAAACACTGTGATACAAGAGGCATTAATGTATTTTAATTCGCAGTGTGAAATTTGGGAAAGTAGCTCATCAAATGAGACTGAGTTTTGATGTTTTGATTAGTCGTTTATTATTAATATTAATTTTATATACATTCAATAATAGGTACTCCTGTGCGCTCAAACTTAACTTACTCACTCGCGTGAAATTTCCCGAACCTCAGTAATGTAACCACAATACAAACCCTCGAGAAAAAAATGAGCGCTATTTGAATTATAATTAATTACATGTTTAATCTCGCTTCATCTTTCTCACCAGCTCAGATGAAGCTGCTTCATTTCAAATGAGATTTTCCTCCTACAATAAGGTAAAAATCATCTGTGTTGAACAAATTTGTCAGCACCGAATAAAATATGATTTTCTACACTGTCAATATAAAGAATTCAAATTTTCGGAATACATTTAAAACGTATTTTCTTAAAGTTAGTTATGCTGTAGTGCTAGGATGAGAATACCATACATACATTTTCTCTTTAATTTAATTTACAATAACATTTAGTGAAGTTTAGTAGAAATGGTCGTCACTAAATTTTCCCATGTCATCGCACTGAATAACGGTAGCCGCGGGTCCATGATATTTAACGAAATATTTTGAATGTTGCAGCCTAAGAAAATAGATTCAATCTGTAAATGAGTTGCTACAAGTGTAATATTGTTAGTCACAGTGAGCAATGAGAGGCGCTGAAAGAAATGCTTGTTGGATAAAGTACGTAATTTGAAGCACGCTGAAGGGGATGAACTGTTGTTGAAAAAGAACAAGGAAAGTGAGAGAGTTGAAGTTACAAGAAGAATCATATGAGATTATGTCTAAGAATCTCAACGGCGTGCGACGCAAGAGCGCTTCAATCACATTATGCATGTGCGCCAGCTAATTTACAACGCAGAGGTAACGAGACCAGGTTGTTCCCTGGCTTGAAGAATTTGGCTGTGGATGACGTTATAGTAGCACTATACGGCTAAAAGTAACGATAGCTGTCGGACGTGTCGTTTTATTACTGGACTTGCCACCGAAAAGAAAAAAAAATCAATGTCAGTGGAAATCATCGTAAAATTTAGTTGCTCAATGTCTCACTCGTTGGAGTGCTTCATTTTACCAACAGGAACTTTGCTATCAACGATGTGAAATAGTGGCAAGCATTGGAAATCATTTCTATTTTGTTATAATTTTGGTTTGAAAATGACCTCTTTCCTTTAAAAGATCAGTATGATATTTTTACACAACCAATAATTAGAAAATGGTGCTCGAGCATTGTTTTGCTCTTCAAAATCTAATCCAGTCAAGTGAAGATGAGATATTACACAATTTGTTCGCAAATCTGGGGAATTATTTAGCCCGGCTTTGTTTTAAGGACTTTCGTTCAAACACTCAAGTACTTTACACATAGCTAATAGATACTTTTGTGCAGTGCATGAACTTTTAGTAAGTGTAAAAATTAACAGAAATGTGCATAATACGTTCCCTTATAAGATAGGTTCAGGCTCAATGTGATGTACATTATGAACAAGACCCTCGCGTTTGGTGATATAGAAAAGAAATATCGAGGTATGCAGCGACGATCCGACATTCTTCCCACTATGCCAACGAAAGAAGTTTTGTACTTCATTAGATTCTAAATAAAATTATAATTTATTCTGTTTTAAATTCCTTTACGAGTTTTTACAAAGAAGACCGTAGTGTTCATTTTGAGGCACTATTCTGTCTCACGACCAATGATTTCAACAAAATATAGCTGATTGTGGTCACCGACGGCGAAAAAATGGGAAACTTACGCATTAATTCCAACGTATGAACGAATTCATCGTTCATACTAACGCGAAATATGCGCGTTAAATTGGGAGTTGAAATGTGTAAACAACGATACATTAATGTGAAAGAGCGATTCCACGATACAGGGAATTTCTTTTGAAAGTAAATGCAGAAAAAAAACAGCACCAGACTCAAAATATGCATAATAGTTGGAATGAAATTTAAGCATGAAGCTAATTTATTTTTTATTGAAGATTTTACAGGTAAGAATGATCTTTCCAATTTAGTTTATTGCTTCTAGTATCATGTGAGACACCGGAGACTAGAAGGCAGTGTTATGGTGACTCAAGTTTTCATTGTTTGACAACGTGTGGCCAAATTTCTACGGCTAGAAATAATTATTTTTGGGTGTAAGAACAAATTATTTATCAATGTATGCATTTTGTTGACCCAATGAGTAAAATAAGATCCGGGCTCATTTAAGTTTCATCCTTAAAAGTAGTGCAAAATGAAGTAAATTACACACCTTCAATCACCGTTAGTTATAAAATCTTCAGTCACAAGAATATATAGCATTCATTTGCAAGTTACAAAATAATATTTGTGTGTACATCTTTCTCGTGCAGATGATTTATGCTTTCATTGAGAAAGTCTACCTGCAGGGAAATCTCTGCAGAGCAATCATTTCCCCAAAAATTCCAAAGAGCTTACTACATTTGAGTTAAAGCAGGTAAAACTTGAGAAAGTTATACGTTAAAACTTCTGATGAAATCAAATTAATATATCTAAAGTTAACGTACGTTTGCTCAATTAGCAGCCAACTGATAGGATACGGAATAAATGAGCAGTTGCTTTCTATTAAGCATATTGCACGGGGTTTGATTTATCAATTGAAATTTTAAACTTAATGAATTTTCACGATATTTTAAACTGCAGTGGGAACAAAATAAGACTAGGAGAGAAAATCATTGCGATTTATAATGCCAGCATTTCGATAAACTTTTCGAAAATGTGCAAAGCAGAGAATGTTACGGTATAGAGCATTCTGAGCTGCTCCACTTTGCCACCATAATCAATCTATTTGAAGGGAACAGTCCAGTTACCTTCAGTTCAATATTGATAAATTGTCTTCGGTGTAGGGGATTCAACTTACATCTCCCACAAAATTCATTGGAAGTCCTCTAATAGAGCATCGCATACAGGCTAAAGTAGAAAATAGAAGGCGCTGGTTTCTCAACAGTAACAAGTAAACTGATAGAAAGTTTCAAACGTTGTTGTTCCGTGGTTTCGAACGATTAATTCGAATTTTCACGACGAAATTGCTTACATTGCATTCATATCAGTTGTCTAGTTATCGAATAACGCCACTAAGATCAACACTGCCAGTTACATGTATGATTTCGGATAAGTTCCACCGTCGAACTTCGATGTCGTGGTGGTTGAAGTGATATTATGCCGAATTGCAAAATTGATTACATGAAACATGATTAGAATTGCCAAAAAGGCTTTCATATATTTGCTGACTGTACAGAGTTCATTTTTACAGAGAAGTAATTAAAAATGTTCCCATTTTCGTTCGACTCAAAGCGTCCAGCGAATTTACGAGTTGAAAAAATCTCTACACATGTCTCGAAGATCAGATCGATTCCATAAATTTAGGTATCAAGGCTTTCAGAATGCTGTAACTAAAATGAGAATAACTCTAATTTTCAGTTGGTAATTTACAAATTTTTGAATAATCCGAGCCTAAAATGTGAAATTCGGTAGTATGTTCTTCATATTCATCACGACTCGAGTAAAGTGATCACGAAGAGAAGAGAAACCTGTTGGTGTTGCAAGACACTTTTCGATAGTCAGTTAACTAGAAGTAAATAATCAGTCATATAGATACACACCTACTGTATCTAAAATCAAAACATTTTCTGTACATCACTGCTAAAATTACGAAACCTTACCAAATAATCGTCAAACCAATGATAATTGAATATCTACCTTTCATAAGGTAGTATCAGGAAATGAAATGGGTTCGCATGATTCACTTTGTGATGATAACTAAGAATAAGAAAACCAAAGTCAATAAAATTTAAATGCGAGCGGTTGAGGGCGTCAGAGAACAAAAGGTTCAGGCTACATACCTTTCCTGCGATCCCTCTGGTCAGGCCGTGGAGGCGGCGGAGGTCCGTGAACACCTGGGCCAAGCCCTCGTCCTCTGTCTCGCGCGTCCATGCCGTCACGGCGTCTGGACAAGTAATAGCTTTTGAGGCTTGTCCATTTACACGCTCTTTAACCCTTTACCGTCAAAGTGGATTTCAAAATTTACTTTCATAAAGCTCTAATATATTTTGTTCCCTGTGAGATTTGTGGATTTATTCCCTAATCTGTTCTTCGAAGTTCATTGTCGAGTGGCAGTCACTTCCTCGTGGTGATGTCGGTGACTGCATGATGACGGTGCCAGTTTAATGATAGTGGTTATAATAATGGTAATATGCTCAATATCAGAGTACTAGGAAAAAAATATTAGTTCGTTGAAGCTAAAAGTAAAATCAGTTCAAGGACAATTTTTAAGAGCACATCAAAAAACCTCACGTGACGCAGTGACCGTGGTCAAAAATTCAAGAATCTATCACCACCTCTACAAACAAAGACCACAACAGTTTCGAAAATTGTTTGAACAGTCAGAAATAAAAGGCTGTGAAGGAAGAATATAAATGAATTTGAATACACAATTTATTTCCACGTAAATATCACGGATTCAAGGAAGTCACGTTCACTATCTACATTATGAAGGCAAAACGAATCATTTAGTATGGAGTTAAGAGAACGCGAAATCTATGCACAAAGTGCATAGAAACAGTAAATTGAGAAAGAAGTTCATGAAACAAGATGTTTGTTGAAGAAGAAAGTTGTATGCAGGTGGTGAAAAACAGGACAGCAATGAACCGAAAAAAGAAGGTCCGTAACATAACAAAAAACCTACTCTATTTCAACAAAAGGAAGGCCTACATAACCTTTAGCTCGGGACCTAACATGTTCCCACAAATCTCTCAGCACTCCCCAAAACCTGTATAACCACCACGAGAGAAGATCCTACGGAAAAAAATAGTGAAGCAAAACAACACCACTTCCACAAAACTGTTAGCGGCAACACGAAATCCAAAACGGACGAGGTAGATCATCAAAGAAGTTTACCAGCATAAAAACTCAAACTGCCGAAACAGTTTTGACAATCCCTCAAAAACGGCGAATGATTTCAATACTTTCTCCTCAAAAGTTGTTGAAGAAATTTAAAACGGATGTCTAAGTTCGTTTCTAACGCACCTACACAGGTGTAAATTCAAACTATTTTTCATTCTCTAATCCGAGAAATAAATGCAAACCAAGGTTAATTAGTATTATAAAAATTCGAAAAATTTTATAAACGCTTAAAAACATTAAAGCAGTTAGACATGATAGTATTAACCTTCAGTACATAAAAGATGGCTTCTCTGTTACAGCACTCCTGATTTGTTTGATAATAAAAACATTTAAAGCCACAAACAAATTTCCTGATCAGTGGAAACTAAACATCATTAAGCCAGTTCACAATTCTGGTGATATCAACAAAGCATCAAATTACAGATCAATATACGAGTCCCTTACCTTCTATGTCCAAAATGTTAGAAAAATGAATATCAACCAGCTTTCGTCTCACAAGATAAAAATTAGAAAAGGAAAGATGGCTTTTAACAAAACAAAAATTCTATCCTATTTCAACAAAAAGAAGGCCTACCTTACTCTTAGCTCTAGAAATCACATTTTCTCTACAGTAGTGTTAATCTCAATAGATAAAATAGTTGTATCCCCTGAGTTGTCCTCAAACACACGAGGAGAAAGTGCAGATAGTTTGTTCGTGGGGAAAGAAATCACTCACCTCATTTCGTCTGGATAATCTTGATTAGGAGCTTCTTGTAAGAAATTGGAAGGCACCAACCCTCTCTGACCTCTCAGCTCGCCCATATAAAATCCATCATCGTCCATGTCACCGTAAACGTAAATAATATCGCCCGTTTGAAAAGACAGTTCGACCTGAAAAAAATTTAATATGAAATATTTCCGCAAAATTAATCACAGATTTCGCTGATATAAAAGTGAAATTATTCCTATAAAAATGGGAACATAGAGTCATCGTGTACAAATTTCAGTTAACGTGTTCCACTGAAATATTTACTGAAGAACCTCCACAATTATCGAAACCTAAAATCTTTGCTTGGGACCAAAAGATAAATGGCCCAAGTTCTTGGAAAAAGATAAATTTACTAACGCGTGGCCAAATTTTTGAAAACACATCAAATGTTCCCTATTTAAGTCACGGAGACAGCTTCTACGAACAGTGATCAATCTGAGCGGAGTTTTCTTCGGAGTTTCCGTCTCAAGGTGCTCTGACATTTCAGACTTGGGACGAAACAAATTTTTGTACTCATTTTCCATAAAGAGAGACAGAGAGAGAAATCAGGTGTAGCACTCGTACAATGAGAGAAAAAACTTACTCAAGAGTAAAATGCATTCAACAATCAAATGGAAAAGAACTCTATCACTTTCAAGTTTGAAAGTATGTTCTTAAGAGTCAGCATACTGAAAACCGACGAAAACTCTAATTGAGTCTCAACAACGAGGGTCACTCTCCTGAGATGGGGGAGTGGAAACAGTCGGAAGTTGCAATCAGAGCACCAAGCAAAATGACAAAATAAATTAGATACCTCACCTCTGAATCAACGTTAGGCGAAAGCTCTTGCGGATCATAATCATAAATGGCGACCATCTTCTTGACTGGCATGTTAGCGTAGATGTCGCCCCAGCGGTCGCCCTGATGTCCTCCTGGACCACGGCGACCCACTGAGCCATCTCTCCGTCTGCGTCCCATCGGACCGCCGTCTGTCTCTTTCAGCAGCTCTTGCGCTACACGATCGTCGTCCACCTGGCACAAACCCGGTAAATGTGCTGAAATAATTTGTTAATTTTTTGCAGACGCTAATTCGTATATAGGTTGAATGAGTTGCATTACATTCAAAACATGGTCTCTTTTTGTTGACATCGCAAAATTGATGAGGCATGGAAGATGAAGGAGAAGTAAGAATTCATTCAAGAGCTACAGACAATTTAAAAATAATAACTCTGAAACAAAGAGTACGGTGGATTTGATATTGTTCAATCGGTTAGCTGTGCCAGCATTTGATTCGAGGACGATTAATTTTCTGTATTGACTTTGCACGATTACATTGTACTTTGACGAAATTTTAGTGTCTTCCATAAATTTTTGTAGTCCTAGTAAATACCATAAAAAACACAACTTACTGGTTAATACATTTATTTTTTAGTTGATGGCTGAAATGTAACACAAAAACCCTATTCTATTTAAATAGAAAGAAGACCTACCTAACCTTTAGCTCGGTAATTCACATGTTCCTCCTAGGAGCGCTAATTCCCATAGATACTATAATTGTATCCCCAACAGGGTTAAGTTTAAGTTAAGTTTAAGTCTACCTAACCACAACCAAGATGTTCCCATGAGAGGAAGGTGAGAGGCACCATTTTATAGGTTAAAAAGAGACTCACAAAGTATAAAATTATTCTCTAATAGTGCTAAAGCCTTGGATTGAATTATTTTAGTATCTGTTTCCTGATTTGAAAAAAAAAATAAATTGACTGTTGAAATGAAATGAAAATTATTTCCAAACACAAATTCTATCCTGAGTAAAGAGTCCAGCAGCCTCACCTGAACCTCGGACACGATGTTGCAGGGAACGTATCCCGACCTGCCTCCACACTCGCCCCAGTAAAATCCATCTGCATCCTTATCTCCGAACACACGAATGAGTTGCCCTTCCTTGAAGCCCAATTCTTCATCGCACGCATTGGAGTTCGGGCTCATCGTCGGAGGATCGTAGTTGAAAAGTGCCACGAAAATTCGGGCGTGATCTGGCCCTCTGCCCGCAGCACCCGCGCCTCTGCCGTATTGTTTGTCATCGTACCGATCCCGAGGGTCTCGGCGATCTCTTTGATCTCGCATGTCTCGGCGGTCCCGCATATCTCTGGGTCCCGCCATCTGGTCCCTGTGAAATGATACAGTAAATAAATTTCATCATTATAACCCTGCAGAGGCGACGAATGGATCAGACCAAATGATTGCTCGTTTAATTTCCCAATACGCACACAATTTACACCTTCGATGCGGCTGACACATGTACAGGGTGGGTCAAAAATATACACTCTTCAAATTGCAATAACTTGTTCAACGGAAGAAGTCAATACAACCACCATCAGAAAGCTGAGGATTTGAACGCAGGAGCTTTAAGCAGAAGACTTGGAGAAGCGACTTCAGTTCTGTCAGCAAATGAGAACTGTGTTGGATGAGGTAGATGTGGATTTATGATAATTTTATATATGATTGATTTATGATGAAAATGGTTTTCTTTTATGAAACTCATCTTTATCTAGATGGTGTCAAACTAGTTGAACTCATGAAAATGGTCTTCAACAAAACCAGTGGATTTCAGGTTCATGTTATACTTTATTGGAAATAAAACGTTTTTATTTCTTTTTTTTTTCTTTTCCAAGCCCCTTCATTCGAAAAAAAGTTAGAATCTCTTGCGGATTTTCAGCTACTGAGATTTATGGATCAATCTTGTTTGAAAGTTCAGAGACTGGTCACGCTGTAACGGTAACAAAAGAGCGCTGTGTCCACATGCTTGAAGATATTTTGCAAGATTCTGTAGACGGACTTTTCTCGTTGGTTGGCCCGTCTCACACTTGGAAAACAAACACCATGGACTGGTTGAAATCTCGTTCTCCCTGGCGGGTTATTTCAAAGAATGGGGACGTCCTGTGGCCACCGAGATTTCCAGACCTGTCTCCCTTGAATTTTTATCTATGAGGCTTTGTGAAGGAGACTGTATTAATCCAGATAGTGTTACAGACATGAAAGAGGAAGCGCGAGGTCATCGCAGTAATACGCAATGAAATGCTACGGAATGTAATCGATGATTTCGACTGTCGAGATCCCGCTGCAGTGAAGCTAGAGGAGCTCCGATTGAAAATTTGTAGCATGTGTAAATAAAATTTTCATTTTCTTGGTTTTCCGTCGATGATTGTATTTATTTGATTCGCAGAACATAAAATATGTTATTGTAATTTAAGGAGTGTACATTTTTTGGGTTCACCAAATACAGTTTCTTAAAAGAGGCATAGCAACTAGGCCGCAGTGTAAAGGTTAATGATATCTTTCTTCTTGCATCATGCTTTCTCATAACTAAGCTATCGTTTCTTCAAACACATGAGAGTACGACTACCAATTCAGTCTATGCTAAAAAAAAAGACTCTAAACCAATTTTCAATTAATAGTGTAATTTATCTCTACAAGAAATAAAAACACTTTTCAACATGAATTGTTTTTATCGATACGCAAAAAATCAGGAAATAAGAGCTAGTATAAAAAATAATGGACGTTGACTTTTTCGCAAAAACCAGCTTATTAATAAAAATTGTTAATGTATATTAATTATTGAAAAACTTCGTTTCCAATCACGTTCAATTACCCTGAGCATCCAACGTGCTTCCATCAAAAAACGGAGTTCACCACGTACCGCAAATCAAACCGGAGATGGTAAGTATCATATAATGGACCACTGGAAGAACGACCAGGAGATCCGAACATATCACATTTCCTTACATTTCGTAAATTCATTGAGAATAATTAACCTGTAAGTTCCATCTCGGGTGTTTTGAGGCATCCTGCGACCACCAGGGGGTCCAGGCTGCTGGCGCGCAGCATTCGGATTCCTGGGGTCGAAACGTCTCGGGTCGTTGTAGTCGTCTTGGTAGGGGTCCACTCCATCACGAGTTACTTCTGAAAATTACAGTGAACAACGTCGAAGTCATCTCGCAGTTAATTTAGAATTCGCCAACACGCAAAATTAAATTAGATGCCAAGACATGAAAATTGCGCGAGTGAATGAGTTCGTTAAAAGGGAATGAGTTATTATTTGAGTTTGAAATTAAGTAGAATTGAACTCCATAAGGGGAAATAGAATACCTGAAGAACGTTAAAAACACGCTTATGACTTGAGTTATAGTTCAAACTTAGCGAACTCATTGAGTGAATAAGTAAAACCCATAACAAAATCCTGTAAGGGCTTTCTAAATTAATATAGACACTCATGCCTTTAAATTTCCTTCTCCGATTTTGCACATATTCATGCTTTTTACATTTAACCAGAAAGTGAATGCATGTCATGCTTCAACTTGAGATGAGAATTACCAACGCACCATGGAAAACATTCAAAATGGCTAACTGCACATCACAGACAGGAAACATTGAAGAAGGCGCTAAAATTGTCCACAGAAAATAATCTAAGTATGGAAACAATGTATGCACAGTACATGTACAAAAAATGGACTCGTTAAATTTTCAGCATTAGGTAATACAACAGTGAGCTAATAAACAAGCTTGTTTATAATGCAGAGAATGAACGGTGAGTAATATGTTATAAACGAGTACCCTTTTACTCTTAAGTAAATTTACACAGTGGAAATTCGAGATCTCAACACTGAAAAGTATAAACAGTTAATCCCTCGGTAAAGCGTTAGACATCGATCCGCTGTACTGAGAGCAGTGTCAATTCTATATTTCTCATGTTTTCCACATACGTACTCGTGTATGGTCTAATAAATCAGATTAGATGTTAGTTTACGCTTCCCTAACCGAAACAAAAGCGTTCCGAAGAGAGGAAGGCGGAAAGCACGATTTAGTATGGAGTAACAGCAAGTTGAGAAAGAAGTTCATGAAACACGGTAAGAGTTGAAGAAGAAAGTAGTAGGTGCTGAAGAACAGGACAGCAGTGAAGCGAAAAAGATGGTCCGCAAAAATGCAAAGAAACTATTCTATTTCCACCAAGGAAAGCCAATCAAACCTTTAGCTCGGAACCTTAAAATTCCCCCTGGGAGTGCTAATTCCTATAGTACGGTCTAATTAATGGAGTGGCAACGAAAATGCATCAAATACGTTCATCTGTGTCCCTAGAAAAAACGAGTAAAAAATCAGTCGGTATTTGTTAGACATAAATGCAGGAGAAATTTTACGCTTTGATGGATGGATAATACGGTCATCTAGGACATCCCATGCCAATTTTTTATTATTGTAAAATTTCCAGTTATTTCTATTACTAAAAATTAAAAATAACACAAGAAACAAATCTGAAGCAAGCCAAAAGTGCCAGCATTTGTAAGATTGGGTAGCCAATATTGCAAGCCCGAAAGTATTCGGTGCTGTAGCAGAACTAAAACATGTGCTGTATTAACTGCAACTAACGCTGAGTTTAAGAGTAAGAGGGCTATTTAGAAGTTCTTACTATTTACACAACATGCAGCTTAAAAACTGGTGGGATGGGTAGCTGCTTTTAAGAAAAATGAGACAAATATGAAACTCGGTTTTATCGAAGTTCGAATGGGTTTTACCTTTTTCTACGAAAGTCCGACTATTGATTTAACTTTATTTCTAGATGACTTTGATGTTCTCTAATCATTTTTAAAACTTCTTGTCAGCACCTAAAAAGGTAAAAAAATTGAAATCTGTGGTCGTTTGTTTACACTGTTAAATTTACACTGTCGAATACACTGAGATGAATTTTTTGTCTTTTCAAAATGTTGCTAGAAATTTATTAATTATTCAGAAATTTTAGTAACAATTTCTTTCTAAGAACTCGGTGAAAGGGGTAAGAACGGAGAAGATACTTCATTTTACGAAACTAAGTAATTTTACATCGTTACTTTTCGGAGCAAATGACAAGCTATGCTAAATTACAATGTTCGACTTGAAAAATGACCACCGCAGGTAAATAGGTGTGATCAATCTCAGTGAAATGACAGACTTTCATTGTAGTTCACAGGCAGATCAAAAAAATTTACTAATGAAGTTCTAAATCTAAGCTAAGCGTTTTCTCATTACTTCTAGTATGGCACTGGGAAATCAATTCGAAGATGCTAGCAAGAACTGGGGCTGGGGAATCGATTCGAAGATGCTAGTAAGAAGTAGGACTGGGGAATCGATTCGAAGATGCTAGTAAGAAGTAGGACTGGGGAATCGATTCGAAGATGCTAGTAAGAAGTAGGACTGGGGAATCAATTCGTGGAATACTTACGCCTTCCTCTCCATGCTTTTATTGTAGTTCGCGGGCACATCAGAAGAATTCACAAACCGAGTTCAAAATCTAAGCTAGCGCTCTCTCATTACCGCTAGTACGGCACTAGGGACTCAACTGGAAGATGCTAGCAAGAACTGGGACGACTAAGGGGAATAAATTCGAAAATGCTAATAAGAACTGGGAGTAAGGGAAAAAAGTTGGTAGTGGAATACTTACGCCTTCCTCTCCCGGCGGGGGGAGGTGGCGCGGCAGTTTTGTTGCCTGGAGAGGAGGAGCAAGAGAAGTGCCACATCCAGACAGAGTAAGACCAGAAGGAGAAGACCAAAACAACGAGAGGTGGAAGAAAAAGAGCAGTGTCAATTACACATAACATAGGAAATAAGTGTGATATATGATGAAATATTCTTCAAAGAATGGGGAAAAAGACTTGGGTGGTTGTTATGACTGCAGTTGAGCAAAGTAAAAAAAGGAGGAGACATTACAGCTAGTAATTCAGTACTGACAATTTTCAATAAGTTCTTCTGAATGCTCAAACTTGAAAGTAAAAAGTGAAGCAAATTTTCCTTACGAGGTTGAAGTAAAGAGCTCATAAACGTTGTTCAGTTCGAGTCCCTCATGACTTATTAAAGACAGCCTACTTGATCAGCGAGAGGTACATATTTTATTTTGGTGAAAATGGAACACTCGTAGGTTTTTACAATAGAAGCCCAAAAGAGATCAACAGTAAGTAGTCTAACGCTAGTTCATAGAAAATTTACATTTGATAAATGGAAGTTACATTAAAATGTTACTATTTTTAACAGGTGCAAAAACGTATTCTTTTTAAAATTTATGGGAAAAAGTTGTAGCAAAAGTATTAATATCTGTCTCTTAAATGACTGTCGATTGGAAATAAATTCTATATGGGGCGTGAGATTTTCTCGTCCTCGTTTTGACAGAAGTAACATCATTGTATTTCAGCTCTGCTTCGTTAATTAATGCGGAAAGTTACCGATTAATGATAACGAGATGCCTATAAAATGATAAGATAACGTAGAATTCATAAAAAAAATATTCAGCTGACACAAATGGATTACAGTAATTGACAATACCTAACCCTTTAAATAAATTAAATATTAAGACAGCAAGTTCGTTGCCATTTCTGTAAGATGGAACTGGAACTCGTCAGTAAAGACGAACAAATTCGAGTAACAAACACATTCCAGATGCTCATACTTAAGCAAGGGATGCAAAATGAAATGACGTGGGGCTGATAAAACGACAAACGCCCCACGGATCGAGGGAAATTATAATTGTTTCATGAAAAGTTAATTAAATCTGGGTATATGAAGCATATATGATCGACTTCCACCGTCAGGTCACTTGTAAAATCAATGACTTGTGTTAATGACAATAATATATACAACACCAATTAACTGCGATAAAAAGTTCGGAATGAAGAAAAATTCATTGAAAACTAAGCTAGTTGAATGTAAAGTGAATCATTTTTTATCAGTTCGAAAAAAATTTAAAAACGAGAAATAAGAAGTTTCAACATCAAAATCATGCACTCATTTTGGCTAGAAAGAAAGCGAGTTAGCAAAAAAAGGGCAAGTCATGAAATGGAGCACTTCTAGGAAATCTCCAACATCCAGTGAATGAAGTTGGTTTCACTTCACTCAAAATCGCTGCAAAGCCGATGAAGGAGTTCAGAATATCACTATGATGATGCACTGTTGGACCTTTACAGAAACTTCTAAACTGCCTTACCGTCAATTGATAAAGGTCGAGTCAGATCTAGAGAATAAATATGCAGATGAAATGCAAGACACACCGCATATCTCTCTACGCAACGGAAAACATAAAACAGAGACATTCATCGTCTAACCTGGGAAAAAAGGATATCAGAAATTCATTTTTAGAATTCACAAGTAATTCCTTTTCTATAAAACATAGTTCTAAAATGGTAAAAGTACGTTTACCATTATTGATAGTTCATTTGTAGAATAAAATACACTGCTCAAACGGAACGAATTTTTGATTTGGGGTAAAAAAAAACACGGACTATAAACTGCAGAGCAGTAATGTCGAAGATTAAAGTAGGCCAGGCAAAAAATGAAATCACAAATTTACCCTAGAAAAGTCTTATCTGAAATCAAGCGAGAGTCGGGAAAACATGGCATAATTCGTGCTTTAAGAGATTAAATTGTTATGGAACCGCCAAAAAAAATTCTGATCTCCATGCACAATGCGTCAACGCCGCGATGTGAGTAAACAAGATTGAAACAAAGTCGTTCAACAACTTAGGATCACTAAGCAGAAAAACGAAAAATCACGTAAGGTAGCGATGAGGCCACCAAAGCAGCAGAGTTACGAATGCATAAGCAGGAAGCAGACAACATCACAGCGCGTTTCTTTACCTGTCATACCGAGAGAACTGAAAAGAGAATTGGACAGACGCGCCAAGCCAGATTTTGGAGGTTCTTGTCCTTCAAGGCGTAAGGAGGAGGTAGGCAGGATGGAGGACAGATAAAGTTAGGGAAGAGGACATACAAGGTATGGAGGCGAACTTCGAAAGGAAATATTTTAGAACGTTACAATTCGCATGAGCAAATAGCAGTACACAAAACACTTTTCAAGGTTCACGTGTAATGCTCATACACTGAGCGGGCTGTTTGAAAGTGTTACAGCACAACTTTGCGATAAGTATATTCCACAGTAAATACGTAGATCACTGAGACAGGAAGGACAAAACAGAAATTACAGATATAAACAGGTTCATAGGAAACGGCAAACAAAGCCATCTCTTGTTGCTGCGAAGCAATTGCAGAATGAAAGGAAATATACAGATGAGTAATTTTCATAAATGGAATATGAATATTTCAGAACTATTTATGACATAAATAAGGAAAACATCACAGAAGAAAATTGTGTTCAATGCAGGATATGGTAAGCGTAGCACATGGCAAAGCTGTATTTCAAATGATTACTTTAGCGCACAATGAAATGAACACGAGTGGAACACCAAAGGTATGAACGAAGCTACACATTTCAAACAGAAATATTCTTAGCCAAGTAGGAAGCTTATGAAGCAACGAAGACGGTAACCTTTCTGTCATGATTGAATTGTCTAAGCGAAAGATAGTCTCCCGATATTTGCAGCATTTGAATACAATACAATATGTGAATCGTCCACTGTTCCGTTTGATTCATTTAAGGAACCTATGTTGTAAGGGACAAGACTGACATTAGTCGTTGTGCTCAATCATGAACAATTACATGTACTTTCAGGCCAGTGTTAGTCTTCAAGAGCGGGAAAACCAACGACATTTCGATTAAATAATCCTTATGCGTTACTTGATTGTACAGCAAGAACTTGTGGCATAGACCTGTTCGCCAGATAAGAAATCTTATTTAGAGCAATATATTTTACCATTTTCTTGAAAGTTTTGAAGATAATTTGTAACTCAATAGGTCGATGACAAAGGATGTACTTGAGTTTAATTTTTGGTTATTTATAACCCATAATTAATAATGGAACCAAACGATGCTTCGCGGTTTGTCGAAAGAATTGTTTCCTCGTCCAAAAAATGTCCATTAAAGGATTGTGATGACTTCCAGAGCAAACAAACATCATTCAGCTTATTACAGTTGTGAAGCTGGAAATAATGCGCGTTGGTTCACCAATAAATGAAACAACCTGCTTTAGCACATTCTCAGTGTATTTTTCAACAGGTTCGTTTCTGACGCAAAAGATTATACGAGGATAATGTAGTATGTAAGTACTTGAGGCAGGGACAGCCCTCTTCCAAAGTCCAAGAAAACCCACGATGGTTTTATATACGTTAAAAATGAGGTGAATTGTCCTGCATTTTCTCTAACGCTAAAAAACAGATTGATTCATTGTCAAAACTTTATGTGTAGAGTGTTGGTACTGTAGGACTTGAGTTATTCGTTACAATGACAGTTAACGATGCAGCTTAAAAGGAAATTTTACAACGCTAAGGTTTAGTACCATCAGGTTTAGACTTCTCATTTTTCGAAGGAAAACACTTCATTAGCTTTTCTTCTGACCCCACAGAAACTGAAATAATAACTGTGGTTATTGAACGTTTGCTTTAGAATTGCTTTTCTAGTATAATATGTACTAGAAACTTCGTTAGCTAAATAAATATCTGTTTCAGGAACGGGATGATGGAGGTTGTAATTACTGAGCTTGCCACGAAGCACGAGATAGACACCACAGCAAATTCTGAGTCAAGAATGATAAAAGCAGCAGCAGCAGTAGTGGTAGCAGCGAGAAGAGAAACATACGCCAAAAAGTGAGCCCAGTAAGCCACATCAATAATCAGAACCTGCTTTGTTATAAATCAAAGCTACACATGGCGCGAATATGAGCAGAAGCTTACGCGTGTACTTTAACACAAAATAAAATACAAACTAAGCAAATGTTACCGAAGCGAAGTAAATGTTGCAAGGAAAACTACGAACCTTTTTCCTCCAATATTAGTAATAACATCACATGTACATGATAACAACGTAGGATATTTCCACAACTTTAAATTATTTTATCCTAAGAAAAGGAAACAGAATTATTCATCTGCATTAACCCTTGAAAAATTTTAAGCAGATCGGAAAGCTCAAGTAAAAGGCTCAAGCTCATCACCACAAGGAATTCCCTCGTCTAATTCGAAGCTAATAGTTATAGAATAATATTTCTTATTTCCACCCAGCTATGAGGCTGGTGTGCTTAGTAAAATAGAAATTTCTAAATACTAGATTAGGAAAATATATCAGCAATTCACAATAGCTCACCAATCGAAGGGATGTTCCCATGTACTGGATTATTAGGTCCATGCTGCTGCTGCTGTCCCTGCATCCGAGGGTACACTTCCTTATCGCTGAGGTTCTCGTCAGGCTCCAGAATAGTTTGGCCTAGGTTGTCTGTGCGTACTGTAGGGGTAGTGGCAGGAGGCACGTTACTTCTTCCAAAGAGCTTCGCTGTCAAGCCTTTGACTCCAGAGGTGGCTGCTTGAGCAACGGAGCTCGTAGCATGCGACACGCCTGCTGTGGCTTGGTTGCCGTGCATGGTGTTGTGCTGCTGTTGTTGGTGATGTGGCAGTTGGTGGTGCTGTTGTTGGTGATGCTGCTGTTGCTGATGTGACTGTTGATGTTGTTGCTGCTGCTGGTGATTGCTGCTTCCTCCACCGAGTAGTCCCCCACTTAGCAACCCTCCACTTCCTAGAAGGCCTCCGCCTCCCAAGATTCCTCCTCCAGAACTTTGGCCAGATCTTGACATGTCCGCATCCTGTTTCAGGCAAATTTGGATTATTTTCTGATACTTGAGCTTCCACTCTTCATACGAAACTTGAAATTTACCTTACCGTTCCAATCTCGTGAAGCGGTCACGTGAATAGCTGTGAACTAACGCTGCATTTTCAAATTTTGCTTCAGAGCACCGTTGATACGGTCATAAGTTCAATTTTATATCAGCAACATGAAGTGTTCACGTCCAAACTCTCATTACGAAAAAATCCATTTTAACGGTTAGATTCACTCACCCACCCGAGTTAAGCAGTGAAAGCGCGGGATCAAATTAGTAACACGTGCTGACGTATTTCTCAGTTATTCGTACTACTAGTAATTTTTATTTTATTATTATATTATTTAGAAATCATTTGTGCCAACTAAGGCGATCTTAAGAGAGACAGGAGTAAAGACCATTTAGTGTGGCCTGTAAAAAAATAGTGAATCTATACACAAAGTGTGTTCCCACACAGGATACTCTGCCCATAAAAATAACAAGTTATGAAAGACGAAGAAGAGATAGCGAAGTAGGTACATGAAAACGAGAAGATGTAAAGTGAGCCCGTAAGATCAAAGTCCCAAAGGTTTTCCAATAGCTGAGGTAACCTAACGGTACCCTCCTCTGAGGTTACCAATCCCCATACCATAAAATGACAAACCGAATTAAACTTAGATTATTGCCAACCCTAGTTCCTCTGATGAGAGTAATTCACACTTGCATTACCTCGAGTATATCAGAACCTCCAGCAGAAGATGTATCAATTTCACTTTCTTCAGCGATATCAGACAGCTCACTGGGTCGGTCGGCGTCGGAGGGGAGGTACATGTCATCTTCTACATCATTGGGAGGTGAGGGAGCGGGGTCGTTCGATTCATTCTCAATCTAATCAAAGCAACGAAATCAAACAAAACGAGTGCAAATTAAGAAAAAAGTACTTCTAAAGTATCGCTCCAACCAAGATGAAATAACTGTTATACAAGCGTGGGGATGCATATTGTCTCGCACAGAAATGATTAAAAAGGAAAAAAACATATCGATAGGCTGCACTTGAACTAACTTCTTACAAAATGCATGCAAAAGTGGACTAATTAATTATGTTTAATTATTTCAAAGCACGGGCACAAATTATTCGAATATTATGGAAAAGAAAATTTCGTCTCATGATAAAATTTTCAATCATTTACGTGTGCATAGAAAATAAATTAAAATCTTTGAAAACTAAATATGAAATGAAATAATATTTAATAACTATTTAATTGCATATCTGAAAACTTTTAGCGAACATAAAATGCATTTTAATTTAGAATAACATCCCTTGAAACAGAGTGTCGAAGAAAAGTTACAGTTGAAACAAAAAATGGAAGAAATCTAAAATACTAGCAGTTTTTGCACAAGCAACTTACCATTTACTGAACGTCATATGCACGGTTGGCTCTCAAGTCAAGTGCAATAAGTACGATGACTTCTCTAAAGCTCACCTTTTAAATTTGGAGGCTAATGTGTACCAGGAAATAAAGAATGCATTGGCAATAATAGCCAAGGTTAAATGGATAGTAATGCTTAAAGGTTTAACAATTTCTTATAGCAATCGAAGTAAACGGTTTTTTGTAGGTGAACACGTACAATATTAATACACAAAAATTATCCCAATGACCAAAAATAGGATATGGGCACTGATTTTATCAGCTTCAGGTGTAGGGTAAGGATTGCTACAAAATGAAACATCTCAAATTAAATGATTTGTGGTTTAAGAAGTGTTACTTATGGCTTTGTCCTCAAAATACGGACATTGCTCTTATATACCCTATTTTAGCAGTGAAGGTGTTCAGTAAGTGACATGAACTCATAGTCTGTTTAATTTAAATACTCGGCAAGTTTGAAGTCCCTTGTTTTCTCATATTATAAATAGAAACCCACACACACAGACAACATTTATACAGTCTGAAGATTTATTTTTTCATAATATAAATAGAAGCCCACACACAGGCAACAGTTTAGTTTGAAGATTTGTTTTCTCATATTATATATAGAAACCCACGCACAGGCAACAGTTTAGTTTGAAGATTTTTTTTCTCATATTAAATATAGAAACCCACACACAGGCAACAGTTTAGTTTGAAGATTTGTTTTCTCATATTAAATATAGAAACCCACACACAGGCAACAGTTTAGTTTGAAGATTTGTTTTCTCATATTAAATATAGAAACCCACACACAGGCAACAGTTTAGTTTGAAGATTTGTTTTCTCATATTATATATAGAAACCCACACACAGGCAACAGTTTAGTTTGAAGATTTGTTTCTCACCTTCTGGCGTCCTCTGCCTCCACGCCCGAAGGTGCCCGGGACTGGAGTAGGTACCGAGTCGCAAGAAACGCTTTCCCTGCTTTTGGTGCGCACGGTGATGTGTCGCGGTTCAAATCCGTGGATCTTACTCAGGTCAATCAACGCGTGGTCTCCTGCTCAAAACAGAACAAGTCAACCTCAAATGTTCAAATGAAAGTTGAAGTTGTATTCGTATCTATGATTGGTGATAAAATATACTACTATAATGAAATGTAAGGGTTGAGTTAAAATTCAACTGAATCAGTCGACATCATGAAAACAAAATGTAATTTAAAAAATTAAAAATGAAATGCGATTTCAATTAAACACGAAAATCGAACGAACCTTCAATATACATCAGAAAAATTTATTTTCAACATAAATTGTGAAAATTATACTTTCTATTTTACATTGCGTTATTTCCTTGTATTTTAGACAAAATGAGAAATTTGCACTGATTTTCTATGACAGGCCAACTTTCTGATACTGATTTTTTTATGAAAGCCTGCTTTCTACGGTGAGTACAAAGTGAAATTTAGTTAACGGATTTTAATATATTTGATACGCTCCATAGAAAAGATCATTCCATTATTTAACTACACATGATTACAAAAAAAACAAAAATCAAACGTCTTTATATAAGGACGAGATTCAAACAGAGAAATTAGCTTCGGCTTATTATTTGACATTCTTTCATTAAGAAGGATCTGCAGCATTAGCAGTCCGAAGTATTTGATGATATGAGAGCGTTGAGAAGGCGTGATACGAGAGATTAGCTCTCGTCCAAATACAAGGTGGCAAATGGCCAAGTACTTTTTTCTGACATGTCTCGATCCTGACAACACATCTAAGATCAAGGAAGATAGCTCCTATTGTATTGAATGTACAATAAACATCATTTACGCTCTTTTTTCATCTCCGAACACGCCTCAGCAGCTAACGGCAACAGGAGACACAAACTGACACGTTCTGCTTCCGTTCCTAACCAAGACCTTTTCTTCGTATGAAAGTCCACACGGTTTTTGTAAAATTCCACTTAGGCTTTGAGCGTAACGTACAAAAAAATGGAATGAAACCGAGAGGTTCAGAGATTCATGTATTTTAGAATGACATCTACGTTAAATGCTCAAAATAGGGCCTATAGCAATAGAGCCTAGAGATAGAATAAAGCAAAATAGATCAGTTCTTCTAAATGGATGAGGGGCTCCAAATGCAAATTCTTAATGACGATAAGTTCTTATGTTAAATTCTTCCATGAGCGCGTTGACATTTAAAATTTTAACCATATCTGGCATAAATCATCAATTCCATACCCTCTTCAATCCGTAAAAACACGATCTAACACAAGGGTCTTACCAGTGGGGCTTTCGACCTCAGTGACTTTCTTGCCGTCCGCGTAAACTGCGTAGCCGGTGACCGGGGCACCGTTGCTTGTGCCTGCTGTGCTATTGATGGTCACAGGCAGCCATGTCACCAAAAGTGATCCGTCCTAGGTAATGTAAAAATTAATGAGGGAAAACTTGGATCAGGCAAAGCTCTGAAATTTTAGGGATACCAGAAAGCTTTGTCTTCTTTTCTTTAACCAAACTTTTTAAAACATGTGAATTAGTGCATTTAGTTAAGCTTCATATGCAATTGAATCTACTCCAGTTGATATTTTAAACACACCTATAGCCCATGGAAGAGAAAGCTTCAAAAGGAATCATATTCATCACTGCATGTTGTGTGAATTAAACAAGGGTAGCAATCCAACAACAGCAGTGACACAAATGCTGTATATCCAGAAGGTGCGTTAGAAACTGCCGGAGAGGGTTTTTGAAATTTGCAACAAACTAAAGTGTTTAAAAATGAACGGAAATCGACTGAAATTACTCATAAAATGAGTGAATATTATAAATTTAGAATGAAGTTAATTGAACTTACCTGTATGCGCACAAAAATTAAAATTGTTTAATTCAACCAACCCAATGAAAAGCTATTCGTAACAATATAAAAATACGGATATTTCAGTATTAACTTTAACGATTAAAATGCTTTATGATTTGTCTGTAAAAATAATTAACAATCACTTTGTGAAGTTTGGAATGAAGCACAACACACTTCTTCTACTAGTACAGCGGTTAAATTTTGACGAAAAAGCGGCGAAGGCTGTACATCGATCACAATGTGCATGAATCAGGAGCATATTTTCAGTTAAACAAACATGTAAATAATAATGGTGACAGTTATAACATAGGTTTGTTGGAGCATCAGCTAATAATGGAAACTAGACACAATTTATGGGAAGATTTGCCTTACTTGTGGTCCCATTTCGACTTGCACGTCTACGGGTGGATCTGGCAAGCCTGAAAAAAATGCAATTGCAAGTAAAAAAAATGAATGATGTACAATGCGTGTTCAGGATAGAGTAAAAAAAGACGAGATATAAGCCCTGGTTGAAACCAGATATTTTCGACAGCGAAAATGATATACTGATGGACTAAAAATGTTCCAACATGTTGAATTATTTCCTTCACAACAAACAAATCCATTATGGAAAAAAGACGTTAAACTTTCATGCGTATAAATTTCAGAGAAGTCATATTTTATAGACAGCTTAATATGTTTTTCAATTTTGAGTAAATGTAGGGCATGCAACATTAAAATCAAATAACTTAAGTGAGAGACATATGGAGAATGTAAAATGAATGGAAAATATTCTAAATGAAGCAAAATTAAACTTTGTGATATGCAACAAGCTAATCATTTCATGGTTCAATCAGTTAATAACTAAAAGTTATTACCACTTATTCACAACTGAGCTAATACGAGTGTTTCTGCATGCATTAAACTTGAGAAAAGTAATGCTAAAACTGAGTATCATCAGTCACATAAACAAATGGATTCTACGAAACAAAAACGTTTCACATTTGAATATTATGAAGCATGTTGTAAAAAACTGTTTACCTCTAGACTAATTGAAATCGATGCGAAGTTTACTGCGGGTAAGTTTAACTCTATAGCAACGTTAATCCCATCGCACAAGTAGTTTTTGCGTGACAGAACGATAGAAAAAATAAGGCGAAGGTGATCAGAGTTTTGAAGAGACTTTCACCATAAATTGATTACACTGTATACAGCCCTTAATGAATATGCAGAAAAAGCAATCGACGTTTTAAAATTGGACTTGAAAGTTTCATATCACCCTAGATACTCGGAAATCCAATTTCTTCTACTTAAAGGATCTACGGATTAGATTACAGATTACGTTATATGTTTATTCCCTTTTCCGTAACCATAACATGGAGGATGTTCCAAAGAGAGTTAAGATGAAAAAACCGTTTAGTGTGGAGTTAAGTGAACGCGAAATCTATGCATAAGGTGTATTCCAACACAAAATATGCTGCGCATAGAAACCAATCGAACGTGTAGCTTTGAAAGAAAATAAAAGTTGAAGAGGAAAGAAAAAGGGGTTGAAAAATAGGACAGCTGTGAATCAAAAAAGATGGCCCTTAACACAACAAAAAATCTATTCTATTTCAACAACAAAAAAGCCTACTTTACTGTCAGCTCGAGACCTCACATTTTCCCCCTGTGAAGAGTTTACGGATTAAAGGGTACCTTTGGGTGCCCATCTATTTGTAAAATGAGCCAATAAATTCATAAAAATCGAACACAGATTGATGGAAATGCTCACTAGTTGAGAGTTTGAGTACTTCAAGCCACAACAGCAAATATGAGAACGACAAATACGCTGAGAGCCCCAGAACGTTTCTATCGCGTAATTCTCTATTAATTGAGCATCTGATATTTTATGTTTGTATCCCAGCTAATACAACTGAAAGTCAATATCGCGTTGAATATTTAATACTTTTAGAACATTCATACATCAAAATCAAATAAGTCTTCCGTAAGAGTT
Source organism: Platorchestia sp. MABIK (assembly GCA_014220935.1). Classification (NCBI taxonomy): domain Eukaryota; kingdom Metazoa; phylum Arthropoda; class Malacostraca; order Amphipoda; family Talitridae; genus Platorchestia; species Platorchestia sp. MABIK. The sequence goes on from JACJUY010000058.1 coordinate 50,887, forward strand.
TATAATATATATTTTTGCCTAGTTCAAGATTTCATACACTGAGAAAATTTATCACAAAACTGATGCGCTTTTGGGCGAAGAGAGATCAAGAGATCATTTGGAGAGAAGAAGAGATCATTTGGTATGAACTTTAGAAATGGAAAATTTCTGCATCGTCATAGCATATGATGGAAATATTGGCTAATGAACATAGGCAATAGCTTTCAACATGTTCATTTATTTACAAAGGACATCTCAAAATTCTTAGGAGGCAAATAAATGTAAAATTCAAATAATTTGCAATAAAAAAAAAAGGAATTTGAAAAAAATTACCTATAATAACTTCAGCATATTGCATCTCAAAAAGTATAATAGAACCTGTACCGTATATGTACCTCAAATCCTTCATATTTATTCGTTGAATGTCATTAAGAAACAGTGTTTCGGTATTAAAGCAGATCCAAAATTTCAGAGAATGCTTACGATGGGAGAAAATCTCAGACATTTAGTATGGAGTTGAGGGAACGCGGAATCTATGCACAAGGTGCACAGAAACAGTAAGCAAAGAANAACCCTTAGCTCGAGCCCTCACATAGTCCCCCTGGGAGCGCTAATTCCCATAGATACAAGAGTTGTATCCCCTGAGGGGGCTTTTTTAGCTAAGCCAATTGAATAAGAATAGCCCTTAATAGTAATGCATTCTGGAATATTTCCCCATTTTTTTCGCATTATTGTTTACTGCGAGGAAATTCTTCACCTTTAGGAAGTGAAATAACATAAAAGTTGAACATCTGGTTTTACCATTATTATTAATTTTCAAATTTTGTGAAAAAAAAGTGACTTAACAGAGCATCTCATAGAGAATAAAACACCAAGGATTTTGAAAAAAAATCCATAGCCATCCGAGAATTGATGGTGAATTGATAAACACGAAATGAAACTATTGGCTACTGCACGAATGCTATGTAAAAAGTTGAGACATTAATAAAATGCTACAACAATAGAATAGGGAACACTCTTCAATTTTAAATAGAATACGAGGAACTTCACCAGCTAACAGGAAAAGTTGTAAGCAAAATAGTTTACGAATTGAATGTGCAGCAAAATTATGGGATTAATATTGATACAAATGTTCAGCAAATACAACATACAAGGGAAAGCAGGAAAAGACGCCAACTTTTACAAAGCAAGAATCACGGATTAGGATATACAGAGGGATAGTTTATGAGTACTTTGTATATGCATGGCTTAATAACACAAGCAGGTTGACTCGGTAGTAAAGAATGACCCGTTATGCGATGTTGAGAGAGTGAAGTCAATTGACACAAAAGTTTCGAATCTTTTGTGATCCATCCCTAACTTCGCGTGACACCTCAGGCTGAACCTACAAACTTGCTGGAGATTGAGCTTCGCAAAGTCGAACCCTTATCATTTTTAAGCCATGATCTGTAGCATCCACAGGAAAACACAAGATTAAAATACTCCAATTACGAGGCCGGATCGTCCTACCTCTCCAACCTACATAGGTCGCCGGGTACGCGAGGGAGAGAGAAAATCATTGACATAGACGTGTCGTACGACGTGTGTGTTTGTTTGCGTGTGTGTGTGTGTTGGAGGAAGGCAAAAGAGGAACGTTAACTAGAAACGTATACTTTCAAAAAGTTGTCAAAATAAACTTTGTTAAAGATTAGCTGAAGCACGGTGGAATGGTTCTAAAATTTCATGAGAGGATGAAGAAAAGTGATAAAGCATTAAGAAGCAAGCGAATTGAAATTTTTGGAAGTACACATGGCAATATTCCAAAAGTTTTTGATGTCATACTTCGGTAAAATCTTAAAGAAAAAGGATAGCAACAGCAGATGTGAAATGGTCTCATAATGAAACTGGAATAAGTCAAAGTAATTGAACAGAAACAATACTGGTGTGAGGACTATTTGAAGAAAAATAAGTGCGATGCAAAAGATTGAAAGACTCTGAATGAAGGAAACAGAAGATAAAATTTACATGAAAAGTAATAACCATTACGAAAGCTAACATTTGTTTGGATTACAACATAAAAAGTTCCAAGAACCATAAGTACGAGACACAGGCAACATTTGATAAATTGAAAAACTACGAACAATTAACCATCAAAATGTAAGATAAAATATGCAATGTAGCGTAAACGTCTATAACGTCTATAAGTAGTGAAAAATTAGATCAACAAAACAGCTAATTTACTCATATTAATGAAGAATGCTGATCTATGATCAATTATTATTGCAAACCGGTAAAAAACGTATTGACGAAAACAGAAGACACTTCGCTGAACGAAGAGCGGAAAGGAAAGTATCTGTGTAGGGGAGGTAAGGCGGAGGTAAGAGTTTTTGAAACTGTTTGAAAAAAAATGGTTACAAATACGCAATCCTTTATCTTAACAATTTAAATATTTAATGACGGTAATCCCTACCCTACTGAATATTTTATTATTATTGTTTACTTGTTAGTTTAAGAGTACCTAGCCACAACAAAGGCAATGCCAATAGAGCAAAGCCAGGGAACTAGTAAAAACTGTAAGAAACGGGCTATCTAGATGCATCGCGTGTTCCCACACAGGACACCCAACGCACAAAAACTGCAAGTGAGAAAGGAAAGAGAAAAGATTAAGAAGAAATAGCAAAGAAGGCGTGAAAACTGCAGAAAGCAAAGTCAAGACGAAGTTCAGAGTCCCGAAGACCTATTTTTAGCTGAGATAGCATAACAGTATCTCACCCAGTTACGCCAGCCTTCATATCGTAAGATAATCAAACTTGACTAACCTAAACCTAACGGCTATCCTACTCCCCCTGAGGGATGCTAACTTGTCACATAATTGAAAGTATCTCAAAAAGAAAAAACCGTGGTTGCGCTCAGTTTCTTCCTTGTATTTAAACAGTAGTTTGTTTGCTTTTACAGGAAAAATATTGAGAATCAGATGTATTAAGATGAAATTCTAAGAACTACTCATTTGAAAACCTGCTTCAAATGACTGGGGACAATTATATGGACTCGACCTGATTACATAAGTTTTGATAGGTGATGTTGAGTTTCGTGGTGGGGCACGGCCTAATATTGCATAACTAAGTTGATTCATTTCTGAAAAGCGACCCAGTCTCAGTGGTCTTGTAAATTTTTCAATCACGAAAATGAAGCACCTGACGACGGATATATTATGAAGGTATAAAGATACACGGAATATTTAGATGCAAAAGCACAAGGTTAAGACCGATTCACTTGCCGATTACTTTTTTAATACTTAGTGTAGAAAATACAAAAGATGAGTGAAACTGATTGTGATGGTGCATTGCGTGGTACGTGAAGCAATAACAAAGCTGCAGAAGAGTGCTGAAAGATGGTGCTGCACAAAATTTTCAGAACATTACACAGTGATAATAGAGGTGCATTTGTCTTTCATGTGCTCCTCTTGGCCATGCCTGTGCTAAGCGATATTTTTTACGTTCGTAGATTAAAGTTAGTTTCGAAATACTGTCCGAACTTTAGTATTGAACTACGAAGCGATTTGAAGCTAGAAGCATTCGCAAATTCGCGTCGATAATAGCGTTGAATTGAATGCAAATGAACTTTTGAAGTTCACTAACCGCAATCAATATTGCGATGTCCAAGTTATATTGAACTTCTTTTGAGCATTAATAACGCAGGCATAACTGAGAGACTAGGAGTTGGTGAACTGAGTGCACTGGGAAGATACGGTTTTATTTATGCGCCGAGCTCTACTGTGCGGGAGCCCGTGAGGACAGCAATGTCGAGCTTCAACACACTTGAATTAAGGGCGGAGTGGGTCGCTAAAATGTTATACTCACCTCTGCGACTTGTTGCTGTCGCTCCTAAGAATATAAAGTTTGCCCCAAGACAATGAAAAATGTGAGGGAAATTAAACTTAAAATCAATCTTAAACTACTAAGAAGAGAGAGCACGAGAAGCACGCACACCGTCAGGACCGGATTAATGGATGAAAAAAGGCAGCTGAGAAACACCGGATTAGAGTACTTTGACTAGATCATGGAAAAATAATACATAGGAATACCAATGTTCTCAAATTTGTAAGGAATTGCTTTGAAATTTAAGGATATGAAATCAACAGTTCTGCACTGCTCTAATTTGGTCAGGGTTACTGCAGATTCAAACCCTAGCTACAATTTCACAGTTTGTCCGGCCCTGGGAAGCGCGAGAAAAATCAAATTTGTCTCTCAATATGACCTAGGTCAAATTCATGGCTACAAAAACATGTCAGTCGTAGAGACGTGTACAAAAATCAAGCCATTTGCAAGTCCATGCTGACCATCAACTTGGATTAGTTAGTAATGTCTATCCTAGTGCAAAATGGACATGGCTGAATCTCAGAGAAATACTAAGTACGGTATTCTAAGGCATGGAACCAAGAAGTTAGTAAAACTAGAAAGAAAACAGAACAGCGCTTCCCAACTTTGTGGTCTCCGAACATGAATTATGATCGAAGACTGAAGTCAATTAGAAAAATTTAGATGCAACATGGAATATATATGAAGTGAATATTTTCTTATAGAAAAAGTAAAATGAAGCATGGGTTAATTACGAGGTGGTCCTAGAACCAAAAAATAATAGAATATACAATGATCTACAGTCAGTGATTATTTAGGATGTGCCTCGTAAGTTCGCCATCCCGTTATCTCATTTCCATAGAATACTACAACCGCAGGGACAGTTAGAAGTCACGGGGGAAAATAGTCAGTTGGAATGTTGAAGAGTCAGAAAAATAACCGGAAAGGTCCCTAATATTTTCACAAAATGGTGAACCTATCGTAGAAATACCTTATCAGAATGAATCAAGCCTCGAAAAGTAACGTCACAGAATTTATAATTAATAAGGGAAAAAATACATTGACCATAAGTAAAAAAACTAGAGCAAAATTTGAATCAATGACTGGTTAGATGATTAAATCATAAATCCCTAAGACACGCATCATCGCGTAAAATGAATGACCTTGACAAAAACATGAATTAAAAATACTGCAAATAAATACTGAATAAACATTGAATTAGCTACATTAAAAATATTGAATTAATTATATTAAAAATACCGAAAAATAAATATTGCATATTCTGCAAATCTTCAAGTAATTTAACATAAGATGAGATTACACAGGTTGAGAACCGCTGTTCAGTATCGGTCCATTCACTCAAGAAAAGATGGAAGAGACTAGTGCTGGAAGTTGACCTGACCTTTCGGCAGCGTCCGGAACTCAACGGTGGAGGCGAACCTCTCGTGCTGACGCGCAATCTTCTCGTCAAACTGAGGTGCGCGGAGGTTCCTTGCTTTGATGCTCACCCGGTATGTGGTGTTCGGGGACAGGCCTATAGTGTGCACGAATTAATCCTCATTCAAATTTACCTCACTTATTCTTACTTCGTGCCAAATTAGTTTTTAACTAAAATGATAAAAGGTTCTACCAGTTTATATGGTTGTCATATTATTAAATGTTAAGTAGAAGACGATGCAATGAAGTTATTGTGGACACTCTTAAAAACTTATGACTAGGTAACCACTTGAACTACTGACTCCGTGATCCAAGGTAGAGCGTTGCGATAATTTTTGCAATGAATTTCTGAAAATATTAGCAAAGAATAAACAGGTGTCAATTAAACTGCAAGGACAAAGCACACTTAAAGACAGTTTTCACTCTAGAACAACTGGAAATTATTAATGAGTGACCACAGCACATACACAGATATTGCTATACTAAACTGGACATACTTAAGTGTTTAATTGGGTTTCAACCCCGTTCGTATTTAACCCTTTGCTTAATGACGATTATTCTAATACGAGTACCAGGTTGGTCAGCACTATTTCAAACTCACGGCAAGATGAACGGTTTGAACTAGTAATGTTACTTTCAGAATAGAGCAGTGGGATAATAAGCAGAGTTAGGGATAATCAGTAGCAACCAAAAACTGAATTTCATGATGCAAAAACCCTTTAAATACAGTCTACCATTGGTTTATGTTTAATTTATACCATAGGAATTGTGGAGCAATTTTTTTCTTTGTTCAACTCAACCATGGCTTTATGTTGTAATTTCATGCGGTTGCTGAAGTGTCGAAGTTCACAAAAGACAACTCAAACATATTTTTTCCTGAGACCTGATAGTATTTTGTCTGCCAAGAACCTCCAGAGATTTAACAATTTTTCACGGTTGAAAAGAGTATGCAAATCAAAAACATGAGTGAAATGATCCGTTTTTATTCTAGGTTTAAATTGTTCCTCAATTTTTTCCCTTGCGATATCAACGATATCAAAATTTCAGCAGACAAAGGGTTAAGACATTGAAATGCAGCGTCCGGACGTATATAAAATTTCAAAGCATTAGGGAATTCGTACCCGTGAATAAAATTTCATAGCACTAGAGAATTGAATTCGTACCCGTGAATAAAATTTCATAGCATTAGGGAATTCGAACCCGTGAATAAAATTCCATAGCATTAGGGAATTCGTACCCGTGAACAAAATTTCATAGCATTAGGGAATTCGTACCCGTGAATAAAATTTAATAGCACTAGAGAATTGAATTCGTACCCGTGATAGTGTGGCGATAAACTCCGGGCTTGACAGTCCGAACTTCGACGCTGTTCACGCACACGGTGTGCTGGAAGTTGGAGTTGGAGGGCAGCCAGGAGATGACGGCAGAGGTAGAGGTGATGTTGGACGCTTTGACGCCCGTGGGTGCGACGGGGGCATCTTTGCCGATCACCATCGTGCAGGCTGCGTCCCGGGAGGTGCGCCGGTTCGGAGTGACTGATCGTACGCTGATGCGGTGAAGCTGTGTAACGTTCGTATTAGTTACATACTCCACTCAGTTGGGTGGTTTTTGAAAGGGTGTTCAGATATTTAAAATCAGATAAAAAATAAGATTACGTAAAGCTGAGGGGGAACTAATTTTAGCATCGGGAATTGGAACTAATTTTTTTTTGTAGGGCGACGAAATTCAAAGAACTCTCAGCCTTTTCTATTACTCTTGAATTTCCAAAGAAATGAAAAATTAATGAATTCAAAAGACCGGTCACATTTGTTTCACACAATGCAAATCGAACGCACGTCAGAAAAATCCATTAAACCAAATAATACTGCGCCTTTCTTGCACGAAAACATAAAAAAGTATTTCAATAAAAATTATAAGTGTATATTGCATAGCAATAGTGCTAGACTACGAAAAATGCATACCCGAAATAACATAGCAAATTGTAAGTTTTTTATGCACAAAATGCCCCAAAAAATTAATGAAATACGAAGGGATCTTTGTACCTGGACAAATCATCTAATTCAATTTTTTTGGACGTGGTAAAAATGATTATGGAACGTTGAATTCACATGTATACAGTAAATGCGTATTAAATCATTAGAATTAAAAAGTTAGAAAAAAAAATTTAAAAAATACGACATATGTATATATATATATATATATATAATTCAGAACACACCGAAAAAATAAATAGTATGTATCTATATATGAATAAATTTGTACCTACATACATCCGTGTGTCACGAGTTCTTGAGTAATTCGAATGAAACTGAAATATTTCAAGTTTGCATTATATTCCAGAATAAATCTGTAGTTGTAAAACTTCACTGCAGCATAGATATAACTCGCTATTCATTTCTTTTCCTACGAGAGTTTACGCAATTGAACTTACAATCGCCCCTAAAGAAATGTTCGCATTGTGCCGATTTTTTCCTTGTTTTGCAAATCACCGAAGAGGAAACGGCTCAATTTGCAAGTAGCTACTTGGTCAACTGGCCTTAGATACCCAGCAAGTTGACAGTTAAATTCGGTAAAATTAGGTTAGGAAGGATTAAATAGCTTTTAGTAGGTTATGATTTGCAGGCTTAGGATAGGTTTGGATATCAAACGATTTACTACGTTACAACAGGTTTGAATATCTTTCGCTTTGTTAAGAAAAGATAGTTTGGATAGGTTACGATTTGTCTAAGTTAGAATAAATTAGGATAGATTGAACTAAGTTAGCTTGTGTTTGTGAGTTGAATAATAACCGTGAATGCTTACACGGATCCAGCTATTTTTTTATGTGTTGGAAAAGCATTGCTAACTTATAGTTAATGACAGTCGCACATTCATAGTGCGTCTCAAATCACCTTGGAAGAATCGACGCCCTCGACAAGAGCTCGCGTTCGTTCCGAGGCTTTGACCGTAGTTTTGAGGAAGCCGTTGACGTAGACATGATACGATTCGAGAGTACCGTGCTGCAGGTCCGGCGGAGGGTTCCATCCGATGAGGATGCTTTTGTTAAGTTGTCTCTCCAGAGTGAGTTGCACAGGTGCAGGGACTAGCACCGAGAAGAATAGGTCTAGTTAGGAGAAAGGTGCGCCGATCACTACAAGAAATTCACACCATGCTACTAACACGTCTAAAAGGAATTCAAATCCAAACATCTGCCAACGTCGCTGAAATCAGCGACGCAATTTTGCAATGCTAGACAGGACTGCAGATATTTGAATTGGATGACTTTCCTTAGGTAATCAATATGAGCTTCTGTTTTGTTTTATTTAAAAAGAATGCAAAGTGACGTCCTTATTTTTATAAAATTACCCTTGAAGGTTTTTCGATGAAAATTTAGTAGTGATTACGAAGTTTGATCATAAACAAAAGCTCATTTGACTCATGACAAACATCTAAGAGAAGTGCAGGCAGCAATGCATGGAGAGAATCTAATCTTGCAACTAATAGCAAAAAGGGTCATGTGAAAGAGAAGTACGTATCAGCAAGTTTTCGTATCGCCTTGAAGGTGTCTTGCAGACTATCCAGAATTGACATGGAACTAACAGGCCAAGCATAGCTTTGCATGAAGCTCAAGTCGAAGGCCACTAAGAAACAATTATGAAAAGCAAAGAAAAAAGGTCGCTTTCTCATAAATTGATTGTAACGATGCAGAAGATGAACATTGCTGAGGTAAAAGACCATCAATGAGAGATGACAATGAGGCAATGTGCAAAAACAAATTTCCACATGAAAACGATAGCTTGAGGCAAAACCGTAGAGTTTAATTTAAGGGGATCATATTAATTAACAACATGGAAACGGTGAACATCTAAAAAGAGAGTGCGACAAGAATGGAAGAATTTAGTCTCGTATTGACCCTCAAGTAATCTATAGGATAGATTTCAAACATTATTAATTAACCTGACTAAGGAGTTATTAAAAATGCGAGTAAAATTCAGTAATGAACAGTTACGCATAAAAATGCGCAACGCTGAAAAAATTGTCCAGCACAAAAAGGAGCTATCGGGAAAAAATTGGTGACACTAAATAGTAAGCATGAAAGCATCAAAAATTTGCATCGCTCACACACGTAAACATCGAGACCTCCGTATCTTAAACGTGAATGATAAGGGATGGGTCTAAATTTAAACGGACGCCACAATGTACTATTTCAACGGCCATCACCATCGGCTTCTTGGCAGTTCATGCAGTGACGGAGTCGCGACATAAGATACTGACCACAAAACTCACATATGTATCACATCAGAACATCAAGTTTTGCCAGCGTCACTACACAATGACAAGCGCGGTGAAGACAGTCAAAATGGCCCAGTGTATCGCCGTTTCAGGGATCATGCGCTCAGGCAGATGCCACGTCTCCATCAGGAGCAAACAAAGGGCTTTACAGGCTACAGTTCGCAGACGTCGTGCTGTCATGACCGCAGTCAAATTTGACGAGTCCTTCATGAAATGCTCGATGACCAAAGTGAAAATACTCAACAGAGGTAACCAAAATAAATTCCGAAAACAAATATTATATTTATCTGCGGTATTCAGCTGTTGAATCAACAGTTCATTAAAAATGGCTCAATCGGAAGATTGTCGGTTGGTAAACTATCTGTTTATAGCAAGAAAGTTCATCTAAAGATCAAATTTGAAAACGATTGGAATTCATGTATAAAAGTATACGTCAGAAGTAATACTGTAATAAATGCGACTGATGTATACGAATTCTGATGCTAAAACATACTTGCCAAATTTTGAGGAGGCGTAATAGCTTGTGGTGTTTCTTAATACGAAATTTAAAAATATCAGGAGTTTAAAAATCCTTTGATCATCTTTACCACTAGGAAACTTTTTCCATTCACCATAAGCATAATAAAATATGCGCAAAAGCCAAGACAACTTAGATGAAAGCAGTCGAAGCCATTTTGTCGGCAGAATGAGACCGAAATGCAATAAAAAAAAATTAAAGGCGCTGATTAAATAAAATAATTGAAAACGTAATTTAGCAACCGGAATTTTGAGAAGACACATGAGAAGGTCTTATCAGTGGAAATGTACAATGATGATGGGGAGATAGAAAGCGATGTAATAATAAATTTAAAATTCCAAAAATTTTATAATGACCTGCTTTAATTTTTACATTCCTCATTTCGTAGAGTTATATCATTGTGCACGAAATAAATGAGTACAAAACCTTGGTTGGATAAATTTGGCTAGTACATCATTATTGATCGTAAAGAATTTTCAGTAAATTATAACGCAGTAAGGAATAATTATAAGAAATAATCTTACGACTTTTAACATGACAATGAGTACAGTAGGTTAGCTCAGCGACAGAGGACTGACCATTCGATTGGAGGAGTGCACTAAAGGGAGCTGATCTCCAACGACCAACAGTTATTCCCCAGCAATATTTACTTGCTACTACCCTCCAACGAAAATGAAAACTGAGAATTATAATGGAAGAAATTCATTTAACTCACCTTGGTCGCCCATTGGTTCATCTTCTTCAATTATATCTTCAAGATCAAGATAACTGTTGTATTGTCGAACAGATGGAGCGTTCATTCCGAGATCTGATAAAACAGTTATGAATGTTATAATCAATGGTAAAAAAATCAGTAGAGTGATTAAACATACACCTGTAACGAATTGCCGGATACAAATTACCCGTCTATGGCAAATAGAAAATATAGAATGAATGTATTAATGACCATGAAGAAAATTTTTACCACTATATAAGTCGGAATAGCTCGAAAGTTGGAATATGCATACTTCTTCCATTCATTGAAATATGTTGCACGTCAGACCGGATTGCACGCAAGGCTTCGTTAAATAATGAATTTAAAGCCCAAGAAATAGTTAAATATAGTTAAATATGGTAAATAAATTCTGTAATCACGCTTTTCATTTTGACTTGGATACAGAAGCTACTTCATGACTGTACAATATAATCAACTTCAAACGCTGAGATAAAAAAGAAGTCTCCGTACCTTTTATTTAGTGAGCTTGCTGAAAACTACACAATGAGGTGTAAGCATAAAGCAATATCGGTGGACAGTGTGATAATCGACAGGAGACTAAAATGCTAGCACTTCACACGTCAACTCTACTGGACGCCCTAAACACCGGCAGTTCACTTAAGTCTACTGACCGTGAATAAGTAGGTACAGGTGCGCTACATTCGCAGGATTGTGCGGTATACAACTAGTAAAATAGATCACTTCAAAATGAAATCACTTCTAAAGAATTCCGTGCAATGCGTTAACTGGTGACCTAATAAGTAACAAATATTATGAAAAATTAATTCTGCAAGTTATAAATGCTAAATTTACAAATAAAACCGTTCGTCATTAATGACGGTTTCTATGTGAAAATTTCAAGTGAATATAAATACATTTATGAAGGTTAAAATAGCCTCAAAAGAACGGTCACCGTTCAGACAAAATATAACATCGAAACATTAATAATATCAACTTTAGAATGCTTGAACCAGTAAGAGTCTGTAAAAACGGCATTCTAAATAAATAGATTTACAAGAAAGAAGGTATAATGTGTTTGAAACTGATACCGAGTTGAGGCATGTTAGTAAGGGAAGTGCGCAGTACACCTGTGTCCAGGTAGCATGGTAGGACTGTGTGGCAGCAGTTCTCGCTCCACAGATGATACTGACCGAGGCCTTAATGCTAAACGCTGACACATCACCGCAACGAAAGAAACTTCTTTGAAAACGTTTAAATCGTGTGCTATTGGGTTGGATTCAAGTAAGATAAGAGTCAAATAGGATTGGAGTCAAATAAGATTGGAGTCAAATAAGATTGGAGTCAAATAGGATTGGAGTCAAATAAGATTGGAGTCAAATAAGATTGGAGTCAAATAAGATTGGAGTCAAATAAGATTGGAGTCAAATAAGATTGGAGTCAAATAGGATTGGAGTCAAATAAGATTGGAGTCAAATAAGATTGGAGTCAAATTAGATTGGAGTCAAATAAGATTGGAGTCAAATATATGCTTAGAATCGACCATGCGTGTTGAGTTGACACGTGTAGTTTTCATCACAGTATCAACCGGAAGTAGTTAAAACACGCGTAAAAGCAGTCGCACCATAAGAACGCGACTAACTTGAGTTAAACTACTTTTCGGACGACGACAATAAAAACAGCATTGGTCCTAAAGCGTTCCCTTACTTGGTTCCTAGTACCAATATAATTGAACGTTTTTTCAACCACGATCCGTCGTGACTACTTTATTTTACAATTTACATAAAAAACGAATTGGTGGTTAATCAGCGAGAAGTACGACAACCAATCGATTCCGATGATTTGTTCACAATATTCATAACAGCGCTTCAAATTATTTTTTCATTTCCTTACCCAAACTCAAACACTGACGCTTTTCCAACAATAACATCCACTTACTGTTTTTCCAATGAATCATTGACTATCCCATATCATCAAAGCTGTCGTAATTCTTTGAACTTCCCTTCCTATCGATAGTAATAAAATACGAATAATAACCAGCAAGATGAAAACAAAGCTAACACGACATAACTAAAAAATAACCTTCCACTGATGGACATAAATTTAGAAATGGACCACATCAGTCTATGAACACTAGTCTTCCGTATATATCTGAAATAATTATTTTAACATCTGTCTAAAGGATGATACAAAAAAGTTTAAACAATGTATGTTTAAGATTCATTGCTTTTATCTGAGATACAGAACTGGGTGAACAAAAATATAAACTTGAACTTATTCACAAGCTTACGTCTGAGAATTACTATTTCTGATACTACCTACTCCACACTTGTTTCTCATGTTCGTATGTAGTTATGTACGCCACCGAGTTTGCACTCGATTAGAAAACCTTTTGAGACACTTTTTGGATAAAAGGAGCGCCAAAAAGTTTCGAATGAGATCTGAATCAGATTTATTATGTTTTTCTAATACTGTATTAATGCATTTTCTAGTACTCACACGGTTTAACATAGGTGATATAAGCGAGCAACGGAGATGTCTAAAACTTCCTAAGCTTCCATAGCTGATACAGCGTTCAGAACATGGATTCGCCGATCTACGATCTCATAATTTCTGCACACAAACTAGAAACTACTCATTCACTCACAGTCAGATTATTCACGGTTGAAAAAAATGAAAATTGGTCAAGCGATATCGTTTTGAGAAAATAACATAGCTGCTATATGATAGTATGCGTGAGCAAGTGCCACAATCATTATTATAATAGTTTTTTTGAGACTCCCTGGCTGCGACAAAAAGGATATCGAGAGAGCGAACAGAATGGATCATTTAGTATGGACTCGACGCTACGGGAAATCTATGCAGAAGGTGTGTTCCTACACAGGATACCTTTCGCATAGAAACAGTAAATTAGGAAAGAAGAAGAAGAAAAGACAAAGAAGTGATAGTGATGAAGGCATAAAAACTGAAAGATGCAAAGTGGGCACGAAAGACCCAAGTCTCAAAGGCTTATATATAGCTGAGGTAATCCCTCTGAGGACGCCAGACCTACAGCATATGTCAGAAAAACGTATCTAACCGGCACCTGTGGCCTATTCTGTACCTTCTGAGGAGCGCAAGTAATATGACATAAAAATAATCCCCTAGGATCCCCTAGGGAAAGCAACGAAAATAATTAGACGTTTACAAACGGTCACTGTAAACTGTTAAGTCCTGCAACATAACAATATTTTAAATATTTCAGACAGAATATCCTCAAAAATGAATCAATCATCTATTTCGGTACGATTCAAGCCACCATATTAACTGGCAGACGAAATGTAAGTACTGATCACCGCATTCGTTAGTGCATTATTGGTTCGTTAGTGCGACGGGTACGTAAATTCTAAAAAAAATCACCGACCTGTTGAAGTGAAAAGTAGGACAATTGTTTAAGTGAACCATGCATAAGAAATACTTAGGTGGAAATTATCATGCAAAAGTGTTAAAAAATTCCATGCATGGTCAAGAAATTTAATGGAGTTACGGATGTCACAACAGGGATGCTCTTGTCACACTTCTTTCAGGTGGCCCGTAATTGACGCATTATTTAAAAAAACGGAAACATTAATAACAGCGAAGCTGTAATTTATGACTTTCTTCGGAGGAGATATAATAATTTCAGAATCTCAACCGACTTATTCATCAGTGAAACAATTCTCTTTCGTCAAGCCGCCCCACAACCGAACACGCTACCACGGTTAGACGATTCCACAATTCTTGAAATTGTCACTTCATTAAAAAGACAATCTTTTTCAAGTCCTGTCAACAAGACTAGGGCATAGTAACCATACTGAATATTGACAACTCGCATGCCCCAGTGAACAAACAACCTACTATACACATCATGAGTCACTTTGGACGCTGGCACGGGGCCCCCCCAAAAGAAGCGTGACATGCGGACAGGAGAGGGGCTGTAAGTAGACATTAGATACATAGACGGGGGCAGGGTCTCAGTGATGCTGACGTACTGGGAAGAGTGTGGCTGTGTGGCACGCTTGAGAGGCTGTCCCTTGCCTTCAAGGGGCTACTCGACACCAAATTTCCCAAGTCCATACTCGGGAGGATACTTGGAGTGTTCTCGTCAATTAGATCAGTGACGCCTTTGAAGATGTTTTTGACAAATTTAACAGGAGCCTTTGCGTCTGTTAGGGATACACGAATGGAAGTTGTTTGAGGCTAGGCTACACTTTTATATCATGAGGCAAGAGGTTGACTTACGAAAAAACAAGAGAAATACTGGCTAAATGTAAGTTGTAAAAGCAATAATGTTCATGTCAAAAAATACATGAGGTACTAGACTACCCTAACTTAATATTCAGCACATGAATCATTTATGGAGAGGGTAAAAAATATCACATGACAGAACATTCGACGGAAGGTGAAGGGTACGGTAAGGAAAAGAAAGATCCTCTACGTCAAATGACAGCCGTCCAAGGCATGAAGGGTCATCGCGAATCGAGTTTGATTTCAGAGGCAGGGGTCCATGCAAATAATGTCGTTTAAAAACTGCGAAATGCGATCAGCTAAACGAGGAAAGAAATTATTCAATTTTCTGCCCTAAATTGGTTGGCAATTAGGGGAACGAATTTCAGTGCCATATTGTAAGGATTGTGATATAGCGTGTATGACTGGAAAACATGGCTATTGCTACAGCTTAACAGCATAATTTTGAAGAAAAGTTAATTTCAAAATAGTAATAGCTGAAATACAGATAAATAAAGCGTGTTGTCAGTCCATCACAGGTAACGACATAGAACAGCCGTGAAGTCGTTCTGCGAGAGGTTTGCTGCGAGACGTTCGTGATGCACTAAAATTAGAAAGTATAGCTAAAGTTAAAGTTTGCGGCGAGACGTTCGTGATGCACTAAAATCAGAAAGTATAGCAGCTACGAAAGCGTGCCCGCACTACACGATCTCATGGTACTCCAATGCAAACATCATCTGAACGAATGTGTGAGAACTCTCTCATTACAGCTCACACGAAGCTCAGAAAGCCCATTTTAGGGTTTTGTAGCTGGGGTAACTAAAATGATTCTCGCAAACTCAAACTGATGTCGGTTTGCCACTCAATTTACGTAGTCGTAGAGATGCAACTGGCAAGGTGTGTTCTTTTGTCGGGTAGGCTGCGTTCGGGTTTTTCTGTTAAAAATCAAGTCGGATTTTTTTCAAATAAAACTTCAACAACCGCACAAGATTGCCAGACGCTGAGTCCTTAAATTCTAAATAAAAAAGTTCAAAATCAAAGATTTTTGGTCTGAAAAAAACGCATGTAAATTCCAAGTCGATAGTAGAACTTCTGCTGCCAACTGATCTACTACGACCGCGTAAATTTTTCGAAAGTCCGAGCCTAGTGTGTAAGAGCTGTAACAAAGCACGCTGCACAAACGCAAGAGAAAGCGACGCTCTGTTTGCCAGCGTGGAGACAAAAGCAGGAGAAATCGTCAGTCTTGAACTGTCGCTCTCGCGAAAACTCGATGCTCCTTTCAAGGACCAGTGGCTGCTAAATAAGCGCAAAATTTGCAACGTAAAATGAACTACGGCAAATTAAAGAACGTCTTTAGAAGTATATGAAGAGGAATAAATGGTAAGTTGTACTTTACAAACGGAACTTGAATTCCTTGGATTGAACACGAGAGATAAAAATATCCTAAATATAAAAAGCTGGAAGCATCAACTTTACACTGAGAAATCACGAGCACATAATGAGTGAAAACAAGGCTCTAATTTGGAATTGAATTTTACCCATAATATCTACCTCTACCAAGGGCATTTCGAGGTTGTTTACAAAATTTACTCGCTCTAGAAAATAGAGATTTCCATCCCTAACAGAATTCAATGCTTCAATTATTCAAAATTAGATAAAAATTAAATGAACCAAAGAAAGAGCGCCGTGAAGTTGTTAAGATAACATAAGTAGGAGTCCGTAATGTGACTTCAATGCTCAGAAGTTATACCTGACTGCACAAAAGCAACAAAAACTCATGAACTCAAAATTGATGAAGTCAAATGTAACGAGCAGCTCATTTCAGAGGGCAACGACATTTTTTATGGAAGTTAAACAGCGGCGTAAAAAAGCTAATTTAATTGGAATGCAAAACATTTTTGAAATTTGTTTTCAAGTGATTATCAAAGCATCCCGATTATAACAAAACGGAATAGATGAACGCACCAAAACGATAGCGAAGCTCAGACAAATAGAGGCTACCTCATCGCATCGATATGAAATTAAAGATCGGAAAACGAAACTACGGTTCTTGGGTATTCGATCGCTACAGTGAAACATTTGTCTTTCCATTAGAAAAAATAACTAAGGTAACGAAGAACGTCACTCTACAACGTATTAAAATATCGTCTAAGAACGTTTATAACTCTCTTTTAGGACACTGTCGAGATCAGATTGTGTCAGCTGACTTATGAGCATGAAAAGTCCTGTGAAAGTTCTTCGTGTGCACTCATTTTTTGTGTGTCCTGAGGGCCATCCCTTATGGTGCGCTACCCTTCTGAGGGATGCGGCTGTTTAACACGTGATAAAAGTCTTACTAATATCAATATGAACAGGTACTCCTGAAAGAAATATGAAAATGATTGGGATGATCCAAGTCATAAACTCAAGAACTAAGACTATGTAGAGGAAGGGGTACATGAACGGATTCTGCAAAAGCAACTAACTACTAACTCTAGGGAAAGAGAAACTTGTATGGAATTAACTTTCGTTTAAAAGAGTAAAATTCTAAAACAAAAAGAATGGAAGTTAAACATAACCTAAAATATTGAACAAAGAGATAAATTTAGACGAGAACATAGAAAGCTCAAAGAACACGACAGTACAAATTGGAAGAATAAAACGGCAGCAGCTCGAAAACAATGCGGGAACCTGAAATAAACGATAGAGTGACCTAGAAGCAATGTCAGTAAAAAAGCTGAAAAGAAGACAACATTGGGCACAAAAAAGCCACCCAGATGCTAGAAAACGTTGTCAGTGACGGCTGTGGGCGACTCAGGACATCGAACAGAACCGCGGATATCTTACCCAGGATGAGGTGAGGATCTTCCTGGGAGAGATAGTCGAGGTCTTGAGGCACGGAGGTCGACATGGACTCGTCACAGTCGCGCAGCCCCATCACCACCGACTGATGGAACTCTATGAGGTCTTCGCCCACGAGCTTCTCCACGAAGTTAGAAGGAACCAAACCGCGGCGCCCGTCCAACAACTCACCATCAAAAAAGCCGTCCTAAAACAATCATTCAAACATTGAGCGAGAAATCAAACGTTAGAAAATTTTAAAAGAACAACAGGAATGAGACTTATCAAGTCTATATTTACGATGTCAATTTGTTTGATACACAATGCTGGTGAAATTTAAATTTAATAATCAGTGACATAGATTGTTGGAAATTCTTTGACACAACTTCGGAAACAAATGTTTTGCAGTTATCAGCGTTTTTGCTCAAGTCTAATATAATAATTCTATGAAAGAGAGTTCAAAGTAAACATATAACACGGGAAGAGATAAGGTTTTTATGCAACTACCAAGATATATATTTTCTTAGGCCAGTAATTTGCATATTAATCAGGACAAAGTTATAAATTCACAAAAAACGCACAAGAAATGAAACAACCAAACATAAAAAATGAGCAGAACTTAGAAACAACATAAGGTGCACCGTTTTGGCAACAATTTCCTAATTCGAGACGATTTTCTAAATCTCACTTCGTCCATCGCGCCCCACACCAGAACGTAGTCACCCGCGTTGACAGCCAGCTCCGCCTCCGGGTTATCATTCGGGGAATGTTGGAACGGGTCGTACGAATATCTGAGACAAAAGTAATCATTGATGAATTGATAAATGAAAAAAACACTAGGATTTACATTGGAAATCTCTAGTAAGGTCTCCCTACCAAATATTGTAAGTCCCAAGTCGACGAACAATTGCGATTCGAAGCTCGTCATCTTGACCTTACAGTGAGTCTAAAATTGATAATTTAGCATAACATTCTAAGCATCACTTGACATTTCATGAGCTCACCGCTCTCAACACATCGGGAACAAGTCCCAATATATATGTTTCAAAAATGAACTCAGAAGATTTCCGGGTGCGTACATCGCAGCATCAGGAGGCTGCTCAAAGCAGGGGTCTATTTTAAGGCCCTTTATTTTTTGAGACAAATCAACCCACAAAAAGTGCTCGATCAATTTACCATACTGATCAGGAAGTGGTTTTTATCAATAAGTGATTTTAATATTCGCCCATTTCAAAAATATCGCTCAACGGAAAAATAACTTATAAGCGATTAAGAAAACATGGGGCATAAAAAATCCTGCTGACGTCACCGTGTCAGAAATGCCCTATAAAACGGTTTATTCCATTAATTTATCCTAGGTTCTTTCCGGTCATGGTGAGTCAGTCCAAAAAACTTATACACAACTTGAACTAAGGTCCCCAATTCCTGAAGCAGGAGATCCATTTATGTAGTCCCTAAACGTGCAATTTCTTAAAAATATTACAGATACATTGTTTTCCCCACCGAACACATATTTTCATCTAAGATACGATATTCCTTCACTCCTGCCACATGTCTCGTGTAACTGAACACTTAGCGTAATACAACACCTCCATCGCCTCACCTGTTTCCTTTATCCGCGATTGACATAAATAAACTAAACCCTCTTCTTTCATACTCCTCTTCTTCATCTGTACTGCTAACCGTACTGTGCACACCAAACTCTTACACATCTTTTCTTTAACAATATTTAGCCCGCTATGCTCAACAACCGTTTCAAAGCCGCTGTTTGAACATAAAGGTATGACCTTCCAAGCAACGGTCTGGCATGAAAAAAAAATTCCACATTGTACTCATACGTGACACTTTTTACAGAGATAAGCAAGACGAAAAGTAGGATGTCACCAACGCCAAATGATTTTTACAGCGTTCAAATTTATCTGGGAACAAATGCTTATCGATGAACAAGTATTACAAATACAATTCAATGTCATTTTTCTTCAGTTCACAGGACTATGTTTCTTAGAATTAAGACAGGTCAATCATATTAAGAAATCAAGAATCATTATCGGAAAGGACGATGATTCAAAAGTTCAACAAGGCTGAGTAAGTACAGAAGAGCAAAGCCAGTTCCCCGATCAGAATGTTGAGAACGTACCTGGCAATGTAAACATGACATCGACCCTTTCCGGGGATCTCGAGAACGTCCAACACTGACCCCTCGTCGCCGTAGCCTCCAGGCAGTCCAAGGTTAGCTAAATTTCCGTTCAATAAATTCTTATCTGCAGAAGGGAAAACAGAGCCATTAGCGTTAATTCAATACATGCCCTGAAGTTGAACTTATTTAGCTATTGATCAGGCTAAACTGAAACACAAGTTGTGAGTTTGCGCAGGGGAGTTATTGCATCTTATGAAAGTGTACGGTAAACCTTTTTGTTGACGAACTGCTCAATAAATGAATACAAAATTTCAACAGACATGAAGTATTCACACAAAAATAAAATATTTATACTGCATCAATAGATAAATATTACAGAAGTACATGTACAAGATGGTTGCCATGAATAACCTTGCATTTAAAGTATGTTACTGCGGAGCAAGTAAAAATAAATAAACCTAATACATACCTCCATGGATCACAATCATGGGAGCACAGTACAGCACACATGAAATAACATTCAAACTGGCAGACAAGTTTACAACAGCAAACACCATTTTATGACCAGGGTAGGAAAAATAGGTAATACGCAACAAAAACGTGAAACTCGTTTGGTTCTCAAACTAAGGGGGTTGCGTATTTACTAGCGCGCAAACGTACCTAGTTAAAATTTTGCCCAATAGATGATCCAGTAAAGAAAACAAGGATAAAGAACAAGAAACGCACAAAAATTTACTGAAATCGATGAAAACAATAATGATGAAAACCAAGGTGTGAGTAAAATGAAATCTTTTAATTTTATTAGTATTAGAGAAAGAGTAATCATCTAATACAAAATATACAGTGGATAAGCTACATAAAATTGATGATGTAAGAAAAACAAGTTACGCAAGCTTTTTTCTGCTTTTTTCAAGCCACAACGAACGGAAAATAAACACTAAAAAAATTAAAATCACACATTACGTGCACCAATGGTGTGCATGATGTTTATTCGAACGCAACATTTAGGAGAACAGAAGTGAACGCAAGTCGTGAACCAAAGTCTAACCATCCTTGTCGAAGTTGGTGGTGATTATTGTCGGCAGGTGATTGAGATTTTGGAAGCCTGGGTTAGTGAGGCTGTTAGTTAAGCCACTGAGGAAGTTACTCGCACCCGAAGGAAGAGAGAAGCCACTGAGAAGACCAGAGCTGCCCGGGGTGAGGCTTGCTCCCAGCGAGTTAACGATGCCCAGATTAGGAAGAGAGGTGGTGCCTCCAAGCAGGCTAGCCGTCCCAGCTCTGTTTAGTCCTTGGCACCCAGGAGACAAGTTGGTAGGGTCGTACTGAGCCAAAAGCTGGTCAGTCATACCCAGGGAGTTGTGCAAATTGTGCGTTGAAAGGTCCAGCCCGGTTATGAGGGAGCTGGACGAGGCCGAAGCCAAGGGGTTGTTGGTTGGAGACAGGAGAGGCACTCCTGCAAGGTTCAGGGAAGCCGCCAAGTTGCTCGGGTAAGACATCGAGGACAAACCTCCTCCGAGAGCTGCCGTCGTCATACCGGTCCCTCCATTGCCGAGTCCTGTAGGTGGAACAGTTATCCAAACGGCTCTCCACATCTCATCGGGTAGGAAGCGCAACTACTTTCCAAGTATAAAATACATCAAAGTCAGAACTGACTAACGTTCCCAAACCAGCTGCCAATCGAAAAGGAGAAAATGTTATGGCAGACGTCAACAAAATAAATTATCTCGTCTAATTGACGGCTTCAGGTAAATCCACCCGGACATGTCACTTTACAATGATGCACAATGGCAAAGGTCGATGATAGTAGCAAATAGAAATGATTTAGCATGTAAAAAATACAACTATAAGCAGGATTTGTACAACATTTTTACGACAATGGTGCCTATTTATTGCATGCAGTTTCCGGAAGCGTGCACAAGTCGAGGAAGGATGTGCGAACAGTCGGTTCGTTCATCCATAGGAAGTCGGTTCTATAACACAAAATACAACACAATGAACTCAACTTGCAAGCGTGACAGTTTTTAGTTTCCATTCCCACAAAAGAAACACGTTAATTTGATGATCACAATCGTAATTTGAATGGAAGTATTTTTTGAATATCATTCGTTCCTAAAATTCAATACCGAAAACTAAAAACAAAGAACTACTTCTTTAGGTCAAGGAAATTAGATATTTCGCCATTAAAACATATGTGACTCGAGCAATATAAAAAGAGAAGGAACGCAATTTTTTAGTTCCCAAGACGACCTATCAGTAAACGTACTCGACATCCAACAGTTCTGGGCAACACAGGGCACGGTCTCGTTGGTAGCGGGGAACAAACACAGTTTTATTGTAATTGAAAGGAGTTCAGTCAAAGTTTTCATAGAAATAATCACACATTATTTGAACATTACTCCCTCACAGGACAACTGTTCTAGTATATAATCTTTCTTCAAATAAATAAATATGTATAAGTTTATAAATATTTATTTATATAATCTTTTTAGCAGTATATAATCACCTAATATACAATCCGTTATGAATGGGTAATTTCATTGTACAACTATGACCGCAAACCTGATCTTTTTTACGTTTTGAAGGCACAAAAAACAATTATTTTCGTTTTAAAATGTCGATTATTGGGCAGAGAGAGAAAAAAAGAGTTATTACTAAACTCATTGCTATATTTCAATTCAACAACTCTAAAATGTATCTCAACGAGACGAAATACTAAACAACGAAATGAATTAAGTACCAAAGACACTCTTTCATGAGTTTGGTCACACGTAACGCACGTTATGTCGCGTGAGATAAAGAAAAGTTAAGAATGAAATTGCCAGACCAATTCAACTTCAAAACGGAACCTTGAGTGTAGCTTCCGTGGTGAGTACTTATGGATACAATTGAAAAGCGCCGACTCTTCATGGTACGCCAACAAGCACTTTCGTTAATTATCTTTGAGAGGAGTTCAGGAATAGTGCGCATTCACCAAAGAGCGCATTGTACTCGAGACAAATAGATGACAATTCTTCTAGGGTTTCTTTTTTTGTAAGCAAGAGGACTACTGATGCATCGTAGAAATGGGGAAAAATTAGTTAATAGGTTGTGATGCAAGTGAACATTTCAATCAAAAACCATGGTACGCCTGATTACACACGTATTTTTCAATCCTATCAAGTAGTCATACCGCTGAAGATAATGAGCGAAACACCCGATCCATTTCTATATTTTCTATATTTATATTTCTATATTTTTATATATTTCTATATTTTTGTTATAAACTTTATGACTGACCCTGGGGACGTCCATGCCTAGAATCGTGAAATGCTTCGCCGGTCAACTCTACAAGACGGAAGAAAAGGTGAAAACCAAACAAAAGTAACTGAAGCCAAACATTATGCTATACTCATAAGCGTCCTGATATTTTTCGTATCGCGTTTCTCAGCATTATTGTTCCTTTCCTGAGTGAATTCTTCCACGTAATCATCACAATAAGTTATTGGAAGGGCCTGGGCCTAGTTTGGGTCTACATTACGCGTTTTTTCGTCGAGCGAGGGCAATTTACAGCTCACTATGTTGAGTCCAACATTTGCCTGTTAGGAATTATACCAACGACATATGAAACAACTGTGAGAACTTAGCTGTGATTCATGGAAAATGTCTTTAAAAAAGCATTATGTTCTGTGAGTAAGTTGGCAAAAATAACGGACAAATTCATTATGCTCCCTAAGTTTAATTGTAGAAAGCCATTTGTTTCGGAGTCGGTAGTTAAAAGAGCAATTGAAGATGTAAGGAATTGTTTTTCAAGCCGATCTACGTACATTTATCGAAGTTTTTGTAGACCCACGACAGCTAGTTCATCACATTCATTACTAGGGTTGCAAGTGTTGAAACTCCAACACAAAATAAACATGCTCAAAAATACCACAATGACAGTGGCGAGACATGGGGATGAGTTCTAATTTATCTGTTCTTCATTACAATGAAAGAGAAATGAGTTTTTAAAATCAATGATACGGGCCCATTAATTACGGTTACAAATAGCCACATTATTAATGAGATTAAATATAACATAACAAGTACTACGAACCTTAGAGTAATAAAAGCTAAAATTCACAATCTACAAG
Organism: Platorchestia sp. MABIK; assembly: GCA_014220935.1. Taxonomy (NCBI): domain Eukaryota; kingdom Metazoa; phylum Arthropoda; class Malacostraca; order Amphipoda; family Talitridae; genus Platorchestia; species Platorchestia sp. MABIK. The sequence continues at coordinate 74,951 of JACJUY010000058.1, forward strand.
AATATGAATAAATAAAATAACGTAAAATAACACAGGGAACTAAATTTAAAGATGATAAGCTTCTTTAAGCACAAAATACTGGGTGCCCCTCCAAAAATGTACTTGCTCTTTGACTTCCCAGTACTAATGTATTTGGTTTAGATGTAGTCTTATAAGTTATAGTTTTATAAGCCAAGAAAAGAACATTCAATTTAATAAAATCAAATTAAACTTAGTACCATCTGGAATAAAACCAAAAATACACGAGTAATCGTCAGTCAAACGATAAAAACATTTTTTTGGGGACACCTTGCATTAAATAATTTATTTCAAATAAAATATCACGTATTTTCTTCCTTTGACTGACTGTTCCTTTTGCGTTTAATAAATAGCTTATATTTATGCATAATTATCGAGAACAATTTTACCGAAAAAAATTCTAAGACAAGAACACACAGAACAGCAATGTTGTGCTTAGGACGCGAATGAACCGCAGAAAATGGGAATTCTATTTCAGGGGAAACGCAATTTTCTTTCAAGTAGAAGCTTGAGTTTATTAATTAAATTATTTAGAAAATAATCAGCCCGAACGTGGATGATGGAAGAATATTAAAGCGAGGAAGAATTAAAAACATAACACATTACATGTAACGATACCTAGTGAATGTCCTACTAACCAGCTGAGCTCATTTTTGAAATGGTAGCAAATAAGAGCATTGCAGCGTTAATTTCGTGTCTAAATTACAGATCAGATTCAAATAGTTTATTTAGATTCAAATAGTTTATTTAGATTCAAATAGTTTATTTAGATTGAGCATCTTCAACTACAAATAAGGTGTACCCAAGAGAGGACGGAGGCATCATTTAGCATAGAATTAAAAAACGAGAAATCTACGTAAAAGGTGTCCCCACTCCCTGCGCAGAGAAACAGCAACATTGAAAAAAGTTTATGAAACATGAAAAAAGTTGAAGGAAAAATTAATAGGCGCTGAAGAAAGGACAACAGTTGACTAATAAAGATAGTCTGTAAAAAAAAAAAATATTTTCGATTTTAACAAAATGAAGGCCTACCTAACTTTCAACTCGGGAACACACATCTTCTCTCTGAGAGCGGTTGTGTCCTCAAGTACTACAATTGTGGGCTTCTGAGGCGCAAGAATTGCAAATTTCTAGCTGCTTTGACTTTACGCTGTTCTTACGGCGTACTTTACGGCGCTGTTCTCAAACATCAGAATATTGAGGCAATGTGCACGTTGTTTCTGACACAGAGTTTTAATCGGAAACGAGTTGTGTTCAGCGAATTTTAACCTTCGCATTATTGAGCATGCAGTCAAACGCATGTTAGTGCAGAACGGATATTTTCTTAGGACAGGCGGCAAAAAGCATCCTAGTACGGTTTCTTTATTATTCACACAACAAAGGTTCAATAGTTTCAGTGAGCTCATGCGAGTAAAGTGCTCAATTTTCTCTCATAAACTTCAAAGTTTCCGCTTGAAAACGTGCCTAAACTAGAAATTCCGGAGCAAAAGTTTACAAGAATCTTCTGTAACATGGCTTCACTGTACTAGCGCCAATGCTAATGTTTCTGATCATGCAGAGGCTATAAGACTGGATTCTGCAACCAATAGAACGTGCACTCAATCTTTCCTAAATGATACTGCAACCAAAAAGATATCAAATGGTTTTCAGTTTTCTAGGTTTAGAATATCGAGAACGATTTTACTTTTTAAGTATATAATGCCACACGGTCATCACAAAAATACATCAATAAATCAATCTATTTGGGAAAATGATGAAGTACATTTATGAAATTCACGATCACGATAAAGATTGGCAAAGAAATCGCTTCACGCAAATAGTTCTTGGACAATCAAGAAATAGTCCGTTAACCAGGTCTGGAATAATGTAACAAACACTAGGGAAGGTTTCGCTCATGAAGTTCCTTCGAAAACTATAAACAAGTTGCCATGGCATTCTCGCCAAAATCTAGGGATGTGTTTTTGAGGCAGTAGGGTTTTTTTTTCTTTCAAGAGAGCGCAGTTCTAAAATAATCATCTAGACTTCGGATACCATCGACCAGCACCGAGTCAAATCTAGCACCTCTAAGCAGACCAGTATGAAGTCGTCGCATGGTGTCGAAACACGAATATGCCAAGTCCTGTAACACTGAGTAAGGCATTGGTGTATTTTGTCACCAAGAGGTTTGGTGATAGTATGTTCCAAATTTACACATATATGCCCAAACCACTACCGAATAAACTACGAATTCTGCTATATCTTTTAACAGAAAATGCGCATCAAAATAGGCAAATCTACGAAACACGCAAGCAACACGGAGAAGCGATGGGAAAATATGAAAATGTCCGATGATTTTAGAGCCTAAATAGGGAGCTGATGTGTGTAACACGTAAATTATAAATTCAAAAGCTATCACTCATGATTGGTGCAGTGATGAACTCAACTTCATTAGCAAACACAAAACTTGGCCCAAAAACTACGGATGTTAAAACGACCTGTGGTTAAATTTTTGCTGCAAAGGTTAGATAAAACTTAATACGAGTTTTGGGACTTCATGTTATGGTCACTCGAAGGAGACGCCACAGAACAACACCGCTTGACACACACGAACAAGAGGTACGCCAATTCAAGCAACTAGTCAGCTAAAATGAATAAAAGAAAAGTAGGGTAAAGCAAGGACACGATCATAGCGAGGTACGTCAGTGAGGGCTTTGCTAACATGAGAATTAAGTAGAAGAATGAGGAGGCTGTGCGGCGTGTGCGGAGCTCCGGCCCAGGCCCCATAGAGAGGTTAACTTCAAGCACCAATGATGAATATCGGTCAAAATGTGAGAGCTGGTGCACTTACAAGCCATTTATTGAGGTCTTTATACTGTTCAAATGCGACTCAGACTGTCCATGGGGAGAGGCGATTTGTAGCATTCGGCGAGCGGGTCTTCCAGAGCGAGGCAAGCTGATGAGGTCCCAGCAGTTGTATTACGCCAAGCTTTCATTGCCATCGACAGTTTCGTCATTCAAAACATATATTCAAAGCAGAGCGAGAACGGCGCCAAGTCAAATTAATAAGTGTCACTTTTCCACGAAACGTATGCCCCCCTTGCATGATGCAGAAGTCTTCGGGACGCGAGAGAAAGCATGACCAGCAAGAGCCCGTCACAGTACAAAAAGAAACTCAACAAGATCAAGGTTTGTGCCAAAAGATGGAAAACGAAGAAAGAATTATAGGTCAAATTTAGCACTGGAAATTTTACGAAACAATTTGGCAACGCAAAATGAGGATAGATCCCTCCTAGGGACCTAGGTAATGCTTGAGATTTTCAGTTACTAACGCGGAACTGCAAGAAAAGTTATCGCACAATACGTTTCAAGACAATACTGCTAACGTTTTTTGAAATGTTGCACACTTCAGAGTTCAGGAGT
>JACJUY010000058.1:80153-92894 GCA_014220935.1 Platorchestia sp. MABIK
TACGATCACAAGGTTACTATTGCTATTCCTTTACTGCTATTCCTTTTGCGCTGTAAAGCCAGGAGAAAAGCTGCTGCCCTTCTATCGCACTCATCGTTAATTGGAATGATCAAGCAAATGAAAAAGTGATGGATAGTTCTAAATTTGACTTGAACAAAATTTGCGACAACATGTAATGAAAAGAGACATCAATTACAATCGTTTTAAAATTCGTAGAATGTATTATTATAGATCAATATAGGAAAAAAACACTGAGGCTTTCACCTCACACATGCCCTTTCCTTCAAAATCAATTAGTAAATAAAACGCATATGAGGATTATAATTTCAAGCTGACAGTAAAACGTCCAAGTTTTAAATTACGGACGAACACAAAACGTTCCGTGAGAGTGAGAGCTTAGTATCACAAAAAAAAAAAACAATTCATATTTCTAAGGAGGGTCTTAATAACCCACATAAGGGTGAGAAATAACAAAAATCACGCAAAATTCTCACAAAAATCATGAGTTAAGGTTAAACAATTCATGTTCCTTGAAACGAAATGGAAACAAAAGGAACATGTCAAAATCAGAAACAAAATTTTAATGAAATCAAATTAAAGCAAAAGGAGGAAAAAAAACGAAGAAGAATTTTTGCTGATGCTGCGGGAGTAGCAAACAGAAAACGCGAGTGTAGCTCAAAAGTCCCTGTCGCTACGTGGTACTGACATACGTGCGCCAGAAGAAAAAAAAATTCGTCGCATAAGAACAAAAATCTCAGTGTTAACAGTCGATGCTTTCTGAAAACAGTGAACAGAAGTTGCATTCGAGCACTGCACGTTTGAACAAGAATTTCCCATTTATTCTCTTGAATTAGGAAGTGAAATTAATATTATAGCTCCAGGTGACTCGAATGTGCTGAATACACAACTGCTTGTATTCAGCGATTCGAGCAAAGAAAATTACTCAGATTTAATGAGTTTCGGACTGCAATAGCTCAAGACTTCAATTTTTACACTTCCTGTAGAAATGGAGCTTCTTCTTCAAGGCTTCGGTGAGCTCGGGCTTTTAGCGTTTTGTGCACCTGGCGTTTCCAGATCCTTCTACAGTAGATAATGGTCCGTGCTCACAGCGTTTTTAAAAGAGGCATTTTTTAAATAAGATAACATTGAAGGTAGAAGCGAGTGGCATTTTTAATTCAGGGATTCATGCTATCAAAATCTCTTTACGGTACCCCTAAAGCCCGGCTGAAGATGGAGCGCAGCGGCAATAAAGTTCTAAATGTTCATCCCGGTCACTTGCACGCTTGCGGCTACATGAATCACATTTCCTACTTCAACAGAGCAGAGGCCGTTTTTCTCAAACATTGATAGTTTGGTGAGCCCCATTCTGATCGCTAGGAATCAGAAATGTTGATGAGAAAGTACAAGAAAATACGGGCATTGAGGAACAGCGAATGTGAAGTCTTTCGTCTCCCAGCTCTGGGCACTTACTAAATTTACTGAGCTGGAAAATAGATGACCGAAATGAATTCTAATACACTGTGTCATCACTAGCTTTTCCAACTTTCCGAAAAAGGAATGCAAGTGAAATCTATACGTAAAACCGTGCGAGCAAATTTTTCTACGTTTAAAATGCGCATTTTTTTTGCGGTTCCCATGTATACTTCTCAACAAATTGTCAGCTCAATATAATTACCACTATGATAATGATAATTTTACTTTGAAACTCACAAGCCTCAACAAAAATGACCTCAAAAAAGCGAAGAGAAGGGACCATTCAGTATAAAGTACAAAAAATGAGGAACCTATACACAAAGTGTGCTACCACACAAAAAACCCCTGGGCATAGAAATAATAAGTTCAGAAGGAAGAAGAAGAACACAGAAGAGATGGCGAAGAAAGCATGAAAATTGAAAGAAGCGAAGAGGGCACAAAAAATAGAAATCCTGAAGGTCGATCTATAGGTGAAGTGACCTATCAGTATCTCCCCTGATGGTCTTAGTCACTATAGTACAGGATAGACGAACCTATCTACTCCAATCCTATTGCATATCCTACGCCTCCTGCTGGGGATTATTCTCCCAAAACAATTTCAGAATCTCAGCAAAGAAGAACAAGAATTATCTAAGTTATTCAAAATAAGAGACGCGTACATGGTTGAACGGAGCTGACTCTCATTAAGAAATAAAATTATTTGTAATGTTAAAAATGTAGCGTCATCAGAGTTCTACAATGTCAGCAAGATGAGAGAGATCTACACACTGTAATTCAAAAGCTCATACGTAAACAACCAATGCAAAGCTGTCGAGGGATCGGGGTCCATTCCCACCTACAACAGAAGAGGGGCAGCTGAACGACAAAACTTAAAAGCGAAAGTATGAAGACAAAATATAAAAGAAGGGCCAAATATACCAGAACTCGACTTTACTGCTGTAAAAGTAATAGCAAATAAACAACTTTAATAAGGCATTTTAACGCCGGGGATAGTAAAGCTGTTCGAGTACTCTCGTATCACGAACAAAAAACACATACTACAAAAAATTCCATAAAAAAAGCTTAGATAAGATTAGATTAGATTATCAGTTATTTTAAGCCTCACTATCCTCAACAAAGGCGATCCAAAGAAAGGAAGGAAGAAGGCACCATTTAGTATGGAGTTAAGGAAACGCGGAATATATGCAGAAAGGGCATAGAAACAGTAAGATGAGGAAGAAGTTCATGAAACAAGATCAAAGTTGAAGAAGAAAGTAGTAGGTGCTGAAGAAAAAAGGACAGCAGTGAACCGAAAAAAGATGGTTCTTAACATAACAAAAGCATTTTATTTCAACAAAAAGAAGGCCTACCCAACTCTCAGCTCTGGCCCTCACATTGTCCCCCTGGGAGTGCTAATTCCCATAGATATAATATTTGTATCCCCCTGAGGGGTGAAAAAAATGAAATTGATTGATTATACATTAGTTTCAGCCTCCCTCAACACAACATAGATGTTCAAAGAGAGGAAGGATGAAGGTACCACTTGGTAGGGAGTTGAAAGAACGCTGAATCCATGCATAAGGTGCGTTCCCGCACAGAATCCTGTGTGCATAGAAACAGGAAGTTGAGAAGTATGGTTAGGAAACAAGATAAAAGTTGAAGAAGACCTTCAGAGGTGCTGAAAAACAGGACAGCAGTGAAACTAAAAAAGATGGTTCGTAACTAAACCAAAAATATTTTACATCAACAAAAGGAAGGCCAACGTAACTCTCAGCTTGGGACCTCATAATTTTTCCGTGGGAGTGATAATTCCCTTTTATACAATAGTTGTATTCCCCTGAGGGGATAAAAAATAAAAACTACGCCGCCAAGATGGAAGGTCATTCATTCCCTACATGTAGTGGCCAAGAAGAAGAAAAAACTAATGGTGAAAATGAGATGCCCGCTTGCTCAGAGATAACGCCTTCTCCGCCGACGGTGCCCAAAGTTCAGTTTTTACCACGTTAATTCTGAATCAGGAAACGTGTTATGCGAAGTACCTAATTTCTTCCTTTTGATTGAAAAGCGATTCATCCCAAAATTATGGTTTCGCCTGTGACACACGTATATCTTTCATTTATAAACACGATAAAATAATACAGTCGCTTTATACTCAAAAACAGATCACAATTCGTACAAGTCCTTTAAAGCTAGGAATATTGTACAAGTATATCACTCAAGCGTTACACGAAATTGACATCATGTTACTATTGGCTCTGAAAGATAACATCGGTTAATATAACAGACTACACAAACATGCATTGCGAACATTGCTACAGGACTAAACATGCAATACCAGCATGCGAGAAGTACGAAAAAATTCTCCGCACAGGGTATGTGGTGCGGGGTATCAAGAAACGTAACAAGGAATGCAGTTCTCAGTGCACGAAAACAATCTGCGGTCATGTACGCTGCTCTCAAACACCACTGATGCATGGAAGTAAGTAAGCACACAAATTCGTCCTCGTTGCCTCATAAAGTTAAGAATGAAAAGTTTGGAATGCATGGGATGAGGAAAGTAAGAAAGATTAGTGATAAAAAACTTCGGCCACACGTATGAGTTTCCATTTCTGACGATGAGAGATTATTCGTCTCCAAAGTGGACTTCGAAGTAACGAAAACAGTGAAAAATTGCCTAAAGACAAGTTTTAATCAGGTAGAAAAATTCGGGAAGATTATTTGGACAGAAGATGAAAAATATAATTCGTCGCTTAATGAGAATCACAATGCCTTCGCTTGCTTCCGAGAAGACGGAACTAACTCTTTTTCAACACCTGGCAACGACGACAGTACGTTGCAGAAAGGGGCTTCAAAGGGCAGTGGAAATCTAACTTACAATCAACTTTCTAACTTTAACTAACTTTAACTTTCTACGGCGTTAAAAAAAAAAAAACGAAGAAATTTGACAGGCGCATGGAGTTCGATTTTATTATGGAATAGAATATGACAACAGAAACGAGTCAAGGGGCCTATTCTCGGGGAGCCCCTGAGCGAGCTCCGTGCTGTCGGACACCAATAACGCACGAGCACTTTCATTTTATTACAGTGTTTTTAAACGCGGCCATTGTACGGATAAACGTTTCCGAGAAGTACCGTAGGAAAAGGTTACTGACCTTTTAGCTATAACTTCACACAACTTGTGAAGGTGTATTTAAAATTGGGGATTGATAGCATCAGAACATGCTATGAACTAATAGAATGATAACTTAAGCCCATCGATGAGCCAGAAGAATGATGACACAAATGGCTCGCAAGAGACAGCACATTGCAGTGACTACACGCCTTTTTTAATTGGCACAAGATAGATTAACTCAAGAAAGTCACCGGAGTTTAGACTGTGAATGCCAAAAACGTAGTTGTCATAACGTCAACACCAGCGCTTCGCAATAAGAGTCCTGATAGAGTTGAGCAGAAACGTTGGAATAGTCTAAAAAACTCAATAGCTTTACGCTGCGAACTTGTCGATTCATCCTGGTCTATTCAGTCCGCTTGGAACACTGACTTTCGAAAGATGAGTAATTAGGGCAAATTTAGCATTAATTTTTAGAGAAAAGTAACGACGAGATTGACATGAGAATATTTGGAGAGGCTTGAACAGGACATCCCTGCAGAGTGCAAAACATAGAAAACAAACGCTCACAAACAGCTCATCAGAAAGAAGAAGTTTGGGCGAGAAGCTAAAGAGACATCAAGCGGAGTTAGGACCTCAAATTAATACATGTACTGAAGCAGACTTAGCTGAGAAGCGGGATGAGTTCACTTACCATCACTTATCTTGAATGGTAATTTAATACAGGTTTGCAGAATGTTTAGAGCTGAGCAACATAAGGAATTTTTGCAGAGAGTTGAAAGGTGTACGGAAGCGCTAGGACGTGGAGAGAGAAAGAGAGAGAGGGAGGGAGACATGAGATACGCCACGTAGGAGCAACTTAAGGGACAGAGGGCACCCCAATTTCAGACCTACAGCATCATCCGCTCCAACTTCAGTGAAAGTTAAAAAATTAATCTGATCTAAAATTGACTTCATCTAAAGAGAATGTCTTTCCTTACTAGACTTTCAACTGCTAACGCCAACACTCTAATACACAGAAAAATCTGGTTAAAGTTCCAAAGGAATTTGAAAACGTGATGATACGATAAATCAGCAAAGGTGAACTACACAAAACTGCAGAATTCAAAAACTTTGACCACGTCACTATGATCAAGATAGACCTTTCTACAGCCGCATTAAATGTCATGAATAATTGAAGTACAGAATACTGGAAGTCGTGCACTACCAATTTGTAAGGAGGCCGATCATGAGTGACTGGCGGAAATAAGGGCAGTCGTGCACTAAAGTTGGAGATGACGATGGATCTGAAGGGTCTGGACAAGAAGCTAACCTGACTGACTAGCAACAGTGGTGAGAGCTGCCGGGTTAGCCCCAATATAAGAGGGCAGGTCCCCGCATCCAAGACCAGATAGAGTGTGGTGGTACGACGGTACGGGTGTTGACCGAGCCGTGCTACCATTCGATAAGAATTGACTTGAATCTGCAAAGAACGAGTCATTCAAAGCCGTGCTCTCTTGGCTTTCCTCCTTGGATCACACGAATATGATCTTGGTCGAACGTTACCAAAATGACTTTCAAAGGATTGGGTTCAGTAGACCGAAAGAAAAGTAATTCCGGAATGTGAACAGAGTTACATGTTTTGCTGCAATTGTTAAAAGATAGAGGCAACATTCAGCCACATTTCTGCAGATTGCAGGTCCATCATTCTGCAATAAGTTGTCAAGCAGCGTTCTGAAAAATTGCTTCAACAAATATGACCAAAATGCTGTACAATAATATACAATCCATTATGAGAGTCTCATGTAAATTTGTACCTGCTGTATGAAACCTTGGCGTTCGTCATTCATTACTAAATTGTGAGCGAAAAAATTGTAGAAATTCACGGAGAGGCTCGAAGACATTCGGCAGGTAAGTGGAGCAAATTCTCTCGCTCAGTTGCACAAGGAGGCGCCCTAATAAAATGAACATTATACTATAATACGCTTGCTTGTTTTGCCACATGCTCAAAAATAAACTGGAGATATTTACGTTGTCGAATGTGCATAATAAAAGTTTCACAAGAGATCTCTGAAAGGCCAAGTCGATACGGCATTGTCGTTGGCAATGGTTAGAGTGGGTGCACACAATGATGCTCAAGTGTTCCACAACATAAAACTCGGGGGCGAATTAGCTTCGTGTTTAACGGTGAGTCGTGAGTGTTTATCTGTAGTGTAAATGAAAGAAATTCACGTCATTTCATATAACAAGAGGCTGGCAAGAAAATGATCACGCAGCATCATGATGCAATCTTGCACTGCACAAGAAACGTTCACAGCAAAATTAAACTGAGTCAGTCTGCACAGTGATTTATGTAATTTTCTTGAATACTTTCTTACTAAATTGAGAGATGAAGAAAAATTAAACTCGAAGAGCATTGTGCGAAAAGATAAAACAACTTGAGTGGGTTTGAATTCTTGCTTTAAAAAGAGATGTTTCGGATATTTGAATCAAATTTCATAGACCATTTTCTTAAGACCATACTACACACTATCATTAGATTGTATGTAATAAGGTTTAAAATGACTGAAAAAATCAGAATTTAAATTTACGCAGGAATATTTGTCTCGAACGATGAAAATTTTTATTAGCAGCGCTGTACGTATTGACTCAAGTACAGATATGTAAACACCAATGCTGTAAAATGTTTGCACTTGCAAATTGCTTCAGTTTTCAGCATAATTTACAGCCGGAACTTGACGTATCAGAATTGCTTTACGAATCATTTAACGAGAACTAGAAACTAAACAAAATATTCGCAATAGAATTAACAATAATTTCAAAACAAGACCAATTTACGTTCCTCCATCAAACAACAGCGAGGAAGTTGAAATAGCTTTAAGATAATTGAAATGAACATTTTCAGATGAGGCAACTTAACGGGTTGCTAAAACGGACAGATCTTTTGAATTAGTTAATCATAGAAATAGAATTAAGCAACTGATCAGGATTAATTTTGCTGTGAACTATAACCGGAAAGAGCAAATGTCGGCAATTCAACATTCAAAAAGGAGTTCAGGCAAAACAAGGAAGAAGGAGATCGTACTGTGACCAGGATTGAGGAGGGATTGTCGGAGTAAGGCTCGGCGATAGAGGTTCAAGGAAGACTGTTGCTGAGGTTGATCCTTGAGAGAACCTTTGTTAAACTGTGGATTGTTGTTCTCTGAAAATTTGTAAGCGTTGCTGTTGGATTTCATGACGCTGTGGCGCAGGTTTAGGTGCTGGTGTAGAGACGACAGCGAAGGAGCAGTAATGGAGGTTTTGAGGCGGGAGTACAAGGCTTTAGGAGTGGGGAGAGGGGAGTGTCGGGATGAAGGAGGAGACAGGGATAGAGGAGAAGAATTGCTCTTGAATTGAGATGATGAAGTAGGAGAGGTTGGGGAGAAGGCTTCCTCAAGAGGCTCAGCGAAGGATATGGTACTTTGATGGTGGTCCAGGTACCGCTGCTCGTCTAGCTGCTGCAAGTCATACGAGGGAGAGCTCGACATTGTTGCCGAGCGCGGGTAATCTCCAGTCGCACCTAAACAAGTGCACGTTTTGTCTTCATGAAATAATACAGATGATCTAAAGATATAACTTATTCACTCTAACGTTTTATCTTCATGAAATAATACAGATGATCTAAAAATATAACATATTCACTCTATAGCACGTTCTTAACGTGTGCTTCTCGAATTTACATGAGGTAAAATGAATAGTTTATTCTAGTGAGCTTATTTTATCTTCGAGATGAAGTAGATCTGGAAAAATTTGTATTTCAACACAAGTCAGTCTGGGGAGGTATTCTTAACAGGGAAGTCGCGAGAGAAGGCTCAGGGATTCGTTTTAAAAAAGTGTCTCGAAAATAGAAGTCACATGAGTTAAAGAATGAGTTCGACTGCTCACAAAGGAAGTGCATGATTCAAAAGCACAATTTATAAACAGAATACGTATCACAATAGCCTTTGAAGGATCCACGGGCACAGCAGCTATTATACTCAAGAGTTAAAGTCACAAATTAGTAAAGAAATCTTTGAACAATCAAACAGTTTTTCATCAGAAGTGCCTCCGATCAATTAACTCACGCAACATCCCTGAAATAAAAGTTGCACTGAATAGACATACTAATTTTCAACTTCAAAGTTCGTTAGATGGAGTTTAAGAGCTGACAAGCTCCGTTCCTACCATTTTTAAGGATGAGTATTCATTTATTCGGTGGAACAAAACAGTTAAAAGAAATATCGAGACCATTTGAAATAGATTTCAATGCTGGAGTAACTAATATGAGTAACTATAATTACATAACATCACACGAGCTACGTACGTTTTTGTGAAATCTTCGGTAGACATAATGGAATAAAGATCATATATTCGACTTTCAAATGTTTAATTTCATTCTTCAAAACTGAGGAAATTTGGCCTTGGTTTTATTCCCAGCAAAATGAGATAATGTCAATTATAAAACTCAAAATACAATGCCTTCATTGAACCACGGGTTCTGTTTGGAAGAGCATTATGGGCAGCCCAATCCGCAACCAGCATTTCAACTATATTCCAAGACGAGTAATAAATTTTTGTTTGACGAGCTTCCATAAAGTAAGTTTCACCTCTAACCACCAATGTGCACAATATACTAGTGTATATTGATAATAGTTGGAATAACTTAGGAGTGAATTACTCAATTTGATTGGTTCACGCAAAGTAGGTTTCAACGTTAGCCTATCTGTACAATATACTCGTATATATTGATGTGGGCACAAATTAGAGTTAAAGTTTACTGGGTCCCAATACAAATATGTCTGCAGCATAACTGCAGCTTTAACTAAGGAATTCACATCCGGTCGTACTATGTGTCAATACAATTGGATGGATGCGCTATTTTATATTCGACGAATTTTATATGATTTATCACTATGAAAACTGTAATGGTAACAAAGAATTAGTATGAAAATAGATGCATTGAAATCATTTCTTAAAAGAAGATATGTAAATGACAAAGTATCTTACGACCAAATTTTGGAGAAATATTTACACAGTTTATCTTAAAAAAAAGAATCAATAAAAGACACTGAGCCTTAGCTGTCAATGAATATCTAACTTCTCTGCCCATATACGAGGTCAATTTATAAAGTGTCCAACTTTGGTAAGTAAAAATAAAAATTGTGAACATTTCACAAATTTTATTTAATTACTTTCAAATCACTTCCCATACCCAGCGGTGCTGCCATTATTGAATATATCTGTCGCCGTAATTGGAATGCTATAGAGCTCTGCCGACGCTTTTCGCAATCTCCTCTCTGGACTGAAAGGGCTTCTCTCTCGCGGTTGTTTTCGGGTTTAGGGAACAGCCAGAAGGTGCCATATCTGGAGAGTAGGGAGGGCGTCGAACTAGTGGAGCGTTGTTTTGGCCAGGTGAGCTTGGAAGAGGCAGGCATAATGAACCGGCGCATTGCCATCGTGGAATTGTTGGTTCCTCTACGGCCATATTTCCAATATTTTCCGTCGTGCAGCATTACTTGTGCTAACCCTTATTTCAACAGTCTCTTCGATGGTCAAATGACAGTCTATCATCGCTATTCGATGAATAATTGAAAGGGATTCTTTGTTTCTGCAGGTGGATGGCATGCCATACCGTAGCTTGCTCTAGACTGCAGTTCGTCCATGCTTGTAACGGATACACCACGCCTCTATGAGGGATATTCTCATGACTTCATCACCGAAAGCTTCATGATTTCTTAGACAGTTTGCACCAGGGTACCATTAAGCTGGTAGAATGCAAGGCAGCACCAACACGTTGCGTAAGGAAGACTATCACATGAGCGTACACTGTCTGCACTCAAGCTTTCACAGGTGGGAACTGGCGTGCACTCCAGCTGTCAAAACTGAATTGTTTGCCAAGGAAGAGTAACGTCAATTACAATTTAAAGGAATTGATGTATGGTAATTTTTTTGGACCAAAGTTGAATACTGTTTAAACTGACCTTGCACATTGAATGTAGGAAAAGAGATCAGGAAATACAGAAACGTTGGGATCTTTAAAATTATAGATAACTGGTCTTCGCCATAAACCTTTGAGATAAGACCATACGGGAATGTTATTAGAATAAGAGATAACTGGCCAACGCTATAAAATGTAGAGATCAGATGATACAAAAATGTTAAGAACATCAGAGTTAGAAATAACTAGCCAACGCTATCAACTTACACGGCTACTAAGCCACTGGACTAACAACTAACATTTGGCTAGTTACAAGCTCCCGTACCATTCACACTAGAACGCAGCTACCAAGGAAAATCTTATTTCAATCATAGTGCAGCATTTGAACTAGCTTACTACTGCTGGGATGGAACGTAACACGGATAGAGTGACAATCTCAACTGTAAAACTGAAAGCAAATGTTACTATTGTCAAACTATTAATGATGTTCAAATAGAGCAGTTCTAATTGACCAATTAGATCCGTAATACTTGGAACTAACGCAAGTAAAATTTAGTACAATATTGTTTGCAGTATCAAACGCGAGTGAAATTCTACAATATTGAAAATACTATTGAAATTTTTGGTTTTTAGTAGTGTTGAATAAAATGCCCATCAAATACGAAAATTGGGCAAAGCACGAGACCGAGTGTAGATATTTGGATGCTGTTTTCAGATAGATGGGAAATTTAGAAGATTGTGGTCCTGAAATATTTATTATTCGTTGAGAAATAAATACTTTGTTAGGTTAATATGTTAATTACTCCAATTCATGACATTTACATTTCAGGCAAAGTTTGAGAGTTGTGTAGGATGTTAGAAAGTGCAAGATCAAACTAAACCTGAATTGATTAAAAAATTATTTCTAGTCGAAACAGTTGAAATTCATAGTTAACTGCATGCTCCCATTGTTTCCCTAATTTAAAACTTTAAAAGAGACTGGGACGTTTTATAATTCCGAGGACTGTGAAGAAAGTTTTAACGTGCTTTGAAAATATTTCTAGTGAACAAAAGTGATCTAAGAAGGAAAATGACTTTAGCTATCAAAAATGCAAACATCTCACGAATAGAACCGAATATATCTGTGTCTAAAAATATCAATTAAAAGAAGACGTAGAATCTTTTTGCAAGAAAGAGGACGGAAAAAAGTAACTTGAAAAGTTTTTGTATCAATAAACGTACTTCACCATGTGATTAAATTAAAATGTTACTTCAGTTGAGCCCTTCAAAATGACTGCTGCGCTGTCCAGAAGATCACAATCATGACTCCTACACAACTTAAATGGAAAAATAATTACTTGTAATCAAGAGTTCACTGACAACGGGCAAAAATTTCAGTATTCATTACATCAGTGCCATTTAGCGGCGGCAAATTACCTTTGTTCAATTAACTGAAGTCAAGGCTCTAGTACCAAAAACTCAAAAATGATGATAAATTCGTTCAAGATTTCTTAACCACAGAAAATGTGTTCTCAGAAGAGGAAACAGGAAGGCACTATTTGGAATGGATTTTAAAACACGGGGAGTCAATGCACAAGGTATGCTTCCGTGCGCACAGAAGAAGGAAGGTAGATAGAAAGAGGAAGAAAAGACAAAAAAGAAATAGTGATGAAGGCCTGAAAATTAAAAGAAGCTTAGTGAGCACGAAGGACATTAGTCCCGAAGGCCAATCTGCAGCTCAGAGGACCAAACAGTGCACAAATATTTCATCCTAGCATCACTAGATGCATAGCTCTGGTCGTATTTTATACTCTTGAAAAGGCGCGCTCACAAATACGCAACAGAAGTTTAGGTAAACATAACTAGAGGCTAGAAAGCCTATAACTTTCACGATCAAACTTTACGTATATCATTTTCTTCTAGTGCTATTTTAATGTTAGCCAACGCCATTACAAATAATAAGTACACCATTTCATTCCTCACGATGTTAATATCAAACTGAAATAATTATTTTTAGCATTCGTTTTAAAAATATGATGAAAGTTTAATGACAGGCGAAACACTTGCAGTCGCAGCATACAATAGTGACGTTACTGTGAGCATTGGTATCAAATATATCACGATTACAATAATTCGCTTCCTCGCGAGGATGGAAACGTCTTCCCTCTACTCGCATACGTCACGCTGTTAGAGATTGGATTCTATGAGCTAGAGCCATATCGGCAAGCCATTTAATTTTCTCAGTGGATTGTACAGGGTGCGCCAG
>JACJUY010000058.1:93873-152689 GCA_014220935.1 Platorchestia sp. MABIK
TTTTCAAATAAGTAAGTTTCTCTGGCGCACCCTGTAGTAGCATATTTCAAAATAATGTCTCATCAAATACAGGGAATAAGACCTCTTCACGCTCAAATTTAAGCCAGGCTACCTTCTATGTTCATGGGAACGTGGATGGTAGCCTGGCTTAAACGGTAGCCTGAAAAATAGCCTACGTGAATCTGCGAGAACAGCGTTGGTTCTCGTAGATGAAATTCAAACACACCAAATCAAAGCTAAATTTAATGATTTGAATGACGGTTTTTTTTCATTGCATTATTGTTTTAACTTCCTTAACACCGAACATTCTCCTTAGTAAGAAAAAATTATGGCTGTGCTTTTGTTCTGCCGTGAGCCTATCAAATCTCCACAAAATATAAACAGGAAATCCTAGGTAAGTAATCAGAGCCTCATAATCTTCACGGCAACACATGACCTACCAAATCTCCAAAAATATAAATAAAAAATCCTAAGTAAGTAATTAGAGCCACATTATCTTCACGAAAAAAATGAGTTAAGAGAGACGTTCGCTGACCTGGAGTCATAATGTTCTTGGTAACAAAGTGGGATGAAAGAAACGTTCTCTGACCTGGAGTCATTATCCTTACAGTAGCACATGACGTTTGCTGACCTGGCGTCATTATGTTCTTGTTAACAAAGTGGGATGAAAGAAACGTTCTCTGACCTGGAGTCATTATCCTTACAGTAGCACATGACGTTTGCTGACCTGGCGTCATTATGTTCTTGGTAACAAAGTGACAGGAAAGAAACGTTCTCTGACCTGGAGTCATTATCCTTACAGTAGCACATGACGTTTGCTGACCTGGAGTGGCGTCCCCGGAGTCAGGCGAGTGGAGATCAACGCTGAGGGAGTCGGAGCGCGACCAGGAGCCGCGGGGTGAGGCGTGGCCGCGCTTCAGGCTCTGCATCTCCAGCGCTAGCTCCTCGTGGCGCAAGTTCTGCACCTCCATCTTCTTCTCCAACTCACGGATCTTCGACTGAAATTGAAAAAATATATCAACTTCACTAAACTCGACAGCAAAAATATCAACTTCACTGAACCTTTTGCAGCTGAAAAGGATGTGTATTGTGTAGATACAATTTGTTGCCCATGATGACACCAAGTTAGTGTTCCCTGTGCGCAAAAATGCGCACAGGAAAAACGTGAAAATGTAACGGAATTTGGTAACAAATTTGGTCACTAAGCTTTTCACATGTACTGGAAAAACGTTCCGCAAAAAAATATCCCCAGAATATTTCTTGGGTTAAAGTCGTTTTCGTACTAAGTAGTGGGTAGCAAGGATTGGTAGGGTCATTTGTTATTGGTATTACCGCTAGTGAGAATAATAGCTCGTCTCACATCACGACGTTGATAATAATTACGCTCTGAAAGCTCTGCGCGACGAAAGGGGAATTTATCTAAGTTTTGAATAAAATTTATCGTTATTAGTAGTAATAAATACTAATGAGTTTGGTAACTAAGCCTTTAACATGTACAGCCCAGAAGACTGGAAACAAATCCTTCGCGTCATTCATCGAATCAAAATCATAATAATAAGATGATAATTACTAATGTGTTAGGTAACCAAGCCTTCCACAGGTACAGCCCAGAAGACTGGAAATAAATCCTTTGCGTCATTCATCGAATCAAAATCATAATACGATAATAAACACTAATGAGTTAGGGAACCAAGCCTTTAACATGTACAGCCCAGATGACTGGAAACCAAGTCCTTCGCGTCATTCATCGAATTAAAATCATGATAAAGGAGTTCTTGCTTGCCTGGAGTCCATCGATGGTGTCCGAGAGAGCTTTCTTATCCTTGGCAGAGGTGGTGGGTTTGTTGAACTCCTGCTGCTTCTCTTTGAGCTGAACAACAGCCTCTCCATGTTGCTTCTCGAGAAGTCGCCGCTTCTCAGCTGCTTCTTTCATTTGCTAACAACAAAATCAAAGTTATGAGCAAACTTTGGAGATGACGCATAAATTGTGTTATGAAATTCTTACAGATTAAAGACATGAACACGTTGTAAAAGAAATGAAGAAAAATTATTGAAAGTTCTCTGAACCTCATTTAGCATAACAGTATTCCATTTTTTCAAGCTTCAGCGAAATCGGACATGATTTGCACAGGTATCTACTTGAAATTTTTCTAGTAAGAAAACATACAATGAACATTTTTAGAGACAGTAAATAAAATACTAAAATATATCGCACATATACTGCAACAGCGTAATACAAAAAAAAATAGTTTACACTGCCCAATATTTTACCTTATTCGAGTAATAACATTGATAAAGCGCACGGGATTGTCTGATTAATAAAAATACACATTCGGGAAAATTATCATTCGTTATTTCATGCGAATAACTTTCGAAATTCTGTGCATGCTAAATTTTATATAAAATGTCCACACATGAGGCCTATGTATATTAACAATAAGGGTAAACTTCAGTTCCGTCAACACCGTTTCAAGTAAATGTAGAATAGAGGAAGGAGCAGAGTGACTCATTTACGAGTTGTTCCCCTAGTCCCATGCCGTCAGATCTCGGGAACCCGAGAGAAAGTTGAGGAGGAATAATTGTCACATTCATAATCATTGAAATGCAAGCACCATTATGTTCGTTTCGATAAAATTAACACTCGTTTCAAAAGTGTGTAGTGCGAAGAGTTGAGAGTTTTCTGCGTTCTAAGTAATTTTTCGTAGAACATTGAATACTTACGGATGAGACTTTATCAATTGTATTGTGTAAATATCGATTCTGATATTCCTAAATAACTTGTAATGACTTGTAACTCCTGACCTATATGAACTATGAATATAGTTTATATATTCTTAAATTTTTCCTTCTGGAATTCCTGTCGATTTCGCGCTTTAGAATATTGGGAGACCCTACTCAGTTTTGGTCAAGACGATTGTTGAACGTATTCACTGTGCCAGCATGCATTAAGTTTCCGGCAGCTGGTTCTGAATTTCCAACAATTTCAGCTGGAATGAAATTTAAGGTCTGATCCACCCATGAATATTTTCTCTCATTGTTAGGGGCTTCAAAACATTTTCAGGTCTTGATTTGTTGACTTCGCAGTTTTCTTCGTTCAAGGGAAATGAGCTCGAGCCGTTGAAGATGCCCTTGATCTTAATGCAAAAATCAAAGAAATTCCCTTAACGACTCTATCATACTATCGGAAAGAGTTGGCAACAAATTTTAACACAAACCATGTTTAAATTGGAAGACGCCTGAAAGAAAGTTCAACCGTAAATTTTCCATACACAATCTATTTAAAATTTGCGACATATTAGCAAGATCATGCACTGCATAGGCTATTAGTAAGACCAAACTCACAAAGAGCACATTTTCGACGGTGTTGGCCCCCCCTTGCATCTTAGGGGGGCGAAATATATCACAGCCCCATGCAGACACCTTCTCCGACTGTAGCGGTACGGAGCAAGTTGCCAAAGGAGAGCGTAAACAAATTTAAAGAACAGATAAAAGTTTCTTCACTTCATGAAAGTGATGGCAACCATCATGATTGAAGCGAAAACAAATAAAATATGCTAAGCAAACGAAAACACAACATGAAACGCGAACAGAAAATGCAGCAAAAAAGTGAAGGTGGGGACGAAATCAGAACAGATCAGAGGGAAGAAAAATCAAGAGCAACTTGGAAAAAGAATTGCACCATCGAAACCAATGGATGAATTAGAATCAACAAAGAAATAGAACCGCAAGATAATGATTCAGAATAACCGGTGGAATGCAGATCAACAAAGAAAATGTATAAAAATACAGGCAGTATAAAAAAACAGTGTAAATGAAACCAATAAAGCTCAAATAAAACACAGAGTGTAATGAAAACAGCACGGAAAATTTCCCTGACCACAATTACGAACAATTAAATTTATTGATGTTGAAAAGTATGTAGAAGTGAACATACAAAAAGGATTATAAAACAGAAGCGTTCAATTAACAAAATGAATTTCATTGAGGATGAGGGAAGAACAAAATGCAACAAAGGAAAAATATATTTGAAGAGATTAAAAACCGAAAAAGTGGATAACAGTTCGGAAAAGCGCGGGACAGCGTAAAAACAGCTAAGAAGCCGATGGTACAACGCACTTTGATGAATTGAATAAGAACTGAACGAGGGTATGTAAGAGGGCAGTGTGAACGAAACAAAAATTAAAAGAGTAAAATGGAGAGGAGGAATTTAGATGTAGTCCGTCGGACGCAAAATGGGGAAGAAAAGACAGATTAGTAAATATGTATGTCGAACATGTAATGAACAATTTACAAGCTACAGGTTGTCAACGCACTCCACATACAAATCAGAAACTGTGCACCACTGGCATACGCTCGCGTTAGTTGCAATGAATGCCCCACTAGCAATACTTTTTGCATTGTGTTTGAGGATATTCAAATATTTTATCTTTGGCACCAAAGAATATTCTTCAACTTTGAGTGAAAATAACAACGCAGCGTTGGGCTAATTGCTTAAATTGCTGCAAAACGATAGCATTATTTCAATTACTTTCGTGTCAGGGTTGGCATGACCCGCCATAGGCCGTAAGAAGTATAGCGGCATCAACATTTTTAGTTCTATGGGTGAATAACAGACTCGGTAAGAAAACAGATTACGACGTGTGTGTCATAGAATGTCTGCTAATACCTGACAACTCCTTAGGATAGATCTACAAGAGTAGAGAATGAAATGAAACGTGAAGAGAAATCAAGTTATATCAAACTGGTACCCATTTCCCACCGTCAAAGCATGTCAATTCACAGAATGTAGCTCGTCTCTAACTATAATGTAAGGAATAAACACCGCCCTCACAGCAGATAATAGTCGCTAATATTTTACTAAAGAACGATAAGCGGTAAAAGACGCAATCTATGCGACCACAGTTTTCTAGAACCAAATGCAAATGCAGTGAGAGCGTTAATTATAAAATACGCGATGCATTTATGAAGATGGTGTGTCTTTCAAGTCATTTCTTACTCAAAGAATAAAATTACTCCGGCATTGCAAATAGATATCATCCGTAAAAAAACGGGGAAGTGTCCAACAAGTTCTCCAAATTCATTGTGTATATGAGTTAAGGTAGACATCACAATCTGAGACAAACGCTATAGCAAAGAGCTATAGAGACATACAAACTCAACGCCCTTAATGGAAAGTCGAGGTAGATTTCATCAGTGAACGCTATCGACGAAAGCTACATATAAACTGCGATGAATAATAACTTGCGTACCCTAGAAAAACAGCAAGCGGAAGCTAAGGTGCCGTGAGTGTAAATGAAGAAACGACAAACAAGAGCTGCTCACCCTAGGGAGATAATCGAGGTTGAGACCCGCCGCAGT
Organism: Platorchestia sp. MABIK; assembly: GCA_014220935.1. NCBI lineage: Eukaryota > Metazoa > Arthropoda > Malacostraca > Amphipoda > Talitridae > Platorchestia > Platorchestia sp. MABIK. The sequence continues at coordinate 99,232 of JACJUY010000058.1, forward strand.
GGACAGTCCGGCTGTCCACGTGTCGCCTGCGTTGTAGGATGAGCTCGCTGGCACGCTCGTGTTCACCTGCATCAGTACACCGGCATTAATGATAGTGGATGGAATTGGTTGAGTTATTTGAAGTAATTCAACTACATGTCAGGAGAGAGAATTTGTACTCTACACGAGATACTCTAATACTAGTTTTAAATACGTGTGCATACGCATCTACATATATGTATGGAATATGCTTAGAAAAGGGTTTTTCAATTTTGTGTACGTAGTATAACGAACATTTGGACCCCACAAACTGTAGACCTAGAGTGCAGCACATTCATTCTCTACTAACAAAAAAAAACTGAACTTCACAAACACAGCTCTGGCAAACTTCACGGACGGCAAACAATGTTAAAGAACTGTTCACGCTCGTTGTACAGATGAATTTGTTTAATTTTAGAAGGAATAATAACTTTAAAGGGCGCCAATTTCGATAATAGTAATTTAGTAACTGTATCTGAGCATTATTTAATGGAACGATTTTGTACAAACAAAAATAATACGGCTCATTTACGGCAAAGTAACAATATGCGAAGCAAATTTACCAGAAGGAAAACAACACACTCGCCATTACGAAGGCGTTCCTGAAAAATGAGGTTTAGATAAGTTTCATAACAGTTCAGAGGAAAATAACGAGCCATCCATCCCAAGACGGCGAAAGCAAGATAAGGTGAACGAACGTCATCGCTCACAGGGAGATAAGCTAGATCAACGAACATGACTTCCGAGCCAAGTTGTATCATCGATCCTGGAGCACAATGGTGAGAGTTACTCTCCCACGCTAAAGTTGAAGTAAAAACTGTCAACTGGAAATTATCTTGGAGGGTTTTGTCTAAACATTCAACGATGACACTTGCTCGACAGATTTTAGGATCGAAGATGAAGAAATTCAAAATAGTTAAAGTCGTGTGGAATAATGAATTAATAGGATGGTAGGAACGAAAGTAAAATTACATGTATCAGACACCAAATTATAGTGTTCGAATGAATACAAATTCTTTAAAAATGAAAGTAGAAGTAAAAGCTAATCTCTACAGCACCTGAGACATTTTTCTTCCAATCAACACACCAGGAAATTCAATGTTAACTCGCTCTGGTAAACATAGTGACAAGCAGAACACTTACATTTTGAAGGTTTTGGATCTGCTTTTGCAGATCGGAATTTTGCAGCGTAAGTTCTGTGTTTTTCTCAATCACTTTGGCGAGCTGGCTTTCCTGCGGGTCGAAGAGGTTGGTAGAGATATATTGTTCCATGGTCACACACACAGTAATGTTGATATTCGTAAGAAAAGAGGTCCATTCCCAGCCTTAATATTTGTCTAAATGAAATAAAATAAAATGGTTAAAAATGTGTTCACTTTTCCAAAAAGCTATTTTACGGGACCTAAAAATAAAACAGATAAGAAGATCACAATCATTATACATATTCTTAGGAATATCGCAACCAAGAGTAGCACTTCCTGCAACTGCTCCTAAAAAGTAACGAAAGTGAGCACAGAATGACTGAACTTGTGGTCAATAGCAGCAATAAATGTTGAGGAAGCACAGTTTAACAGCTCAGATTCAACCATCAGAAGATCACAAGGAAAGATTATCATGAGAAGTAAAATCTGCATCCTTAGCACTTTAACTGTGGCGGCTTTTACTGTAACTGAAGTAGAATATTCAACTCAAATTAGAATAATTTTAGTAATCAATTTTTGAAAATAACCAAGTAAATGGATAGTGGCTGCACTCGCTTTAAAATCATGTTCGATGAAAAATGAAATTTGAGGTAGTGACCACAGGTCGGTCAGGAGCATTATGAAAATCCCCTCATTGGCCATCGGTGGCAGCCGTCGCAATCAAAGTTTCAATGGCAGCACGAGACGCAATATCTCAAACGGAAAAGCAACGCAAAATTTTGAAATAAGAAAATTTGTTTCAAGATGAATTTCAAACTTGAAAGCGTTCGCTACAGTGAGTTAATGCTACAAAACCCCTAATTTCACTAGTATTTGATGTGGATTTGAATTCTATTTAACGACAGCTGTACAATATTTTAGTTGGCAGTTGCAGGCGAGGGAAAAAGAAGAGGATACCGAAACTGAAGCTCTTCCAACGCATTAAAAGTAAGGAAAAATATAACAATTGCGCTTAATTTTCAAGGAAAGTTTATCGTCAACCAAAAAAAGATATCATCAAAGATGAAATATTAATAACACATGTTTCAAGCATGAAAAAGATTGACGTTATCCGAACACCCACACAATACGGTTGATAAATTTCAAGTTTGTGTTGAGTAAAACTCGAATCAAAGGCTGGATAAAATGTACTCCCTATGAATAGAAAATTAGAAAATGTCACCATCATGCGCCAATGCACTTTCTGAAATTCGACGCTGAAGATAAATATTTAAACAACTAAAAAACTATAAGCTAAAGGTCAATAAATTGAAGTAATGAAATATATTAAAGTGATAATGAATTCATCTTTACAGTTAATTAAGTTACTTTTAGAGCAAATAACCATTATCTAAAAAGAAGATGAGCTAAGGGACAATAAATAAGAATAAGAAAAAGTTAAAAAAATGTAAGTAGCGGCTTAAGTGAAGAAATATGAGGAATAAAAACACATATAACTCTTTAAAATAGATAAAGAAAAGCCCATGTATAGGAAAAAAGGTACCAAAGAACCATTGTAATATCTATAAAAAATTCGATTTCAAAAAGAAACAAAATTATCGAGCTAAGACAGTCGTTGGACATACTTCACGCAAAACACCAAAAGAATTTTACAAGTACAGGGTGCACCCCAAACCCCCCAAAAATTACTTATTCTTCGACCGACGATTATCCATGCACGTTTTGCTTTTGTTTCAGAATCAACTGAGTTTCTTCATGACTTAATTTTCTTATATTTAACATTCTTGTCTTTGATTTCACAAATGTATCTATGTCGATAAATATCTTCATCACAAAAAAATACAGGAGTACAAGGCAGTCAAAGAGCGTTTTGATTTTTGAGACACCCTGTACTAAACAGATAGGGAACAAAAAGGATAAAAAAGGTGACCAAGCTGAGACGCAAAAAGCACTCGGGCAAATAGACGTATCGTCAATCAGGAGATGACGCACCCCAGTTATGGCTCGCGACAGGCTCTCGATCCAGTCACCCGGACATATGCACTCCTCATTCGTGGAAGTGAGAATTAGTTAAGGTATTCTTCATGGCGCCCTGACCAGCTTATAGGTTCACCATGAATGCCACATTACGTTTAGTGTTGCCGGTGTTCGTAGAGGAATATAAAATTTATAGCTGAATGTCAGTGAAAGAAGCGAATTGCTTAGTATTAGGGAAGTGCTAGGTGTTAAATCGCTGAGCAATTAAATGCCATAGTCATTTTGAACATGCACAAGCAAAGCAGGTCACGACTATTAATGTTTCTTTAGTACCGTGGCATTTCGTGCAGAAAACAATCGGTAAATCAAAATAATTTACAAAGCATAGCTGCAGGCCATAGATATGATAGAGAAAACCATTTGCAGTTAAAAATAGCACGCTTCTGACTCGAAAAAAGTCCGTGATGACTTTCTTACAACTACATGCTTTGGAGCCCGAGATAGCCACAAAAACTCAAACAAAGGCGGGCCAAATTAACGTTAAATAATAATCACAAAAAAAACGATAGAAAAGTGTACGCTCGACGAAATTGGAAGGAAAAATTAGATTAAGTAAAATTTTAGTGAGTTGAATTCAATAGTTAAATGAGTCAGCACCGAATGACTTTTTAGTTCATGTTTAAGTTTGAAAGAAATGTGAATTTTGTACGTATTTCAGCTTTCGAGTTGAGTTTATATAGGAAGCGATAGAATTAGGGAGCTTCAGACGGTTGAAGTAATGAAAAGTTTCCGGAAACCAATTCCTCAAGTGTTACACTTAATTTACACCAACTAGAAACCAACCAGCACTCCGTAAAACACTGGATGAAGTAGCTACAAGAAAGTCTTCGAAAGTAAGGAGTCAAACGACTGGCCTCAAGAAGATTAGGGTCGAGCGTTAGGATAAAATAGTAGTCAGAATACAAAAAACTGAAATTCAATTAGTCATTATGACAGAAATAAAGCTTACATCAGAAATACTGAAAATTGATATTTTCTGCCTCTCCCAGAAGGTTTGTCAGATGCAAGCTTAAAATAAAGGGTAACTGGTTCTGAATTGTGAGCAAAAAAATAATTGAAATCCCTTTAGTTATGTACAAAGTTGTTTGATGTTATAAAATACCTGATAGAGTTCAGGGAAGAGGTCCGGCTGCAGCGTGAGAATTACGCGGGTGATTAGAATTTTAGTATGTCTTCAGGAATATGTAGCATATGTTTGCAGCCCACGTACATATTCGAGCATGGTTCTTAAATGCTAGCAGAGGTTATAATCAATACAACTTTATAAAATAAATGAAAGAGAGATAAAACAAGAATACATACAATCCAATGCATTTATATATACGTATATCATTTTAATATCTTTAATAAATTCGCCGTATGTCATAAAAATGAGTCGTCAACCAGTATGCTGATACCATACCGACAAAAAATACATTTCCGTACAGTCATATTTGATTTCCAGCCAAGATCATTTGAATGCATGTCCTAAGTTTGTGATCATGATAGAATTGATGTTTAAAGAAATAGATATTTACGACCATAAAAATATTTCATAAATTGATAAAGTCACACTGTTTTAGGTTTCCACCCTGAGCTCAAAAAATGGAAAATCCTTAATTTCATCCCCATGACTGTACGATAAAGCAGCACAACATCAGAATTTCAGCTCCACAAGCTATATTTCAACTACTCACCAAATCTTGACAAAGCTCGTTCTTGAGCTTAAGTTTGTCTTTGAGAGTGACACACTCCAAGTCCTTCTCTTGAACGTGTTTCTGAAGCGTGTGGTGCTGCCTGGTGAGCAGGTCGAGCTCCTGGAGCTGATACTGCAGTTCGCCCTCCTCGCTCAGGCCGGGCGTGAGGCCGACATACTCGGCAGACTGTGCGGCCTCTCGGCTGCCGTTGGTGGCTGCGCTGCCGGTGCCGCCTTGTGGTCCACACCCGCTGGAGGACACGCCGCCGCTCTGGCGTTGCTGACCCTGAGCGTCAAGTGGCTATGTGTTAGAGCGACACGGCCGACTCGGAGCGTCAAGTGACTCATGTTAGAGCGACACGGCAGACAGCTATGAGCGCACAGTGGCACATGATAGAGTAAATATGATAGGTTCTGAGCGTAAAGTGGCATATGGTAGGTTCTGAGCGTAAAGTGAATGCAATTTGATAGACTCGGAGCGCAAAGTGGCATATGATAGAGTAAATATAATAGGCTCTTATCACAAAGTAACATGTCAGATTAACATGACAGACTCTGAGCATAAAGTGACTCATGTTAATTTAATTTGATAGGCTCTGATCTTAAAGTGACACTTGCTAGAATAACATGACAGATCCTGAGAGTGAAGTGACGTGTGAGAGTAACATGATGGACCCTGAGCACACGGTGAGAAATTTCAAAGTAACATTTGAGAGACCTTGACTATTAATTGACATGTTTGAGTGCATATGAAAATCACCGAGCATAAAGCAACACATGTTACAGAGAACAGGGCAGTGTTATAAATCAAACGGTATAAAAAATGTGACACAAAAAGTCAAATACTACAGTATGAAAAAGTTTGGTGAATCAGACATTATAAAAGGATATAAGATACACAAGGCCAGATGTAGTGAACAGTCCTGATTTTAACTCTGTGTTAAGGGATGCAAGTTAAAAAATCAAACATCATGATAAAAAAGATAGTTGTTCTCTAAATCAGACAGTATAAACGAAAGTAAGTTAGAGAAGTATAGCAACATGGAAGCGTTAGGAATACACAGAAAGCTGAAAAATATACCAGCTCACGAGGACTTGTTGACAGGCGAGAAAGAGGACGTAAATTACTTGAATATTCTACTTCTGAACAGCAACAAAGAACTTAATAAATAAAATCTAACACGTTTACCAATCCTGAGCGCTTGCGCTGACGTTAGAGCAAATTTTGAAATGAAACTTTCCAACGCAAGCTAAAGATTGATTGGGCAAGTCATCGAGGGTTTTTTTTTACGGTTTCTGTAAATTTTAGTACTATCTCAGAAGTTGAACATGTTGCGCACACTGCTATTGGTACGTTGTTGCGCACTGTGACGAGACTAGCGTTTAGAAATTACTAATCAGGATCAGGAAAGGAGCTGTCAGAGTACTGCTGAAAGGCGCATAATTGCATTGGTAACGATGAGCAATAAATGCGTCCTCCAGAGCAAACTTTTTGTAATCGTAGTACGTTGAATAGACCTGACTGCCTTACTTTTGAGCTTTATAGGAATCAAAATTGTTGCAAAACATAAGAAATTAGCTATTAATGCTGTGTATGGATCTAATTAAGAAAAATATCATAAAATATCATCGTAGTCCAATATTTAAGAGAAAATTTTGAATAATAATCAATTACGCCCCTCAAGCTATGAAATAAATTAAGTGTCGAGAGATTTGTAACTTGATTTACTTGAAATATAAGGTTCATAACGTTTTAAATATGAATCGATACTGTTACTTGTTGCTCTCTAACTTCTATTTCAGGGGAAATTTTGATGTACGTTAACATCTTTCTTTCAAACCCTGGGGTAAACATTACCTAATATTTCAAAAAAGCACTTGGCTAAAAGCAGATACAATGCAAGCACAAAACCACATATAAAATACCATTTCTTGGCATTCATTCTCCGGAAAAGAGTTTAATTAAACAATAGCATAATTATTACTTCCAAAATTATTTGAAAAGCTTCCAAGCACGCTGTAAATCTCGCGAGGTGAGCGTTCAATTATGTAAACTTGGGAAATGTACCCGGTAGTATGTGCTAGAGTTAAAGGTATAGGTCGACGTGAAGAAGAATGTAGGAGAAACACATAAGTGTGAATGATTACACCCAATTAGGATGCCACTCAAAAATAAGATTGATTGGCAGTTGAAAATTGTAAGTCGAGTTGAAAATAATGTCACTCATGAAATCCAATCTGCGACAGACTCGCTACCGCTGCTGCTGAGACTACTGCATGTACATTGTGTACAGGGTCCTCAGAAAGCGTCTGCACTCATCGAAAATTTTGTCTTTCGTTCGCACTACCCAAACTGCAAAACATAGAATGAAAATATGCTTAATGTAACCATATGCCTGTATAGAAACTTTGAAGAACGTATGTGAATCAAAATAAAAGTTATTACAAAATGCGTAAAACAACAGAACCATGAAATAATCAAACAGAGTAGAGCTTATCAATAGTCAATGATGTGTGGTCCTGCAGATCGATTACCTTTAACCTGTTGTTATAATCATGAACCAAGTTGAAGGGATATTCACGAGTTATCTTGCTTTATTCCCCATGATCGATAATTTCAAATTAAAAAGTTTTCAGGCATTTTCTGTTGAATCTGAGTTTCAAGGTTGAGCCAAGATTCTTAATCAGACTGAGATTCGGTGTGAAATGGATAGACCAACACATTAATTTAAGCGCTTTGAAGCCGGTTGATCACAATCTTTGCAGCATCTTCAAAACCTCAATCGTGCTGAAAGATCCAACGGCGTTCTAGATCCAGTTTGCTAGCATCTTTAAGCAAATAAATCCTGAGAATATCCAAGTAATCTTCTTTATCCGTGATTCCACTAATTCTATGAAGCCTACCAATACCAGCTAAACTAATTGAGCCCCATGTCATGAGTAAACTTATTCCATGCTTTACTACGGAGGTGTTCTCAGGGTTATTTCTTTTCTCCAGTTTTGCGGTAAATGAATTTTGTTTCATTTAGGCCAAAAAGTTTGGTTTCTGTAGCACCGTAATATTCTCTTCAATAACGAGAAGGCTTCTCTGTCGTTTCTCCCACAAACTTCAACCGGCGTTTAAGGTGTCAAGGTTTCAATAAAGGCGTTTTACGTGGACGATGTCCTGTAAAGCCAGCCCTTTGTAAGATAGTTGACACTGCATGTGGAGAGAATGACATTCACACATAATTCCTGCGATTGATTTCGAATACTCGAAGAAGAAAGGTACGAAGAAAGCACTAATCAGTATATAATTTAGGAAATGGAGAATCTGTTAGCAACGCGTGTACCCACACCTTGCGTAAAGAAACAAGATTGTAAAAAGTGTAAGAAAAAAGGAATAGGTGCTGAAAAAGGTTAGTCGTGAACCGAAAAAATTTGCTCCTCAAGAAAAGAAAAACTTCATTTTTTTCCACAAAAGGAAAACATATCTAACACAGTTTGCTCAAGACCTGACATCTTCTCCTTGGAAGCGCAAATTCCATAAATAAAATAGCTGCATCCACGACTCATGTTTCCATAAATAAAATATCTGCATCCACGACTCATGTTTCCATAAATNTAAATAAAATAGCTGCATCCACGACTCATGTTTCCATAAATAAAATAGCTGCATCCACGACTCATGTTTCCATAAATAAAATAGCTGCATCCACGACTCATGTTTCCATAAATAAAATAGCTGCATCCACGACGTCGGTGAATTGCTTGAAAATAAGGCCAATGGTTTACACACGAGGATCTTTCACTTCCCAAGTTTGACGCAGAATTATAAAAGGCGTCACAGTGGAGAATGCGAGTATTTACTGAGAAGTAAATACATCGTATCGTTCAAATACGTTTTGATCGTGTGTGTACTCCAAACTATCACTGCAAGAATACATGTCAAAATAAAATAAAAATGTTCGCACAAAATTGCAAATAGTCATGTTTAACGTCGACTTCGAGTCGCAGAAACCTGAACATTAGCTTTTGACAGGCTAAAAGGGACGACCCTGTTGCTCACGAAGAAACTGATAAGCGAGGTCAGAGCGTACGGGAACGAGACGACAACAAGCCCGCACTGTGCTCCACGTTAGACATAACGTGACCGAGTATATTTTCATACATTGAAAAGAAACCCTGAACATGCTATAAAATTTGAATGAGGTTTTCCTCGAAGAGCACAAAATTTTCTTCAAAAGGTAGTGAGTAAAATGACAAAAAAAACAATCGGAAACATAGTACGGAAGATGATGGGAGTAAACCATACAATGCCATTGTAGTTGGAAAGTTTTCTGCCCACATTTATCCGCTGAAGATTTTTGGTAAAACAGAACACTGAAATGTATTTGGATCTAAAAATGGTATAGTTTCTGATAAGCTAAAGATTAATTAATATATTCAGGAAATGCCACAATTGCAAGTACAATAACCTTACATTGAAGTGTTCCTACCATTTACTGATTTAACAAAAAAAATTAATGAAATCTACCTGAACAGCATATGTAATTAGGCAATTAAAAAGCATTTTTGCCTGGGAACATCACGTAAGTTGTACAGATTAGATTATATTATTAGTTAGTTTAAGCCTCCCTATCCCGTAAGTTGTACATAAGAAAACAACTTTACAAGCAAAATTATGTCTATGAGAATCCCCATGCATAAGTCGTCAAGTTCAAAAGAGCATGCATAACATTGACAATCTGAGCGGCGATATATTTTCAAAAAAAGCTGTCGATTAGACAAAGAAAGATTAAACCAATGACAAATATAACGTACACGCAAAATTCACTTCAGATTCATGCGTTTGAGCCCACCTCATTCAAGTGAAAACACCTATCGCTAATTGGAATGAACTGAGCTGAACAGGTCACATATTTACTTAGATGGTCTTATTTTTAAAATTCTAAATCTACTAGTTATGAATTAAGAGGAGTAGTTTAGATCACAACTTGGAAGGTCTCGATTTCAAAGATTTGTCATAAGGCAGTGAATGAGTGATACGGTTTCCGCTCTCACGTCTGTCGCATTGTATATTGGGGCAATTTAATAAAAATTTCAGGGCATGAACCATATACTATACTATTGGACGAGCTTTCTTGATTCGTTATTAGCAGTACCAACTTCTGAATGCTCGTGTTAAAAGAACTTTGGTTACAGCATTTAGAGATTTACCGTCAGCTTTAGCGTTTAGCTGGAAAGACCGCGCGCATATACCATGCAGGAATCCTGATAACACAATTAAATAATTTCAAGCAAGCATTAAAAATCTCTCGAACCAAAAAAAAACTTTTACGTCAAGGACGCGCTGGACACGAAAGCGTCAGAAAAAAAGTAAGGTAAATTTTGGACAATCGTTCGCACAGTGTAAACCGCATGCTCAAGCACTACTATTTATTCTGCGTTTTCATTCACGTATTTTAACGGATGAAGACCTACTTGTACAATAAGGTTTTAACGCGCTAGCTCCGAGCATTACCGAAATTATCACAAAAGATCAATCCCCAGATTCATCATCAACCTCTTCTTTACACATGATTGTTTTTCACTTGACACAGTCTCCAGCGTCTGCAGAAATATGCACACTCCGTGTCCGTAGACTTAGCTAACCTCTCTATTACAGATTAGATTATAAGTTAGTTTAAGCATCCCTAACCGCTACCAAAAAGAGCGTGTCGAAGAGAGGAAGGAGGAAGGCACCATTTAGTATGGATATTAGGGAATGCGGAATCTATGCAGAAGGGCCTCTCTATTACAGCAACAGAAAGTAACATCACCTACAAAATAGAGCTGACTACCCTCCTACGGTGCAAAGTACCCAAGTTTTGCTGCTCTGTCATGTGTTAATAAGCTCATTTGAGCAGCACTTCTTGCTTCAAACATTTCGATCAGGCTTAACGCATCCTAGTTATTTCCGTGACCAAAAATTCCTAATCAGCGTAACCGAAAAATATTTCCACATTGGTTGGCAAGCATCATTACATTTACAGTAGATATTGGAATTAAAAGAAAAAGGTAACAAGCAAACAACATGTAGTACTTACTATCAGCTGCACTAGCCCTTTTTGAGAGCTGCAACTCAAAATATTCCGAGAATGTTTCAGTACATATTTCTAGATTAATCACACTGAATACCTAAGGAAGGTTGAAATTAATTTTAAATCACAATTGATTTGACACAAAATTTCAATACAAATTTGAAGGATCTTCATACAACGGCCGTGATATGGATGCCGAACACAGGCATATGATCACGGCATCTAATGTTTTCTATAGCGAATAAAATGTATAAAATTAATAACTAAACTTCGTTCGAAACAGAACACGACAAGAAACTATGGACTGCTTATTTTTGTAATATGAGTGATATAGTAAGTCAATTTTTGAACTCAATAGATTAGATTGAATGTTAGTTTAAGCCTTTTTAACAGCAACAAATGTATTTCAAAGAGAGGAAGACACCTTTAGTATGCATTTAAGGGAAAACAGAATCTATGTACAAGGTGCAGAGAAACAGTAAGTTCAGAATGAATTTCATGACACAAGATAAAAGTTGAAGATGAAAGTAGAAGGTGCTGAAAAACAGGACAATAGTGAACCAAAAAAAGATCAGTAAGAAAACAAAATAACCTATTCTATTTTAACGAAAGGAAAACCTACCTAACCTTCGGGTCGCTGCCCCCTTCCTGGAGTGCCCTATGCCCCTTCCTGGAGTGCCATATGGTAGAGGGAGAAATTATTGAAAGAAGAGAAATCCAAAAGAAAGAGGGAGATATTATACAAGTGCTGTTTATCCCAGATGCTGACCGTCTCACGAGTAAGCAAAAAAAAAGGAAAAATTGAATGACAACGCTAAGGAAGCATGACCACTAAAACTAATAGCAAGAGTACGTATTAGTGAATTGATAGGGATTCTCCAGAAATTCCTCTTCCTAGTTCATTAAGCCAAGAATGAACCTTAAATCGTCAGCCTGTAAATTTAGAATAAGACAGAGGAGTTCTTTGGTGAATTTTCACGAATTTGCACAGAAACATCTCAGTTTACTACAAATTTACTCCAAATGAGGAAAACGATGGTATCCTATACAACACAAACGCTCTCCCGCAGCTAACCATAAACCTTGGATTATTTTGAAGCTGCACTCATCACTTCGATGTCCGACATCATACATGCATTTGTCACATTGATTGGTATCCGACATTGCGTATATCATTTCGATGCGTAACGCTGCAAACGAATAAGTCACTACATTACATTGACGTCCAGTCTGAAGCCTCATGACCTCGAATTTTCCATTCAAAACTGCGTGACTTCAGTTTGTGTTCAACACGTCCAACTTTACTTTGCCAGCGCTCGTATGAGCAAGATATCGAGCACTATCTGTGAGGTCTGCTAACGAGTCGAGAAATACGTGGTCGCGTAACGCAACTCCGTAACCTTTTGGTTACACTCCGATACAACTTTGAGTGAAGTATAAAATTTAACATTCATGTGCCTTACACCAGATAGTGTCAAACGACCAAAATTCCCGTCCATGATTTAAAGAAAAATGAGCCCCTTGTCTCGAACCCGACATTGCACCGAATTCCACGTGCACTCTTAGTGGCCACACACGCCATCCTCTAACCAACTCCCCTCACGTCGTCATGAAAAGTAGACAGCAAAGATATATAGAGAAACGCCAAGCTATCACAAATTGTAATTACTGAGTTGTCAACACTTTTCTGGACATATATTGGGAGCAGGTATGCACATGCTTTGAGCAGAGGGTTTCGGCTCATTTTCTTCGAATATTTTTTAACCATCCCATTATTGCGCAAAGGAAATGCTACAGTATTTAAGAGCTCTCAGCATGTTTTCCGATACCAAGTTCATTTTTTGTAGCAGCAGCGGTCATATCCTGCGTCCAATAGCGGAAAATCGCCCAAGAAATGTTCGTGAGGAGCGACCGTTAACGGCGCCTGGTGTTTGATAAGGAAGTCAAGTTTACGATGACGTGCGATATCTAATGCGAGCGCTTACGTCTGAGGCAAATGAGCGCGCGTTGGCAGTTCAGAAAACCTCGTGAATTCAGAGGCTATAATCGTGGGACAAGGTTGTCAATAGCCGCAGTTTCCGTTTCGGGAGTAAAACTACACAAATGGAAGAAATTCCCTGTGAACTACAACAGATAGCTACTCAATTTATATTTAGAGTTCGATAGCAGTTGTATGCGTTATGCAACTCTAATATCAAGCAAAATTCTTACTAAAAACTCGAAATATCGTCTTAGAAAGAATAAACTGGTATAGAATTGATGAGAAGAACGTCCTGAAGTTAAGCAATTTTCTTGCGCAAGAAAATTAAATCACATGAATAGGAACATTGCCACAGTGAAACACAATACACTTATAAGCAGTATCAATTAAAATTACAGCACTACTGCATTGAACAGAACTTACTGCTGATAAATACCCAAAAAACAATATTAAAAAAGTATTTTGACTAACTAGTGTGCATCAGGGTTCAACACATGGTGCAGTGAGATAAAGCTCATCGTGGCTGGGTATGTTAAGGGTCATAAGTGACTAAAAGGGATGGAGTGATTGCTGTTCCAAGTCACGGTGGTCTTGGTCACTCGTGCAACAGAGGTTCATAAGTTAGATGCTAAATGCAATATTGTGATTGGGGGATTTAACAGCCGTCGTGACTGAACACTATGAGTCATCGTGACTGGGTGCTATAGTAGTTAACGTGACTGAGAGCTAGGAGGATTTAGAAGACGTTGCTGCGAGGTCCTTGCGGCCAGGCGTTTCAAGGGGTCGATGTGTTGAGGAAGACAGGGAACAAGAGGTCGATGTCTCCGGGTGGGACAGAGAATAAGAGGTCGATGTCTCTGGGTGGGACAGGGAATAAGAGGTCGATGTCTCTGGGTGGGACAGGGAATAAGAGGTCGATGTCTCTGGGTGGGACAGGGAAATAGAAGTCAATGTCTCTGAATAAGAAAAGGAATAAGGGTAGAGCGTGAGAGGCGTCGTTGGTCATAAGGGATTTAAATTACAGGAGTTGAGAACGAAGATGTCATTGCATAATATGCCATCAAATAGCTGTAAGATAGAATTTTTTTAATTTCTACGATGGGGGCCATTATGACACCTCCTTCAATTATAATTCGAACTCCGTGAAGCAGTGGCCATTTGAACCTCATGCGGTCGTGACAATTTGGTTTCCGTATAGTAGCGGTCATTGAGACTTGCAAATGAAACGGGGGGTCCTTACGACTCGGTGAGTAATGGTCCTTAGGACTCGGTGAGTAATGGTCCTTAGGACTCGGTGAGTAATGGTCCTTAGGACTCGGTGAGTAATGGTCCTTAGGACTCGGTGAGGTTATGGTCCTTACGACTCGGTAAGGTTATGGTCCTTAAGACTCGGTAAGGTTATGGTTCTTGAAATCAGGCAATGGTTTTTGGACTTAGTTAGATGGTGATTCTCAGGACTCGGTTATGTAATGGCTTCTGCACTCGGTGAAGAAACGGTGTGGTCATTGGAACTAATTAGGGTTAAAGAGTCCAAATACGGAAGTGATCATTTGGCGTCAGTGCAGTAGTGGTCATTAGGATTCAGTGCGGTAGTGGTCGTAAGGACTCAGTGCGGTAGTGGTCATTAGGATTCAGTGCGGTAGTGATCACTTAGCGTCAGTGCGGCAGTGATCACTTAGCGTCAGTGCGGTAGTGGTCATTACAGGACGCACTGCGACAGTAATGTCAGGGAGATAAATATCAACAGGACGGTTCGCATCTACAAATTAAAAGATACAAGTGTGGGAAAGAACGGAAAGAGGCTCAGTTAGCACTCGAACACAATTAGAATTCTAGTTTCTTTAGTCTAACTTCATCGAAATGCTTTTCATTAATTCCATGGCTGGGAGGTCAAAGTTTGACTGCTATTAAATGTATTTTCTCTTGTACGACTGATGATCGTAACGAAAACGACACGTCGATAGAGTTAGACCAAAATATACAGGAAACAGCAAACGAAGACTACATTACTGAATTAAGCACCTCAGCAAGAAGAGATAAAGAAGAGGAACATCGGTCGAGGTGGAGAAGAATTTGAAGTGCAAGGGTGCGGGGAAGGAGACAAGATACTGCACATTTCTAAGGCCTTAAAGACCATTACTCACAACTTGGTCATCTAAGGAGAGGGGAGGCTCTTGCATTTAATGATTAGGAGGCAATCATAAAGAGCTGCACAAGATTTCATGGGCATAACAATGCAGTGGAATCATTAAACGTCAAATTAGAAAAAGACTTTCACAGTCCTAAAAAATCTACTACATATCCTTAACTACTGAAAAAAAGACAAACCGCCGTTAGAAGGGTTCAGATAAAATTCGGGTGCAGTTTTATATATCAGAGGCATACCAGCGTACAGAAGTCATCGAATAACGAAACAAAGTGCTTTCCTACCATAATAGTGAGGAACACTGACAGAGTAGGGTATGGAATTAAACTAAGGTTTTAAAAAGTAACCTCCAGGTCGAGAAGTGTTATTTAGCGAAAATTATGCTAGCAGCCAGAACAAGGAACATTTGATGCTTTTACTCAAGTTACAAAACTAAAAATCTAGTACTCGTAACAACAATGTACCAATCATTTTCAGTGCTCAGTGGTTATAGTTCATTTTGATGGCATCGTGAAAAGTTTTGTAAATCAAAGAGAGTATACAGACTTGAGATAATTATAAACTTAGGTTATTTTATCACTTGAAAGCAAACTATATGGATGTCTGAGAAGAGAGGCAACACTCAGCGCTGCTATAAACCAAAATTGTCAGCTTTCTAATTTCAGGCAAAATCATTTTGATACCACACTGATTTTTCAGAATCCATAACAATTGGTTTGCCTCCATGGATTCGTGTGTTCACTGGACTTCGATTGGGTTTAGAAGCAACTTTCGCGTGTAAAAGTTCGAAAAATAAAAGAACTTCTAATGCGTAGCACAAAAACTGGCCAGGATCACCAGACGCGCAAAAAAACGAGATCATATCCTGGTCGAGAGAGCGACCTCATTGTGGAAATAAGGATCAAATCATTGAAGAAATTTATTTCCAGAAAAATATTGTCGTAAGGACAAACTTCTGTTCAGAATAAGAGTGTAAACTCAACGGTAGTTTTGGAACATTACGCATTAAATTGATGAAGAAGGAACGTGGCATCTTATAAAAACACTATTAATGAGCATTCCTTCCACGCCAAAAACTAAACTAACTGTATTCCTCAAAACATTTCTGCTAGAGCCGATTAGAATTTTTAGGTTCCAGAGCAGTCTGTGCAGAGTAAGTTTTATTTCTGTTATACCCCATCTCAGAAATATTCTTTACAATGAGCTCGTACATCAATGTCCTCACATCAAATACGTGACTTTCGCTGAGTGAAAGTTTCACATATAATCTTTGACTTACAGCAACCAGTTTCACAAATATTTTTGGATTCTTTATAGTAAATGATTTGAAGTTTAATTGTATCATGAGTGATCAGCTCACACTAGCACACTACACATATGTGAAGTAAAGAAATTGTTAGTGATGAATAGCAAGAGAGAAGTTCAATTACAGTTTTTGTCATTGAAACAACTCATGACAATTCAAAATAATGCAAAAGTTGGTCAACAGATTACATTTTTGTGTGGATTTCCACATGATATTCAAAGATAATACGCATAAAATAGGTAAAGCACGAGTAGAACAGCGAGTGTGGCCATGAATGTCTTCTGTATTTGTGCATGTTTAAGGTGGTTGAAACAAAAGTCCATAGTTAAAAAATCGGTTAATAGAACTTTGATGTTTTCAAAAAAATTCGCGTGAATAGCATCAGAAAATGATTCAGTTCTCCACGGATGTTGATAAATCGAATTAAGTGAAAAAATTTATTTTATTACACAAAAATAGTGAAAGGTATTTTAGTAAGGAGCAAAACTGAAGTCTCCAGAAGCTCGCAATTCACTCAAATTCAAATTTTTGAGCGAATGAAAGGTTACTCAACAAATTAAAGTTCCGAACCACATAAAAAACTATTTGAGTTTCAGAAAATGAAAAATCGAATTTCAATAAATTTGAAATTTATGATTTTGAAATAGGGAAAATAACAATAAATTTACTTAGTTTTATCCTCAAGTAATTGAGCACACATAAAAAAATAAATAATAGTTTTTCATACATATTAGAAGTGAATGAGAGAAAAATATGTTCGAGATTCCCATAATTTGGAGGTAGAACTTTTCCGAAAAACTATTCATATACAACAATGAATTTTTTCTCAGAAAACTAGATAACTAATTTATCTACAGATTCGCTAGAGAAAAACATAGCTACGAAAAATAGAACAGCTTTTTGCGGGTAGCTACTATCTATTCCATGCTTGTCCGGGCATACTACTTAGCCAATGTTTGCAGCACGTCTAAACGGAGAGCAAATGTCGATTGCACTCAACTGATCTTTGCGAAACAATTGAATAGAGCCAGCGAAATCAAGAAAACTTGGCTTCCATCTACGTGGAAACAACAATCAAAAACTTTTGGATCGATCATGAAAACGGTTTGCGAAGGCAAAATAGCACACACCAGCACCCCACAAAGCAGCCGACCACCGCGGAGGGTGAGTGTAGCCCCGAAGAGGACCTATTTAAGGCAGAGACATGGAAGGCACAATATGGCCGAGCTCGGAGCCTTGGCACACCACGGCAAGCTCTCGTCACGACAAGCAAACTGGCCCAGAAAACGGTCACAGCGACCGACCAACAGGCGCTCCTCCACCGCTGCCCACTCTACCAGCCACTTCTGAACTTGCATCTGCACCTCCACTGGTGGCTCCGTGACTCACGGGAAACCACATACGTGTTCACATTAATTGCTCTAAAGCTAGAAGCGATTAAAATTTTGTGTGAACCAAACCAAAGATTTTCAAGGCACTTGGCAAACTAAAATAGCATAGATACCGTGAAAGTCCTAGTTCTCTTTAGCGGTATAAATTTCTGAGCCAATGACAGAGGCTGTTGCAAAGCGCCAGCCAGTAACGTGGCTCGGGACAAGCTGGTCAACTGGTGATCAATACGACGTCGGCGCGCGCAAGCCTCTTCTATTGCCGCGCAAACCATTTCATTCTATCGATCAAGCGTGATGCATTAATATGGCTGAGTTCTGAGCGAGCAGTAAAGGTAGCGCTTGGACGGAGAGTAGCAGCCGAGGCAGCTGCAGGTGAAGAACAGGAGAGGGCACCGGCAGACGTCCTGGTCAGAGGAGCAGCTGGAAAGAAGCGCAGGCGGTGTTCGGACGCACGGCGGGGTCGTCCCGTGAGACAGCCTTCCATAGCTCAGGCGGGCGTCACTGAGTCTAGATAGTCTCGACACGCCCATTGACGCGACTCATGCACAAATAGAAACGTCCAAAGGGCCAAAATAGCACGACAAAGATTCACAGACTGTGGCCCATTGCAATCTCGTTTCTAGCTGGCACGGCGCAGGCCACATCGAAGATGGTTATTAAATGTTGACAATCTCATTAACGGAACGTCAATAACCCCAAAATTTTACCCGCTGGTGATCGTTCATTTCATGAAGCTTGAAGCAAGTGAATTCTCATATAAATGAATATTTCATACAATATCCTGAATATTGTTATGCATACTTTGCATTATATTGTGTTAGTTTAAGCCTCTTTAACCGCAACAAAGGCGTTTTGTAGAGAGGAAGAAAGAAAGAATGCACCATTTAAGACAAAATGAAGGGAAAACGGAATCTATATACAAGGGAGTCTGGATGCCATGCACATAGAAACATCATGATTAAAAAAATTTAAACAAGAAGATAAAAATTGAATGAGGTTATATAGGTACTGAAAAAAACTGTGAGCCGGAAAAAGATGTTCCGTTAGAAAACATAACACATATTCTATTTAAAAAATAGCATACCTAAGTCACAACCCAGGACCTCACATCTTGCTCCTGAGAACGCCAACTCCCATAGATACGATAGTTCCATCCCCTGAAGGGTACAATATCCTGAAAGATAATCAATTCTTCCTTCAATTTAATAATAGAAAAAGTAACTTATTCAAAACCTCGCGGTGATTCGCATTCCGACGCCGTTTCTTCATTATTTCGTACAATGTATGGAACCAATTTTTTGTCCATAACTCCCTCCGATTTAATCCTAAACGAACGCCATAAAACAAAACACGTGGCGAGCCATCACGGTCACCGTCAAGTGGCATCAATCGCTTGCACGTAAAATTTAGGTAAATGACCAAACAACGCCAACTACAAAGATGAAAATACAAGACGGCCTACAAAAATATGAACTCTCACTTCTTTTTTTGAGGACTCCGCAAAATTTAGAGCAAAGTCAACCGAAAACCTAGGCTAAAAAAGTACAACTAGGTCTGAATTTCAGGGAATAAGAAATCGAAACTCACTTCAACGTTCCACACTCCACAAAACAACGCAGCATCACTTAGGCTCAGGCGTGCACGCTGCAGTATCGACTTGATTTTTGCAGCTAGGTCAGCATCACGTAGTACTACATCATTTACATTGTGCCGTACTTCAAGGGTATCAAGCGTCGATAAAGACGATTACATTCTCACAGAAGCCTGAAAGAACCAAACTAAAAGACATTTTATATAGTAATGTGCTTTTGGAATGAATAAATAACTATGTGCGGATCAGATGGTTCTCGCTCATGTTTGAGCGAGCATTTTGCTCTCTGCAATGTGAAGTGCTTCATCACAAAATTGTTTTCAATATTTATGGCACAACTCATCACGTGCATCTACACAAAAAATTATTGACAACGCAGTAAAAATGCGGAAATGAAAATCAGACGGCTGGCTTTCAAACCAGTTCGCGTCGGCGTTGGGCTACCGCTAGCAACGTAAGTGTCTCCAGGAAGTCTTACGTTGGTAGATGCACCGCTACTACGACGTAAATTAGTAAATTGGTTGAAAATTAAGCCCCAGAGTTTCTAGTGGCGTGAAGAGATACAGGCAGAAAATTTAATCACGAATGCATTAAATTAGGTCACGTAAATTAATTAAAATTAAAAATTAATCGCGGATTAATTTAACCAGGAAAAACCCGCGCCGCATGTACAAACCTCACTCAACTCAAAATAAAATGGCTGTCCGTCGTTCTAAATGTTGGCGAAAAAATGTTTATACAGACATGTGAGGTAATTCAGAATTCATGACAGTATGACATGTCGTGAGTTGACGTATACAGTTCCAGAGCAGTGTCCAGATTTACCATGACGACGATGAGGTGCTTGAAGCAGAACAAGCAATAAAACTTCAAATACGAAACACATAGAAGTGTATATTTCTTGCACATCAAAATATCTTATTTATATAGAATTAGCACAATTTCGAAACCTGTTCCGCCAAAAAAACGATCCGTACAGCAAACCAAACCCATGAGCCAGAACATCGTTCAAGTCTTACGCGTATCAAACTTCTGATTACACAGCTCTTAATTTGAAACCACCAGCCTGGAAAAATTATAAGGTTAGAGTTACACTGAATACTTTCAAGAACGTAATAAAAGCTAAATTCAACTCAAAATAAGCATTATACATCATCACACACTTTCCAGATGAGAAATAATCAAGTTTTGGTGTTGCATATTCTTTATATTACGTCATATTTTACTTTTGATATGATCTAGCATTTGTTCAGAGTAACTGTTACTTTCATATTTTCTAAACCTGATGATGACGCCAGTAATATCTAAACGTTGTGGTTTAAGCCTTGATAAAACTCGGGTTGAGCAAAATCATACGCAACCAAGATAAAATTTTGGCAACCGTAAATAGCGAACAAGTGTGAAAATTGAGTAAAGAATCTACGGGAATATGACTCACAACCATGCGACAGACCCGCATCGGTAGGGAAACAACTCAGGACACAATACACAACACACTCAAACGGGCTCCAGTTCTGCAGCGCGTAACCTTCCCCCAACGCATAACCATTAAACTGCGCCGCGCTAAACCGTTACATCGGGTGGCCGTTTAGAGACAATCACGGTCGCGATGCGGATACTCCTGAAAAAAATAAGGACGGCTAGAAGCATCCCGGCGACCTTGGGGCAGTCAACAGCCGGTGCCGGGAGCGGCGGGGAGGGAGGGGCAGGCAAGGAGATGCAGGGCTGCACTAGCGTTGCATGGCTACGTGCTTCACTTCCTTGTAAGATTTTGCATTTTACAAACATAGAAATTCCCGCAGAGATCTGAGGATTGATTATACCAGCGCACGGATACTTTATGTGTCGGAATAACGAGGTATATATTCGTTAAATACTTTGCCCAATATTAAGCATTCAATTCAGAACGTTTGGCCTGCTACCTCTAAAGAAAGTCTTTCAATGTTACAGAGTACCATAATACAGACTTTATTACTGAGCAGTGAAGGAACTTAACCACTTGTAGCAAACGTTGCTTCCGAATGACAAAAATAGAGCTATGATAAACCTTCGAATGCCAAAGAATCTTCCATACTTTATATGTGCGAAGTCCGTCAAATGCACCACAAAACATTTTTTCCAGCACTTCTCTTTGGGCGGTAGATACTACACATTCAAGAACAGTATTTCCCCAAATAAACATATATGTTCTGAACTTCAGACACGAAGAGTCAAGTAATTGATTGATTTCTAGTTAATTTCGCCCTTACTTATCCCAACAAAGATGTTAAAAGAGAGTATGTATGAAGGCACCATTTCGTATGAAGTTAGGCAACACAGAATCTGTGCACAAGGCGTGTCCCGCTCAAGATCCCGTGCGTATAGAAACATTAAGTTCAGAAGGAAGTTTCGGAAACCAGATGAAAGTTGAAGAAGAAAGTCAGAGGTGCTGAAAAACAAGACAGCAATGAACTGAAAAATTTGGTTCTAAACAAAACACAAACCAGTTTATTTCAATAAAAAAAGAAGGCGCCTACCTAACTCAAAGCTCGGGATCTCACATTTTCCCTCATGGAGTGATCCCACAATCCCACTCCCACAGACACAATAATTGTCTCCCCCTGAGGGGAAGAGACAAGGAAACTCAATATACAAAAACAACCGCAATTCTGATTTGTTTATTTATGTAGTCACATGAATTGATCAGCTTATTTCTTTATAAGTATCGATAAAAAGTGAGTTTGCGAATAGGAAATATAGCGTTCGAACTCACAGATTGAACCTAGGCGCAGTAAAATCTACGGACTTTACATCTAACATTCAAGTATCTCTGTCAAATCCATTTCGATTCCTAATTCGGAAAAGTTAGATCAACGCAACCCTTTGACTGCGGTAACTAAATACTAACTTCAACATCAAATTCAAATTTAAAGTCAATTGTAGTAAGTTATTCGGAAAATACCAAGCATGAACTGTATCGTGCCGTAATTTAGCTTTGGTTAAATATTTATCAAAATTGAGTTTGCGACTACTGGTCGCTCAGCAGCATTATGAAAATTACCGCAGTGTACCACCGGTGATGCACGTCACAGTAAAAGTGTTAAATACTAACCTGCATGACTCAAAGATTAGATTATGTTAGTTTAAGCCTCTCTGAACACAAAAAAAAAGTTCCAAAGAGAAAAGAATGAAGGCACCATTTATTATGGAGTTATGGGAACACGGAATCCATGCACAAAGTGCACAGAAACATTAAGTTGAGAAAGTTCATGAAACAAGATAAAATGTGAAAGAACAAAGAGTTCCTGAAAAACAGGACAGCAGTTAACCGAAAAATGTTAATCCATAACAAAATGAAAAACATTTTTTTTCAACAAAAAAATGCCTACCTTACTCTCAGCTCGGGACCTCGCAGTTTCTTCCTGAGAGAGCTAATTCTCATAGATACAATAGGATCCCCTCAGGGGAAGAGACAAGTAAACATCATCTGCAAAAACAAGCGCAACTCTGATCTGTGTATTCGTGTAGTTACATAAATTCGATCAGTTTAATTTCTCTATAAGCATTGGTAGAAAGTTAGTTTGCGAATAGACAATATAACGTTGCGTAACGTACAAGACAACAAGATTGATCATCGACTGGGTAAAACCTACGGATTTAACATTATATTTCCATGGAGATTGAGCTCAGACGCAATAAAATCTACGGATTTTACATCTAACATTCAAGTACCTTGTTAAATCCATTTCGATTCTTAATTCTCAAAAGTTGGAGCCAGGCAACCATGAAATACTAAACTCAATGACTAACAATGAATTCAATAATGGCTGGAGACTATCAAAGGCATTCAATGAGAGGGTAATAATAAAAACAACTTCACTTTGAGATACAACCTGCCATATCCTAACCAGTGACAATACTCAGATTAATAAACGGTACATGTAATTCATATTGCCCTCAATTTTATCCTCTTTAATAAATCACAATTGTTTTCAATATGCATTTCATTTGAGAAACTTACAGTATGAAGGGAGCAGGAAGAGAAACAATGCGAGTCCCGACTGCTCTAACCAAAATAACGAGTCGGCTAACAACCATAGGAAACAAAAGGTATGATAGAAAAAAAAGAGCCTACCTGGTGACTCTACAATGATGACAGCATCAAGCCCCTTCAGAGTCATTGGTTGAAACTTATTCAGGACAGGAGAGGAGCGATAAGATTTCAAGCAATTAAGCACTCTCTCCCCATCAAAACATGAACTAACCTACCTCGTGAAGTTAATAATTAGATTAGCAAAGTGAGGTTAAGCCTCCATTACCACAACAAAAGCGTTCCGCGCAGTGACAGAATGAAGGAACCATCTAGTATGGAGTCAAAAGAACGCAGAATCTATGCACATTGTGAGTTCCTACGCAAGATCCCCTGATTACAAAAACAATGAGTTGAGAATGAAGATTATGAAACAAGATAAAAGTTAAAGAAGAAAGTTTAAGGTGCTCAAAAACAAGACAGTTGTGAACCGAAAAAATAAGCTTTGACAAAAATATTGTTTAAAAAGAGAAGACCTACCAAACTCTCAGCTTGGGACCTCTCATCTTTCCAGTGAGAGTGCTAAATCCCCTAGATGTAATAGTTGTCTCCTCCTGAGGGGCTACATAAAGTCGGCACATAACAGTTTATACACTATTGGTTTCGACAACGATAAAAAAATGTTTAAAATCACTTCACTGAACGACATACGAGAGTGCAAGAAACCTTTAGGTTCACACAATTCGTTTCGACAACGCGACAAAAATGTTCAAACCGTCGTCACTGACTGCCACACGATAGTGCAAGAAATCCTCTCAGTTCAGTAGGGCAGGGAAGCAAGCAGCACGAAGAACGTTGCGAAGCAAGTGTGTCTGGAGGCAGAGTGTCGCCGCCACGGACCCACTTTACTGCACTACCAGACAACCACGGCGGTATTCTTCTCAGATCCTCTCGGTCCACTGAATCTTAACAGCCAAGTCAACATGAATTTTACCAGTTCAATTATAATGGGGGCCCCTTTTTAGTGATAACATGTGCACGTGCAATGCAGCACCGCACGGTTAGGTGAATGTTAGATAAGTTAACACATCAGGGTATTCATGCCAGATGAGTTTTTTAGGAGCTGGATACAGATGGAAACGAAGGACTGTAAATTTTCTAATGAATTTTACGGATTCAACGGCCAATAGCCTTTTACATACAACTTTGGAGGTTTATATTGAATGTCGTTTTCAAAATCTCTACGATTACATTATCAGTGAAAACAGTATAATGAATACGTCAAAAATATGAATAAAAATGAAATGTTAAATTAAATAAAATTTAATTAGAAACAGTTAGTTGAGGAAGAAAGTGCTGAAACGAGACTAAAGTTGAAGAAGAAAGTCAGAGGTGCTGAAAAACAGGACAGCAGTGAGCCAAAAAAAAGAAGGTAGATAAAAAATTTGAAGACTTGTCTTTCAGTCAGATCCATGATTAAACTACCAATAACCTTTTACATCTAACTCGAGAGGCTTATACTGAATGCCGTTTGTAAAATCTTCCATTTTGCATTTGCAGCAAATGACAATTCAATTAATTTGTCAAAAACTAATGAGAACGTAGTGGTAGATTTCACAGACTTGTCTTCGTTTCAGATCAATGTTCTAAACATCTGTGCCAAATCCAAATATCTTGGTACAGCCGTGAGCAGCTGAATTGCTTTGGAGACAGACAGTAATAATGATCAGCTGAATAATCACTCGACAGTGGCATCATGCAGTTAGAAATAAAGTTCCCAAGGATGTTAGAAATAAGATACCTGTTAATTAGTACATGATCGAGGCAGTTTTTACAAAAATGCGCAGGACGAAAATGGTCCGTTAATTACTTTATTCTGTCCAACTCGCCTGTATCGATGGAACCATGTGCGCAACTATAGGCTGTTCATAAGCATTCCAAGTTTGAAACGGCAGCCGTGGAATTTTAATTTGTGATTCAATTAACGTTGAATTCTGTTATTATTCAAGTCCACAAAATATCATTTGATCTTGCTATAAACTTAACCTAGTACAAGGTATTCACGCCAACGATGACTGCATCGTTGGAAATTGGTGCGCTCTCGTAGCAGCTGTCGATGATGGTCGAAATAGTAATAAAAAATTCACAGCTCTGCGCCAGCACCGTTGATTTCGTCATATAATATAGTCGGGTGACATTTCTAGCGAACAAAGTAAAACACGAGCATTTCTTCTCTGATTCGCGTAGACAAAACTGGGCTAACTAGCAACACACAAGTCGCATTCATTCCTCACATCAATATTACAACGCTATATTGAATTTTTAATGAATCCATCAGCAGTCTGGTGCGAAGCATTTACGATTAAATTTTGCAGTCTTATGGTGTAACCAAATTACAAAACAAAAACGTTCATTTTGACGGGATAATCTGATACAAAGTGACAGTGGTGAGTGAGAACAAATTGAGAATGTGGTTTTCAACTCTTCCCTTTCGCTTCACTGAAACAGGATGATACCAACGGGACAGCTAACGTTTACACTCGGTAAGCCCAGGTTTGAAATGGGCTATTCCGTAAATGAAAGCAAAAACGTTCCCGAGTTTGACCTGTCACGGTGTCGGAGAACATAGAACAATCAATTCATCACGAAATGCCGTACCAGTACGAAAATAGAGGATTGATTGAAAAGAAACATTACTATAATTGACTGATTAAAAGTTAGTTCCAACCTCCATTACCACAACAAAGATATTAAAAAAAGGGAAGGATGAAGGCATCATTTCATATGGAGTTAAGGGAACGGCGAATCTAAGCACAAGGTGTGCTCCAAACCCTGCTCACAGAAACATCAAGTTAGGAAGGAAGTTTATGAAATAAGATAAAAGTTGAAGAAGCAAGTTATAGACGCTGAAAAAAAACAGCATTAACTGAAAAAGATGGTCCGTAAAGGGATGCCTTAAAGGAATGCCTACTTTAACTGTCAGCACAGGACCTCACATCTTTCCCCTGTTAGTGCTAGTTCCCATAAATACAATGCCTATATCTCCCAGAGGGGGAACCATTACTACCAACTGCTCAGGAGCTCCCTGATTCCGTTTCCTAGGAGCTCAGTGCCGCGAAGTACTGAGGAAAGTAAAATTTTAATTTATAAAACAGATTTCGACAGAAATAAAACGTGAGAAAATCTGCCTAATCAAAAATTGAAGATTTTAATTTTTCTGGCAATTTAAACATATTTCACCGCTCTAATTAGCGCATGCGAACTCACCCCTAAATTTATATTTTACTGGAGGAACAGTATTTAATTTCATGACTCTTTGATGATAAGGTAAATGATGTTAGTAAACAAAAATGAATAGTGATCCTGTATTGTGGAGGCCATGTTTATCTTTAGCTCTACAAATTATTAATAAGAAAATTTAAAACGGATAATTTTGAGCCGAACCAAAGACACTGATCACTTGTGAGATGTGAATGGGCGACCTAGTCATTAAAAAATACCGGAATTTTGGTTCCGGTGGATAAATTGCTGCACAGTGATTTACTCAATATAAGATTGAAGGCAGGATGCAGAAATAATGGTCCGATTTACATGCGCATAAATAATGATCAGTAAATGGAATGAGTGAAAAGAACTGGAATTTTAATCTCACTTTTTAATTTAAACTGTCTGTTGCTATTTTCAGCGCACGTACGGCTGAATGAGTAAGCATCTGCACATGCGATTTTGCTTGAGAGGATACCATGTGTATTTATGAACTATAATAAAGAAATACACATAAACCATACCATTGCAAATATTATGATAAGTATACTACCCATTAAAATTAGTTAGGTTTTCAATCTTTAACTTCCTCCTTAATCGTGTCTTCTGTTTTTCAACAGTTCATGCATTCCTTTGTATTTCAGTACAAGGGATGGAATTCGAGAAATGTTCGACAGCGTTTTATGACAGGAAAATTGGTACCGAGCTAAAACTTTGACCACTCTCCTAGAGTACCCATCAATAAAAAGTGTAGAAAGTTTTTATTTCCACAATTTTTTGCTCGACCTGGTTCAAGCTGATGAATAGAACAAAGGTGAAGTTGAACTTAATTTCTTAGTTATTCATAGTTGTTTTCATAGCATTCATTTCCTGAGGGGAATGAAAACTTGAAATCAATATTTTGTTTTCATTGGGAAAATTCACTTATATGTCCGAAATTTCACACACATAAAATCTATAATTAATTACATCAAGTTCTTTGAAATCATCCTTCTTAATTACTCAACTTGATTGAAACTTATTTTCTCAGTTATTTATAGTTTTTTATAGTATTCATAGTATTTATTCGCTGAGTGGAATGAATACTTGAAATCACATTTTGCTTAAAATGGGAAATTTCACTTATACTCGTAGGTCTTAAATTTCACATGCATTAAATTTTAAATTAATTCAATCAAGTTCTTTGAAATCATTTTCCCGCATTACTGCTGAATAACATTTTTCTACACAGCTCGCAAAATTTGCAGGCATCCCTGAAGATACGTTCCTAATAGCCGCCGCCGCAATTTCATCAATTATTCACGTGCGTTGTCCCGCGCTTTCAATTCCTCCAGCACGCAGTATTTACAGAATTACACGCATCCTCTGGTGCAAGTTCTGCTTAATGTTGCTTTCAAGAACACCCCAAACAAGTTCTATTGGATTTAAAAGGTAAGAGTACGAAACATAGCAAAGCAGTTTCATATTTCCGTTTTCTTCTGCTACCGACTCCAAACGCGGATGGCAACAAGGAATGTCAATTATTGATGTTGGCTCTTGTTTCCTTTGAATAAGGCATATATCGATGAGTTCTTTAATCCATTCATTGCAATTTTCAAATTTGATAACTTCTCATCGTGTTGTGATATGAAGTATTTTTGAATCAGTCACTGCTCCTGTGCAGTGCAGATTTGCATCTTTGCTCCTAGGTAGCAGTATTGATGATCTTGCTCCAATTTTGAGTCTTTCTTCTTTTCGACGACAATACAAGTTGGAATTCGTTTCATCAATTCAAATTAATAATCTTCTCTTTGCTTGAGCATGAAAGATATTTTCCAGGTATTGTGCTCTTTTAATTTTGCTATCAGGAGTTATGACATAGTAAATTATTGGACGCACATTTTTTAAAGAAATCAGTTGACCACCCAACCAGTTCTTCATCGGGGAAACACATACCGGTGCAGTAAATCTACTCACTACAATTGTGGTGAGTTACACAAGAGTTGTCGACGGATGTTTTTCAATATGATCGACGATGCAGTTTGTAATTTATTCTGTTTTTTAGTTTATTCTTAGATCCTCCCTATTTTCTTTCCTTAGGTTGCTCATTTCGTATCCAATCATAAGCTGTGCTAACATTAAATTCCCAAATTTTTACCAAGTTCTCTACAATTTTTTTCCATTGAAGGCTTCGCAAATTCTTCTTCTGTCGTTTGCAGATATCTTTCATTACGAGGTCATTCTGCATGGGATAAATCGCCAGAGGAAATTGGAATAATAAATTTTTGTTGGAACGGTGAAATATATTCGCAGAAGTTGTAACAGTGATACATGGGAAACTAATTTTCATTCGCGTGAAAGTGAATTTTTCGTTTGTGTGAAAGTGAATTTTCGTTAGCGCGAAATTGCATTCCGTTAGTGTGAAATTGTTTCTCCGCTTGTGTGAAATTGCATTTCGTTTGTGTGAAATCGATCTGAAAATTGTACAATTGTACGTTTAAAGTGAAAATAACAGTCGTACAATAGAACAATAAGAACAAGAGTGATTTCAATTTTAGCTCTATAACGCGTATGTTTTAGAAGAACGCACCTACAAACATGAAAAATCTTAAGCGTTCTTAGAAAAAACACCAACTAAGAGCTAAAAAGCGTAAGAAATAAAAGTAAAACGTAGAATCTGCTTTTAAAAACCAAGTACCAGCTATGATGAAAGAAATGCTATAAAGAAACTCGAAATTTTTAGCAAAATAAAATGACAAAATGCTAAAAGTTAGGCGCGGAAGAGCCGTATTTTCAATGCCTACAGTTCTGAGGCTAGAGACAATGAAATAAGTTACGGAGAAAAGTGAGGCGGAAAAGTCAGTAAATCTCAGCGATTGTAAAGAAGCTTTGAAAAACGACTCAAGAGTTTCCGTCCGACTGTAAATTCTCTCATAACTTGTTCAGTGGACACTACAAATGACAGCGAACGGAGCTGCTGCAAGAAGTCAGTCGAAGAGTCACTAACAACTCTACATTAAATGAGCAAAATTGATTCCCAATGATTCACACTCCCGACAGCAGTGACTCAGTTAAGCTAACCAATACATAAACTCGTAGTTTTTTCAAACGTGTGAGAAGGCGTTCGACAGGTTCACGATACAATCAGTAGAAATTTAAGGAGTTTCAATTAAAGTGCGGACGCTGAATTTCCAACTCAAAAATTAACGAATAAAACGAGATTTACAAGCAAAGTATATTCCATAATTTCTCAACGAATGACTCATCGCTACACGCAGTTACAAAGCGAAAAGTTAAAAATAAAAGTCAGTCGTATGAGAAAACCAAAAAAAAAATG
Organism: Platorchestia sp. MABIK; assembly: GCA_014220935.1. Classification (NCBI taxonomy): domain Eukaryota; kingdom Metazoa; phylum Arthropoda; class Malacostraca; order Amphipoda; family Talitridae; genus Platorchestia; species Platorchestia sp. MABIK. The sequence goes on from JACJUY010000058.1 coordinate 129,170, forward strand.
CAAAAAAGCAATTTTGAAGCAGCCATGAAATTTCTTGGGGCTGCACAGGAAGAGCAATGCACTCAGAGGGAAAGAACAACTTGGCACAGCGAAGCAAGATGCGTCTGAGTGCAGCAATTTAGTGCAGAGCTCAACTGCGGCTGAGTGGTGCAGTGTGGAGCGGCGCCACTGCTGCGATTGTGGCTGGGGAGGACGGCGAGTGTCTTGGACGGACTGATTAGCTCATAACTACGGAATGAGACAGTCTCACTCTACCGCAACGGAGCGCACAACACAGACGGACCTAAGTGCTGTGTAAGCGGTTAGAAGACAGTGGCACTCACACGTGGAGGTGAACTGATCAAAAGGGATATATTCATAGTAAAATCATGGTAAAATTTAACTAGGAATGAGAGTGCCCCACTAAGCCGCAACGGAGCACAGAACAGAAACTACCGTGACAGAGATCGGGCTAAGAGCTGTGTAAGCGGTAGGACATAACATGTAAAGGCAAACACCAGTTTATCCTCTGTTATATCCTCTGTTTCTCCTCTGTTACCAGTTATATACAAGTCATATCTTCATACTCTAAGTTAACAAACTTTATTGGTTGGATGCCCTGATATTTTATGTATGTTTGAGTTATGTACTGATCAACAGGGATGTATTCACAATAAAATCACGGTAAAACTTAACTACGAATACAGTTCTACAAACCTGATCTTTAAGTTTCAAATTAAAAACATGCTGACATCGTAAAAGATGCTAGCGTATAGATGAATTTTAATTTAAACAAAATTTCTGAAGTTTGGAAAAAACTTGAATGGGGGCAATACACATTTATCTCTGCAGTTTACTGGCATTAGAATATTCTCATACCTCGAACATTTCGATAATTTGGATAGTCCTATCAAAATTTATACCGAATAATCATTTAAAATGAAAATAGTCGTAACGGAATACAGCATTTATAACATTGTCACCGAAAACACAAGATAGTCCTATCAAAATTTTTACCGAATAATCATTTAAAATGAAAATAGTCGTAACGGAATACAGCATTTACAACATTGTCACCGAAAACACAAGATAGTCCTATCAAAATTTTTACCGAATAATCATTTAAAATGAAAATAGTCGTAACGGAATACAGCATTAACAACATTGTCACCGAAAACACAAGAGCCTATACTATAATAAAAGCCTCGTCCGTCCGTCACACCCACCAGCAGAAAGTGTGTGATGAGCGTATCTGTGATACTAGCAACAAACTTGACAATTTTCGGTGCATTAATCCATCAGAATCGAAGTCTGAATGAATATCACTTGTATTGTTAGCGAATAGGAACATCTGTCATGGGATTTGTCGAACGTTATTATGCATTTTTGATGGGCCGTGTCCCCTCGTATTGATAAAAACAAATGCGAGAAGACGCGCCTCGCTTAATAATACAAGTATTTCCAGGAAAAGTCGAGCTGCGGACCCGTCGCGCATACACTTATTTTTTCTGTGCGGCTCACCGACTCGGCCAGTCCGCCGCATGAATTTGGAAGGAGATAACTGTAGCGACTTGAAACTGCTAAAAGACTACAAATAAATAAACGCAACGGTGCACTTTTTTATAGGAAAATATTGGCTTCGTATTATCAATCCCCAGTTCGAATGGAATTATGACAAAAAAAGAGCCCCTTCAGAAAAAATCAGGGTGAAATTTTCGTGGATTCAATACGATTAAATAAAAATTTTGGGTTGATTAGTTCTGTACAATGCCAGAATTACAATAGTAAAAACGTGCAAGTCTCGAAAATTCTCTACACAACGCATAAATTATGACATGAATAACATGAATGTAATAACTTTATAACATTGCAAAAATTACCAATAACTTCACTTGAAATTGAATCAAAAAGTTTGAGGAAAACTGCGTGAAGTCTGCCTCAAAGCGCGACTAAAGGTAAAACGTTCATAGTATTAAACCTAAGAAAAAACTTTCACTTTTCGATATCTCATTGAGTGAGAAAGTTATTGTGGAACGGAATAAATTGGAGGTGAATTTTGATGCCATTTTCATGATAATCCCTAATAAACTTTTGGAGTACTCTCCACATCCCACGTCCATGGCGCTGCTTTACTTGCTTTGCGGCCACTGTTTTGCGTCGTCGTTTTTCTGTACATATTTTGATCTTCAATTTATTAGTATCTAGAGTGTTCACGAATATGTTCTATTTTAAAAAGATAATTTTCCTCGTTCGCGTGTGGCACGCGAACGAGCCATGCACTTGTATTATTTAAGAGGGCTGTGCACATTACGCGTTTGCTGTTGTGTGCACGGTGAATTTTGCGGACATATGGTTCTTAATTCGCACCAATATTTCCTGAACATCACTAACAAATACACGGAGTAGCTATTGGAAGACTGCTAATATGAGAATCTATTTGAACTCAGAATATTAAGAACGAGTCACTTCTATTTGATCCTATGTTAATGTACGAGTACAATTCAAACTTTGTCATCACTCAAAATGACACATGATACTTCCAAATGGATTTGCACAGTCTGCTATGAAATAAGATGCTTCAGTACAGCTCACGCTAAAGAATGAAGACTAGCAAAACGAAATTTAAGGAAGGTTCCAATCAAGTGCTTTACGGTAGACACAACCCATGCTGCATAAAAAGCTTAAATAGAAACCAATATTGAGAAGCGTCTTTTGACATTTGTGTGACCCAAACACTACTTTCGGTGCGACGTAGAGGTTCCCTCTGAAGCGATACCAAGCTCTTAACTACTACTAGACATCATTATCAGGTCGAATTATGGCATCATAATTCGACCTCATAGTCTTAGACGCAAAATAATTTCAATCTACCCATTTTACTTTCAACATTAGTCTCTCATATCACTAGTTCCTATTTGGAAGGTCATATTTCAATATAAGTGCGCATTAACAAGAGTGTTTTCAACAATGCGTCACTAGGATTATGTTTTCTTAGTTTCGTGTGTTAATATGCATTGCCAAAATTAGATTGGCGCAACGAAGGGAAAGCATTTTTTCGTGCTCTTCTCGCAATTTTTTTTGTTTCGACAATTGACATGGGTATTACGATACACATGTGTAAATATCAACTAAGGATCTTTAGGTTTAGATATTTTAAAAAACCAATGTTGTGCGTTTCATGTATAAACTTTATTAAAAATCAACTGTTTTTCTTTTCTACTACATCCCAAACACAAAGGCTAACAGCCTACTCCAATAGAAAACGTCGGAAAAAAAACATTTGAGGGATAACTGACCTCTGCGACAGCAGCCACCTGCCGCTCCAGCTGGAGGCGCTCTCTCGTCACCGTGCGAATGATGTGCTCGAGCTCCCTGTTGCTCTGGGCTTGACTTATCTGGTGCACGGAACGAAATATTAGTGAAGTAATAACGTGCGATATTCGCAATCATAATAGCGTGATTCCCGAGTAAAAACGACCATGCAAGGGCTTTGAAACAACATTAAGCCTCACAATATGAGCATCTGTTTTCGAAAGAGATGCAGCGCTCAGATTGACCAGACCACTCATTGTGCGGAGAAAAAGATGGAAATAATGACCGTCATCTATTTGAACATCAGTTAGTTCGAACCACTCGAACAAACTTTGATTTGAAAATACTTAAGTTTTTTGTCTCTTTACGTTTTACGTGTTATTTTATGAATGAAAGTTTGAGTAATGAAGGTGACAAAGATCTTAAACAATTAGTATGTGAACAAATTAGTTATCAAGATCATCTAACGTGGAATAAAAGCAAATTCATCTTTCTCCACTAGTCAAAAGCACAATCTCACCACTGTTTTATTTGTTTAATTAGAAGAAATACGTGAAAACATGATTTCTATTGATATCCGTGAAAAAATGGCATTCCAAGTGTGAAAAATGAATCTTGAATCGTTTTTTATCAAAGCTTCGATGATGATAAATAATAAATTGAAACTCTTTCGACTAAATGATTTAAATTATTAATACAAATTTGCTTTGGAATGAAATTGAAGCTAAGCCTATTCCATTCAGAAAGCACAGCACTTATTTTTGGCTTTTTTTAAAATATTATTATAAATTATAGCACCGAATTCTGTATCAACCAATTACTCGACCAGTCCAGGGTGCGGCAAGATTAAGAGTGCTAAGTTGAGCACAAACGCATGCAAAGCCCAAATATACGTTACAAATATGCTTGTACTAAGCGCAAGCGAGCTGCCGAAACACCTTATAATAGCGTTACGGTACGATACCTCTAAAGTCGCCGAACTTACTCGGGCTCACAAGTAACTGTGATATATTCAAATGTGTTTTTGGTAATAGTCTTGAATAATAATCAACTTGACGTCTCACTTGTTGTAAATAAATGGTTTAAATCTATGCCTACTTCTGGAGAAGTGCATCACTTGTACTTGTTAAATTATTCAATCTACGCTTACAACTGGAAAATTGCATCACTTGTTTAGACCTACGCCAACTCTTTGAGGAGGAAAACTTTTAGACTTCAAGCCCACCCGAGGCCTGCCCACCTTGCCGTGCTTGCTGGTGAGCTTGTGCACGAGTTCCTTCATCCTGAGCTTGAGCCGCTCGATCTCGGCGTCACGCTTCTGCAGCTGCCTGCTGAACTCCTCCTCGCGTCGCCCGCCCCACGATGGCGCGGTGGAGCTCACCGTGTCCACCGTAGGCAGCTGCTGGCTCTTCTGCACGGTAGAGGAAACAAGGTTGAGTCATTTCTATAGGGGAAAATATACTTCTTGTTCGGCTAGCCAATAGAACGGCTTTATTTCCAACAAACTTTATGACGTCACCATTGCGACATGGCGTTAGGCCAGTAGTGGTGCCAGATTTTGGGCTAGCAGTGTGCCAGATGCAATATGAGCGCTGCTATTGGTCCGTTGCCATGACGTCAACATTGATACACGGTCGACGAAAAAGACTGGTTTGACACCACCTTGCTTCTTCTATTGCGCTCTTCTGCACCCCATATCTGTGTAAAGTTTGTTGTATCGCCCGCAGCCTAATGTTAAGGTACCCTAAATGGATGCAATGCTTGAAAAATGAACTGAAGGACTAGCTGTTATTTTTACAATAAATTACGAAAAATTAATGGCCCAAAAGTTGAGTAGAACCTCAAACTGAATAGTCAACTACTGGTGTGCTCGTAAACGCAAATGAAAAATGATTTTCTTCCAGGCAGAGCTCGAAGCGACCACAATATTTCTTGCACAAAGATACTCGTATGCTCAGGAATACGAAGCAAGACTTCATGGGTTTTTACCTTGTTATTTTGTAGCCCTTGCTGTAGAAAAACTTTCGCTGGTATTTTCATAAAAGGATAAAATTGGTAATCTAAAATTTCAAGAGATTCTAAGCAACAGCTTTCAATGAGTCAAATTAAAGCGTGTGATTTTAGAAAAGTCTGATTTTTGCACGCTAAGAACTTCTCACACAGAAAAACTTGCACTGCAATCTGGATAAATTTACAACTTTTTTGAGTTCGATCTTCTGAGTAAACTTCAAACAAAACAAGGTCCACATCAATAAAAGTACTCATATTTAGCAAATGAACATGAGAAAATGTTATCATATGCCCATATTCCTTTGCATCAGGACAGAACTTTTCTCCGAAGGTTCTTGTGTATTTACTCAATAATTCTAGAGTTTCAAGCATAAGAAACAGAAACATATGGCGGTCCATATCAATTATTGGGAATGTATTCAACAGATGTGACGAAACAGATGAGATAGAGAAGCCGCTATTACTGATATCGCTTTTTTAGTATTCGCGAAGATAGTATTCGAACTCATCTCCCAGCCTTTTACTATACGCCACAATCATTGAGAACCAAAAATCGTATGATGAACACTTCTCATATGATGAAGGATCATTACACTTAAAACTTATACCTAAAATTACAGTCGTTGTTACACGTAAACGGGCTAGCTTCACTTCAGACGAACGATGTCTCAGTTACGAAATGCATTTTAATTTTTAAGTTTCTCCCTCGGAAGGTGTGGCTGTTTTGCAACGATGGAGCATGTATCTCTATCTCATTATTTTCTATACCGCCAAAAAACTGACCCTAATTGCAAACTCTCGGCTCGACGTACACTTACTGTCCGACTGACGAAGCGCTTTTACATAACCTGTCCTCAAAGAATAAACGCGTAGTTTTATCTATAACTTCCATTCACACTTCTATCATGACTTCGGTATACGATTACTTAAACAAGAAAATTTTTATCTAACCTGGACGCATCGTCGAAAAGAAAACGGTATGCTTTTTAATACCAACCAACGACCTTGTGGCCTATCACCTAAAGGCTATACATCCCTCGAGGCTCAAGTATAATAACAAAATCCCCGACAAAGTTACCTATACCTCGCACGTACAAGGTATCGGGTCCTCACCTTTTCTAAATTTCGCACTTTGTCCTCAAGTTGCTTGGTCATGGACGCAAGTTCTGTGTTTTTCTTCTTGAGTTTGAGAAGCTCTTGTTGCCTGGTGCGGTCTACTGATCGCTCACATGTAGCGTCCATTTTGCGCTGGAAAGAACAAATTATTGATTAAAAAGCAAGTAGATAAGTTCCACAATGAGTGCTAAGAGCATTTAATGATAAGAACGCCATGAAATTCACTTGAGCTGTCACATGCAAAATTTGAGTCATCAAGATCGGGAACGATCTCAATTAGGTAGAATGTATGTATATCTAGCATGGCGGGACCTACAAAAAACAAACATGTTTTTGCCTAACTGAACAAGTTTTCAAACCAGAAGACAGCTCATAAAAACTCAAGAGTGGCGCATCACAGTAAGTAAAGGCCATCAAATCCTGAATAATAAACGCCAACCTTAAATGGATCAATTCACGCGCTATGTCACAGCTCATCATATTATAGCGTCACTGAATACTAGTTTCATAATTCAAAGACTACTCGCTGATTGTGCGTACTTCAAATTAGAAATGATTTTGTCCAAACAGCAGGATTACCAAATTGTGAATTGAATGAAGGCTTCAGACACAAACTTGTTTGACGAAGTAATTTTTGTCGGAGTCAAATTAAAAATGGACTAAAAGGCAAGAAAATTTAATAGTGACAATGTGGTGGAGTTCAGAACCGACGTTGCTGATCTCACTTGGTGACGACAACAATAATCAAAATATTTCACGTTTGTATTATTATCCCCCTATTATTACGAAAAAGAAATTAAAAACTTGTCACAAGATTTCAAATTTGGATACAGTTTACCAAATTCATTTGATGAATAGTTGATTTCTTTAGAAAAACTAAAGTAAATATCATAACAATTCGATAGTTTTAAGGAGAAATTTAAAAGCTCCTACATTTTTCTACCTATTGCTCAAGACTTGTTTATTTTTTCACTAGCAGCATCAATTTGTGCATCTTAAATAAGCTCTCAACAGTTTCCAGCGACGGGCGCACAAGTCCGACTGAAACATTCGCTCGTTCTACACAGTTGATTGTCATTTTTCTAGCTGGCACTTCATTCTAAATCAACAGGGGCCCTAAGTTTTAAAATTAATATAATTTTTTAATCATATTTAGTCTAAATTAACACAGGAGCCACTTTTATATTTAACAACTTTCATACTAGTCACATACGACACCATTTCAGAGTGGAAAATATTTCACGCATTTAAACATCTGTAGATTCGAGCCACCACTTCTGCTCAAGGGACAACAGCGCACTGAGATATGTATTTTTCTTGTCTATTCAAATCATCTATCATTTATGAAAAAATTATTTTATCCAGTTTCACATTCACTCTGAAGATGGCTTGTACTCTCTAGCAACAACGTAAATTTAGACAAAAATTTCAGTTTTCTTTACAAAAATTTTACTGCCCAATAGTTGACATGAGTAAATGAAACATCCCCCCCAAAAAAGTCCACAACCAGCATAGACCACTGATCGATTGAACAATTCTGTTACGCTTATTAAAACAGACCACAAGTGGCTTACAAATCGTCAATTTCAAACGATCGTTTTCTTTCCTGTAAGAAACAAAACGTATTTTCTACGAGCGTCGAGGGGAGACCGCAATAAACTCACGAGCGCCGAGTTTTCGGAGTCGAGGTCGCGGCACTGCGTCTGGAGGCGCGTGACGCGGCTGCTGAGAGACGTCTTCTGGCGGATCAGCGTCACCTCCTTCGGCGTGAGGGGGGCGCGGGGCTGGGGGGAGGGGCACATTAGTGAGGTGAGGGGGCACGATGAGTACATCAATTAGGTGAGGGGGCACGAGGGGCACGTCAATGAGGTGAGGGGGCACGAGAGNAATGAGGAGAGGAGGCACGAGGGATCCATCAATGAGGTGAGGGGGCACGAGGGGTACATCAATGAGGTGAGGGGGCACGAGGGGTACATCAATGAGGTGAGGAGGCACGAGGGATCCATCAATGAGGAGAGGAGGCGCTAGGCTGTGAGGGGAGAGGCGCGTAAATGAGGTGAGGGGATGAGAGGGGCACACCAATGAGGTGAGGGGGTGAGGAGGTATGGGGGAAGGGGCACATCAATGAAGTGAGGAGGTATGGGGGAAGTGAACATCAATGAGCAAGCGACAGAAGGGAGAACATGGACCACATATATTTACCACAAAGAATATCGAAACCAAAAGAAAATAACCTGGAGCAAAGTTTCAGATAAAGTAAACCTAAATCAGAGCTTAAAATGTGATAACGCGATAGCGCTACCCATATACATGAAAAAGAAATGTTTCTTTACAAAATGTATACTTACAAGTACAGGATATTGATACACAAGACCTTAAGGCAATGTCTACCAACAACTTTCATGGATGTGCAAGGCTTTTTAATGCATCCGGAGAACCAATGAGATGTACTGAAAAGGACAGACACCAACATGCCTCCTAAGTTAAGGACATGAAATCTATTTCCCAAAGGAAGCCGTGCCCTGATTAACTCTGCATTTTACCCATTTTCATTTCCAAAAAGTGATGGTACTTTGAAATTGAATAATTGCGAAATCCCACGTGGTTTGCACAACCAAACCAACACGCACGTAGGACACGCACCTCGTGTCACCGCGCAATAATGATGACGTCGTCTTCACTCGTCGAGCTTTAGCGCGTGCGGTTACCTCAGCTCCCCCTCGGAGAAGTTTTTAAAATAAATTGTATCATTTTCTGACGAATTTGAGAATTTTTCATTACTCTAACTTTAATTTCATTACTCTGATTTTAATTTCATTACTCTAATTTCAATTTCATTACTCTGATTTTAATTTCCTTACTCTGATTTTAATTTCATTCCTCTGTTATTAATTTCATTACTCTGATTTTAATTTCATTACATTGATTGTAATTTCAATACTTTGATTTTAACTTCATTACTTTGATTTTAATTTCATTACTTTGATTTCAATTTCATTACTTTAATTTAATCTCAATCCTTTGATTTTAACTTCAGTACTTTGATTTTAATTTCATTACTTTGATTTCAATTTCATTACTTTGATTTCAATTTCATTACTTTGATTTCAATTTCATTACTTTGATTTAATCTCAATACTTTGATTTAACTTCATTACTATGATTTTAATTTCATTACTTTGATTTCAATTTCATTACTTTGATTTTAAATTCATTACTATGATTTGAATTTGGTCATTTTAATCTTTATGTTAGTTTAAATTTTGAACTCGTAGAGAGCTGAGAAGGCCTCTGAGTCGGCGTATAAACCAGACTCTTGCTGCTGTTGGTACATTATGTATTGGATGAATTCACTCGTAGCACTCTGAAAACGACAAATTTAGTGACATGTGTTAGCTCGTACTGGCCGAGGAAGGGAGTAAATCCTCAATTCTTTGGATCCAATCGAAGGCTTTTGATAAATTTGAGAAAACTGTTAACTACCGGTAAAAAAAATCTTACATTTAGCTAAACCTTGTATGTCTCTTTGCATACGAAGCTTGTAGAACGGTTTTGCATACATTAATGATGAGTAATCTTTAAAGTGGAAAAACAACAAGCGCTTTCTAATCATGTGCAGCCAGGAAAGGTACTTTTACATGATTTATAGAAGAAGATTGATGAAGTCGAGTTTTTCATTTGAAGGAAGTCGATAAAATATCCTCAGGACATTTCACTGTCGAAAAGATGTCAAATCTATAGTCAATACGAGGTACAGGCATTGTGTTGAGAATAATAAAAATTGATGGAAAACAATATTCATTCGAAAAAGTCACGAGTCATCGATATTTAAAAATTCAGTTCGCAGAACTCAAAGCAAAAGAAGAATACAAGCCCATTTGTCGTCAAAATTCTCTATCTTAATACAAAGACCAAGTAGGTCGCCAAGAAAACTTCACGGTAAGTATTCACGGAACTCTCCAGACTAGACTCGTTTTCTTCTCTGCAATCCAATGAAGTGGTAACAACATGATTTTATTTAAATTTATTATTTCAGCAGGGGAGGTTACGAATTTTTAATGAGGGTTAGTTCGAAAGAGATGTGGCTCTCTCTGAGGCCTTATCGTGATGGTGAATTAGAGATCAAGCTGTCTAACAGCGACCATCATAAACTCAACTAAATCTTTCACAACGGTGTGAGGTTATGAGCGTGGGATCTCTATCGGTTAAAGCGTCATAGCCTCACCAATCACTCACACATTGCAAGACGACGCCTTCGCTTTATAGAGTTTAAAATAATCGAGCAACAAATGAATTAGCTTTGTATGAAAGTCTGAAATCTTACATCAGGAAAACGGGTGCAAAGCCTACATTAAAAATACTTAATATAGGATGATTAAATTAAATCCCACCTAGCATGCATTTTATTTCACTCGCATTAATCGCACTCTCAAAACCGAGAAGGATAGCTTGAAAAAGTGTATTTTAAAATTTGGAGTCGGAAAAGGTTACATGCATTCGTTACTAAGCATTGTTTGTTTTTAATGAATTTCAAGTAACAAATTCAGGAATTATCAAAACCGACTGATTATGAATAAACATCACGATAGTCCATTTTCAAAGGACTCAAGATAAATCTGTTGCGAAAAACTTAGTAAAGAGCAACAGTTGTTCCTCCGTAACAATATTTCTAGGTCATTTTAGCCATGAAAGTAGATTGAAGACATAGACTTGAATATTTGTGAATAATTAGTGCTGAACCCCATAACTAGAACTGCCCTCAATATGAAAATATCATACTTTCTAAGCAAAACGCATACTTCCGAGTGCTTGAACAGCATTATCTGAAAAAATTACTAGAAATGATTAATCTAAGTAACCACATGGCTTAGAAAGGATTCCTCAAAAATTTGAAAATTCAAGGAATTAAACTCAACACTTTGAGGGCGACTGAGGGGATTCCCATAATGCTGCATATCGACCAGAAGTCACAAACTCAATTATCATAAACACAATTACAAAAAGTTATTGTACTTATGAAGCGATAAGTTGAGAAGGAAGTTAATGATAAAAGGTAAAAGTTGCAGAAGAAAGTAATTGATGTTGAAAAAAGAGTTAACAGTGAACTGAAAAAGATCGTCTGCATTACAAAATAAAAACCCATTTTATTTCAACAAAAGAAGTCCTACGTAATCTTTAGCTGGGGTCCTCACATCTTCCCCCTGGGAGCGCTGATTCACACAGATACAGTAGTTGTATCCCCAACACCGCCTCTCACATTTAACCTGCCTTTGATCTTTAAGGCTTATTTATATTTCTACTGTATATTTACTAGTGGTTTCGTTCAGAGAAAATGATTTACAACTTATGCAACCATTAGCTAGGTCGATGAAACACATTAGACCCTTTAGGAATAGATTGAAATTTCACAAAATGAGGGGCTAGATTTTCTAATGAATTACGCAATCGCAATTGCAATGGTTAAGCTCTCAGCGTTATATCTCACAAGTTTATTGGGCTACGTCGCATGGCATGCAACGTAGTCGAGTCGATGTAAAAATCGTACGCTGCCAGTTGTGTATCTATGACAATGTGTATTGTTTAACACTTCGACCGCAATTCGAAAGCCGCCGGTGGTCACGCAGGGGATTTTCATGAAACTGCTGATCGACCAGTAGTCACAAACTCAATTTAACAAACATTTACTCAAATATGAATGAAGGCCTGATCCAATTAATGTTTACTATTTTCAAAATTTCTTGCAACAATTGACTTTGAATATGAGTTGAATATTGAACTTCAGTTTAACCCATCGCGATCAACGTGTTAAAAAAAAGATTATGGGCGCTAATTACCACACGGAGCATTTCACTCCTCACGCAAACCTAAATTCAAACAAAAATGAGTTCACAGCAGCGCTCAGGGGGTGAGCGAGGAGGTGGTGCAGGCAGGCCGCGATCTCGTATGCTGTGTCGGCGCCGTTCGGACCAAGGCGGCTTCACGCAAGACCGATAGACGAGGGTAGAATTTTCAACGGCTTGTGATGAATACAAACTTTATTTCCTCCCGTCCCGACCTGCCTGCCCATCGCCTCTGACCGCCTTCCCACTCCTAGCATAACCACCTGACGGAAGTCATCTGCGCAGTAAACATCCTAAGCGGTTTGTTGCACCGGGATTTATATTTGAATTTTAATCTGTCATTATCAAAGCTGTATTTTTGTGATTTGTGCGCAAATAGAAGTCAGGTTTTTAATTTTTTTGCTAGAGATTTTAATAATTAGATTAGATTAGATTATTAGTTAGTTTAAGCCTCCCTATCCGCAACAAAGGCGATCCAAAGAGAGGAAGGAAGAAGGCACCATTTAGTATGGAGTTAAGGGAACGCGGAATCCATGCAGAAAGGGCATAGAAACAGTAAGATAAGAAAGAAGTTCATGAAACAAGATCAAAGTTGAAGAAGAAAGTAGTAGGTGTTGAGAAAACAGGACAGCAGTGAACCGAAAAAAAAGTTGGTCCGTAACAAAACAAAAACCTATGTTATTTTAACAAAAAGAAAGCCTACCTAACCTTTAGCTCGGGCCCTCACATTGCCCCCCTGGGAGCGCTAATTCCCATAGATACAATAATTGTATCCCCCTGAGGGGAGATTTTCATAATTTTGAACTATTCATGATCACTAAAAGATAGTGACACTTAATCATCGTGTCATATAACAATGAGGATAACATCACTAAAGTGAACTTGAGCATCCGAGAAGTTTGAATTAAGGCGACGGAGTATGAAATGAAAATAGTTGCGCAAGAGCATAGAAAGATTGAAAGTACTTTAAGCAACAATACGAAAATTGAAAAAAGAAAGTAAAAGGTGATAAGCAAATGACTGCAGTGAACCAAAAAAAAAATAGTCCTCAACCAGACAAAAAATCTATTCAATTACAACAAAAGAAATGCCTGACTTTCAGGTGGGGATCTCCCACCTTTCCTCTCTGAGTGCTAAATTTTCATGAATAAAATAGTTGTATTGCCCACAGAGAATTCTATGGGAAAGAAAACCTCGCAAGAAATAAAATAAATTATCATCTCTATCATTATTTACCGCATCCGGAAACTGATTATCATCATCATTGACGCCATCTCAATCAAAGTAAACATCAATGGCCAGTAAGGCTAATTTTCCTTTAAACTCAAACTTAATTCCAAAATATTCGCGAAACTGTTTGTTAAGACTCTCAGAACTTGTGGTACACCACACACCTCCACATCAAATTCAGTGCGACCTTGAGAGTGCAACGTTAATACAGAAATTAATTTAAAAAAACATAAAAACATGGTTCAACCAAGCATAAGCTAACGAACGTATGCCACCGGCATCAGTCTTCTTTTTTACCCCGACCACGACACACATTCTTTCATCATGGTGTGTCCGTTTACAACAACAATAAAAAAATGTTCATTAACTTGACGAAACACCAAAAATGATATAAATAGGAACGTTGCACGAGTTATTTTACCACTACCTTTTGAAGAATAGGCTACAATTTTTGAACGACGAACGAATGAGCAGCTGGATTCTTAAGAAAAGATTTTTGTCGAGGTCAGTTGAATACACTGCCTTAAATACGACGTACGATACGCACAGAACACAAAATGGCTAGAAGCATAACTGCATCTGAGGAAGGCTGACTTCCAAATACATCGAATGGCAGATGCAACATTAGCAAATTATTTGACAAAGCACTACACCGTTTGTAAACCGAAAATATCAGCCCTGTAGATCGACGTTTTTTCATTCAGAAGTTTTTATAATCAGCCCTGAGGAGCAACGTCTTTCCATATGAGTTTTTTAATTTTCACGGCTGGTTTGGAAACAATCCCCAGACATTAGAGCGGAGCAGCTCAGGTGAGCCGGAGAACGGAAGTGACTTCCTCTCCCTCTTCCCACCCGGCACCTCATTCCTCCACGCACCCCTCTCACACTCCATCCTCGCAGCGCTCCATTCCCCCTTGCTTCACTTAATTTACAGCCTCTCCGCACACATCGGCAATTCCTCAAAGACTTTTGGGCACTTTAGTTCCTCTCGCACGCCGGCCAAATGATAACCTCCCTGGCGTGCAGAGTACGGCAGCCCAAAATGAAATCTATGGTCATCGAGCTACGAACCTGAGACAATATCCCAGGGCGGGCTGTTTATCAACGCTCTTTCAGGAAAATTCTGCTACAGATCCTCAAGTCGTGACAGGTCTCAACTTTAGCGATCGTCTCAACTTTAAACACAAACAGGATATCCGCTGAAGATCTTTTTCTTTTTTCATTTGAGTGCAGTAGTGAACGTGAAAATGAAAAAATAAGAAAAAGTATCGTCAAAAACACTGGTCAACGATGCGATGGGGATTATATTAGCACGATGGCTAATCTTGGTGATGAATAACAGGATGAATACAAATAGCACGTTGAATACACCACAAGGAAAACGTTGCTGCATTTTCTAACGAAGACTTTCGGACACTAGTACACAGAAAGAATACTCCCATTCACGTTTAACACGTTCGCTGCCGCCGGACGCACATGTGCGTCCAGCGGTCTCATGTCAAGTAAGGCTGTGAGTAGCAGAGTTTAAACAACGACTTTACTGCTCGAAAAAAATGGCATCTTTCCTAAGAAGTGTGAAAATATAGCAAGATGATATTTTACTTAGTGTGCTGAAATCTCTTTTAAAAAAGATGTTGAAATAATTGAAATGCTGTACATTCACACCAATACGCGTATGAGCAACTTACCTAGTGGTACTCTTGTGCCCCAATAGGCAGTCAACGTGTTATGTTTTGAAACAGACGTTTTTCCAAAAGGGCCTGTCGTGTGTTCTGAATGGAAGAACTTGATTTAAATAATGAGAAGCATATATGAAAACAAGTCACTCAAACCCATTCAACTGGATATTTAATATGCAAATCAACGCACACCCAAGATTTTCACCTCAACCCGAGAACGACAAACACCGTACGCTGTCGCTAACTAAAAAATATAAATATGCACAACTACAGAGAGAACAATTAAATTCAACACCCAAGGCTGTCTTTACAGCTCCATACAAAAAATAATTCAAAGCGACAAAGTTCATGACTTTACGAACAGAGAACAATTATTATCATTCTCGAGACTCAAAAGTTTAACATAAGAATTCGGGTAAGAAAAAAATCGAAAGTTCAGTTACTTTTTACGTCATTCGTCGATTGTTCTCAAAAATGTATCTCAGTTAAATAACATTGTTAAAAAGTGCTTGTATTGTATGTTAAGAATAACTGAATGTAGGCTTAAGAAAAGCAATAAAACATTTCTCGAATAAACTCGAAAGGCAAGTTAAAATAAGCAAATAATTGCATCACTTATTTATTCCTATGAGGAATGTATTTCAACATAATAATTAAATAAGATAATTAAACGATTGAAAACCAAGTTTCTTTACAGTTATTCTCGTCAATTCACCTCTTCTGAGGAGCAGTGAAAGAAGCTAGAAAAGTGTCAGCCTTGTGATGTGCATTCGGTAATGGTCTCATTGTTTTTGGTTACTTGCAAAACCAAGATTTCTGATACGTTTCCAAAATGTCCTTCTCTTCCCTGCAGAAGTATGAATTTCTACGATCACATCACAGTAGGATACTTCAAATAAACAAACAAATCAATGATCACAGATGATTTTCATTTTATTTCACAGCGCAGTAAAACAGCTTTTCGAAATACGATATGTGGCAATGACGAGTTAGGCTATATTGCAACTCATCATTTCAAGGCAAAAACGATTTTATTTTTTTTCACTGAAGAAAACCCGAAACGCAATTTGGTTAGAGGCAGCCGTCGTTCCTGGAGACGATCTTGCATCAAGTTAGTGTCATCGTACGACCATTAACACTCCCCTTTAATAGTTAAAAAGACTCATGTATTTTGCGATGATATTGCCAGATTGATGGCAAAAACATTTCTTCAGAAGCTCCTCATATGGAGAGCCCAGTAACCACATGGAAGCACGCAGTGGCGTACACACAACCTTCACACCACATGAGGGTTGCCCCCACACTGACCGCCAGTTCCACAATTGACTACCTCGCTGGATACACGCACGGTCGCACCTGCTCACAGCGACAACAGCAGCAGCAACCTGGATTTGTGACGTCACTAAGCTCGTCCCGAAACTGCCATCATCAACTCTGATCTGTGAGGTTCCCGCATCGTAATGGTTTCTGAAGTATCGCGTTTTAAAATCAACATTAGTATATCTCACCGGGAGGATTCCAAACATCCTCCAAATTTAAAGGATTTAATATTTGTGAACAACCTCTGAGCCCATGCTTTCTAGACTGGTCACTCCACAGCAAGAGGCAGGTTTTAATCAATCGCATTCACGGAAATGTAAGAGTTAGCAACACGGGTTGGCAAGCTCTTGTCATCTCTAACACAGAAAGAAACTGGCTAATACAAGAGAGGCTACAATTGAATGTAAATTCTGTTCTCGATCACTAGAATGAATGAAAAAAAAAATTTTCACACTAATTTATTCAACGCCTTAAAGCAATGTTAACAGCTCAGTCAGTTACCTGTCTTTTAAAGGCAATAATGAAAATAATGGAGCAATCGAATTCACTGAGATAGTAGGTGGATAGGGACTTTCCCATCGCAAAAACAATGCAATTCTTTTCCACTGCATGCTCTAGTAAAAGCATAATTTGATGACTGAGTGCACTTCTTGCGCAAACCACAATGTTCTGGTAAGAAAGTGGGCTACGATTGCGGCAGAAAATGTCCGATTTGAAATATCGACTGGTCAATACTCGCAGCTCGTCAGACCAAGATAGTTTACGGTATAACCGATCGCTAAATATAGACCATCGAATGGGCCGAACACCGTATTCACATTTTCCAAAAAATTGCTTTTACCGCAACAGAGAACTCGCGGCACCAAATTTCAGTCCCTGACAGACAGAAAACTCAGAAGAGTTTCATATTTGCACTAACAGAGAATGTACGGCGTCAAACTTCAGTTTCTGATAAAGAGATTTGAGGACTCGTTTGAACAGAGAATGAAAGACATCGAGCGTGAGTCCCGCTGCAGGACGACTACAGGTCGAGTACAGTGCTGTAGATATACACGGAATGAACAGGAAGCCAGACAACACAGCCGCAACGACGAAGGTTACAAATATTATGGCCGGTGCGAGCGGACCGTAAAGTGGACTTCAGGTTCGCACCAGAAGCACGTATGCGCAGCGGGTCAAGTAAAAACGGGAGTGCAACTAATTTGCGGCGACACGACGACATCAGCCGCCGGAATCTTCTCTTTAAATTAACCAAAAAATTAAGAGACCGTGTAAAGATTGTGATGTGCTGCAGACAAAATGGCAGAAACCCGCATGGCTGCAGATTTTAAATATACTATGATAAAAATGAACAGAGACACGTTAACTGCGGTGGGCTTAACTGAAGTCTAATGTTCAACTTGAATTAGAATCAATTTTAGAGATCAATTTTGAAAAAAAACGAACGTAAATAGATCGTGCCATCTTTTAGTTTTCATTACGTATTTATGGAAATTGAGTTTGTGACCGATGGTCGGTCAGCAGCATTATGAAAATCCCCTCAGTGACCACCGGTGGGTCACATCGCAGTAAACGTGTTAGTGACTCATTTGATGTAAAGCTTCACAACCGCTTAGAATGCAACAGTAAACATAGGGAGAGAGATACAAATTTAAGAACTAGAGTATGTACGTCTACAATATAAAATTATTGTCGAATAAATTTTCCGTGAACTAGAGCACGTCTGGAGCGCACCCGCTAGTGTGGGGTGTGCAGGAGACGGAACCGAGCTCCCCCAATAAAAGTTAAAGGATGAGTGACCAAGACGTGTAGAAAGAAACATGATCTGCATCTCCCTTCTCTTCTTCCTACAAGAGATTGGCCTGACACAAGAAGACCAAATTTACAGCAGCGTGAGAATAGCCAACGATTAAAACCTTCAAATACCTTTGAAAATTCGAAAATCTCAATACCTTCGAAAATTATTGAGAGAGCCCCACAGAAAATTAAACACCATGAATGAGAAATAATAGGTACTAGGTTGACAGTAGTGATTCATTGCTTTTGCTCAACTGAGGTCATGACAGCAAAATCTAGTCATGATTTATTGTTAAGTGGAATCTAGAGGATTTAAAAATTTGCGTCTCCGATGACATTGCTTGCTACGAAAGACGAAAAATAAGTAGTGTAAGCATCCGTAGAGTCAAATAAGAAACCAAAGAGCAACGAAGGCACTAGAGGCTGCACGATACGCTTCGTCGAAGGAAGAGATGCAAAGGAGTAACGAACGAAGAAAATAGTAGACACCCAACTGACTAGTGCGCTCCTGATTTCGTTGAGGGTTGCAAGAAATGCCATTAACACATTTCCTGCGAAGTGACCCACCGGTGGTCACTCAGGGGATTTTCATGGTGCTGCTGACCCACCTGCAGTCATTAACTCATTTTTTACTAATACTTAATGAAAGCTAAATGAAGACCCGATCCAGGTAATGTTTGCTATTTTCAAAGTTGATTACCACAATTGACTTTAAATTTGAACTGAATATTGAACTTCTGTTTAACCCATCGCAGTTAACGTGTTAAAAAACGCTATAGGTGCCCTGACGAGACCAGACGCCATTCACACATTTCTTTGAGTGAAGCTTGAGAATCTGAGCTGCCTTAATTAAGAGGAGCACTCGAAGTACGTTGAAACACAACTCCCTTCAGCGCTCACCATCTTCCTGTAGTAGAAGGAGTTCATAAATAAAAAGTTAGCAGGAAGCCACACAATGAAGAGTGTGAATATGAAGCAGTAAATAGATGGAGACGGTCTCAAATGAGGGGTTGTGTGTAGTATAGCTCAGGCAAGTGCACTGCAGCGCGCGCTCACAAGGCGGCAAAACTTGCGTGAAACCCCGCACTTGACGCGCACAACTTCAACCTGTACATCTCTATTTACGAGTAACCGAAGGAAATAATGCAGATATTTAGTGCCTAAGTATGGTAAAAATTGCGGGCATCGTGCTCATCGTTGTGCTGAATTATTACACGGGGCTTTCAAAGTGACAGTTTCAGCTGTTTGGTTTTTGCAAGCATTTAAAAGTATTTTCAAAATATTCAGAGCGGATATTTTCAAGCAAAAACTTAGTTTTACGTCACGAGGATACACGCTTCGAAATGTTTTAACGGTGCTCCGCTTGAGAATAGCCAAACGTTCAAATTCTGCCCCTAGCAAAAACGAGCACTCAAATATTCCACCAGTCGTCGGGAAAAAATTTTCAATCCTTTCCAGTGACCGCGAAACTTAAAGTAGTACATCTCTTTAACTGTTTCGTGGGTGAAATTTGAAATAAAAGTTATTGGAGTATCTTTGAAATCATGATGCGACATTAGAGCATCTTTGAAATTACACAGCGAAAATGGAGTAGCTATAAAATGAGACATGTCAACTCGTACAAAACGTGGAATGAATATTTTCGCTATTCATCTGTGACTTGAAGACTTAGCACGAAACAACCTGCTTCTAACCTGTGGCAACTTCTCAAAACGGCGACATCACGGAAGTTCAGTTGGTCTTCGAGTTACGCGAACCTTAACATATTCAGTTATAAATGAATCCCAGTAATACACAAACTTATATAAGCATCGCATCAGCTGAATAATTGGGACGGACTAATTATAATTCGTATTGGTTGTGGTTCGCATAAGATGACGCAACAGTGATGTAATGAGAGCGGTGTGACGTTCAGACTGCGCCACTACAAGACTCGCAAGTTCTCACAGCGTCGAAGGAAGATGTGTGCCCCAATGACTTTCATTTCGCCGGGAGCGGGTAGCTAGCTTCCCTTGTTCTCCAGTGTGCCCTCCAGGGTCGGGACACGATTGACAAGTAACTCGCAGATTTTATTAGATTTTAGTTAGTTTAAGCCTCCTTTAAGCACAATATGGGTGTTCCTAAGAGAGGAGTGTGCCATTCAGTGTGGAACTAAACGAACAGGGAATATTTATGCTCGGCGAGTCCACACACTTGGCGCTTAGAAGGAGCATGATTGAAAGAAGTATATCAGAGAAGATAAAAGTTAAAGAAAGAAGTAATAGGTGTTGGAAAAAATAGTAGTGAACAGGAAAAAGATGGTCTGTAACAAAACAAAATAGAATTTTTTTTGAACAAGAAGAATGCTTACCTAACCTGCAGTTCGAGATCTCACATCTTCCCCCGGAAGTTCTAATTCTCATTAAAATAACAGTTTTACATCCCAAGAGAACAAATTTCCTGCAAGTTAAACCACCAATGCAAAGAATTTCTTCTAAATTTTTAACATGGAAAAATACAGAAAATTTTTATCGCTCGCAGAATAATTTGATGCCATCGGAACACTAATATTTAAATTCATGCCACGAGTTGGAAGTATTGCTATAAAAAGCATAGGTTTTTAATCAATCGTCGAGTTGCTCAGTTTTAGAAACACGAAGTGGGCAAAAATTTTTTGTCAGTTGACAACTGTACAACAAAATAGCACAAATTTAATCAACTTAATTATTACAAACAAAATTCTTCAATAAAATAACTCATGAAATCACCCAAAAATAAGCCCTGGGATGCTAGATAATAAATAATGAGCAAAAAATCTATTCTAAAACAGAAGTATCGCATGTACGCTGAAACTTCTAACACAGATTATTCAGTAATTATTAGTATTATATAAACGAGTTAAAAAGCTCCATGGTCACTACAAAGGCGATCTCAAGTATGCGAAGAGAAGAGATCATCTAGTAGTGACTGTAGTAAATTTAAAATCTGCGGATAAAATGTATTCATACACAAATTATAAAACTTAATTTAAGCCTTCCAAATCACAAAAGAACGTTCCCTCGAAAGCAAGGAGGAAGGCGGCATTCAATATGTAATTCAAGGAACGTAGAATCTATGCTCAAGGTGCATTCCAGCACAAGATCTCCTGCGCATAGAAACAGCAAGTATGAAGGAACTTCACGAAATTAGATAAAAGTTTAAGGAAAAAGTAGTAGGTGCTGAAAAATAGGACAGCAGTGAACCGAAAATGGTGGCACGCAACAAAAAAAAAATTATTTCAATAAAAGGCAGACCTCATGTTTCCCGTTCCCACACAGGAGACCCCTATATTATTTGTAGATTATTTCAAGCCTCCCTAACCACGACAAAGTTGTTCCATGGAAAGAAACGATGAAGGTACTATTTGGTATGGAGTTAAGGGAATGTGGAATTTATGTACAAGATGTGTTCCCACGCAAGATCCTTTGCGCATAGAAAGAGTACTTGAAAAGGAATTGTATGAAACAGGATATAAACGTTGAATAAGAAAGTGGTCTATTCCCACCAAAAATCTATTCCATTTCAACATGTAAAAGGCCAACAGATTTTTCAGCTCGAGATCTCACATTTTCCCCCCAGAGATCGCTTATTTCCACAGATACAATAGCTGTGTCCCTCTGAGAAGATTATACCCGGCATATAGGCACATCAGGTTACGAAGGAAGAATAAGAAAGGAAGAGGAGGGACTAACAAAGAAGAGAGAGGGATGATGGCACGAAAACAGAAAGGAGCAAAGTGATCACGAAAGACAGAAGTCTCGCAGGCCTATATAAAACTGAGGTAATCTAACAGTATCCCCATTGCGGGGCACCAGTCCTTCATTCAGTCATTAAACTAAGTTAAACTTTAATGAATGTACAACATGCAAGTTCAATGCTATCATATAAAAATACCGATGTTGCAATAATGAAAGTCTCAATGCTGCTCGAAATGTTAGTAATCAGCATCATAAACGAAGCGTTTAACACATTTCCTGCGAAGTGACCCACCGGTGGTCACTTCGGGGATTTTCAAAGTGCTGCTGACCCACCTGCAGTCACTAACTCATTTTTTATTAATACTTAACGAAAGCTAAATGAAGGCCGGATCCAGTTAATGTGTGCTATTTCCAAAGTTGATTACCACAATTGACTTCAAATTTAGATTGAACATTGATTCAGTTTAACCCATCGCAGTTAACGTGTTAAGATAACTCTGCTAATAATGGCAGAGAAACGCGGCATAAAATGAGTAAATTGAAGCCAGCAAATAAGATGATACGATGTGAAAAACAAGCGCAGATTATATTAGATGTTAATTCAAGCCTCCCTATAGGCCACAGAAGCGTTCTGAAGAGAGTAAGAAGGAAGGCACCATTTAGGATGGCGTGAATTGAATGCAGAATCTATGCACATCCGCACAGATCGCCCGCTCGTAGAAACGGTAAGTTAAAAAGGAGGGCTATGAAACAAGATAAAAGTTGAAAAAAGTTAGAGGGGTTGAAAAACAGGACAGCATTGATCTAAAAAAAGGATTGTGTATGACAAAGCTAAACACATTTTATACCGACAAAAAGAATGCGAAACTCTCAGCCCGGGACCAAACATTTTTCCTCTACATAGAATCGCTAGTTCCCATAGATACACTAGTGGCATTACCCTTAGTGAAAAACAAGTGCATGGTAGACTACGGAATTCCTACTTTTTCTAAGGGGCTGTAAGGAAATTTCATATACGCGTAAGAATATGTATTCGTACATCCTTCTAGAATAGCTCCGTTGGTAGTGCAGTTCGATGTCTCTATTATTACCGCATAAGTTCTAGGCTACACAGCGCAGAACTGGTCCTCTCTGAAAGTGTTCACTCGCACACACTAGAGCTCGAGCTGTCTGGGTCAGGTGGTTGTGTAGGTCTTCTTCGGACACCTGCGCCAGGCGGTCATATCCGTGACATCTGCGCTGCCACATCGCGGTCTGTGACCGTAAAGCATTTGTGCTAACAAAGTACTAACATATACCTGGAACAGAGCGCATACCTTTCCGTTCAGCTATGCGAATACCTTTTTTCTCTTCCACTCCCACGTTGGTTTACTTTTCGTTTGTATCCCAGTACAATGTCAAAGTTTGCCCGAGCTCGCTTCTTTCGACTACTAGGATTAGATTATAGATTATTAGTTAGTTTAAGCCTCCCTATCCTCAACAAATGAGATCCAAAGAGAGGAAGGAAGAAGGCACCATTTA